>OY743224.1:112385309-112985309 GCA_963555765.1 Orthonevra nobilis | reverse complement strand
TTCATCAATCGTCGCTGGCTTGTTAGCATAGATCATGGACTTGACGTAGCCCCACAGGAAATAGTCAAATCGCACGACCGAGGCGGCCAACCGACTGGACCATTTCGTGAGATAACACGTTCTCCAAACTTGGTTTCCAATAAATTGATTGTGACATTCGCTGTGTGGCTTGTGGCGCCGTCCTGTTGGAACCACATGTCCTCCAAGTCCATATCATCCAATTGGGGCCAAAAGTATTCAGTTATCATTGAACGGTAGCGATCCCCATTCACAGTAACGTGCTGGTCTTGATCGTCACGGAAGAAGTACGGCCCAATGACCCCACCGGCCCATAAACCACACCAAACCGTAATTTTTTCGGGATGCAATGATGACTCATGGAGTACGTGTAGATTGCTGCCTGACAAATACCGCATATTTTGTTTATTGACGAAGCAATTCAGCCATTTCTGCAACTGAAGCCTTGTTGATCTGCTAGGACGATTATGACGACCATAAATTGGACGTGGCGCTCTTAACGTTGAGGCCACTGACACCGAATTTCGGTAGTAAATTTTAATAATTTCGACTCGTTCTTGGCTCGTTTATCTTTCCATCATGAAATGGCAAATCTTACTGAAGAGAAATGTCAAAAGAGCGGCAAGAAATATGGCGTCGTTTGCTGTCCCTGTCGCTCTACTTTTGTAGCGTCCTTGTTGAAAAACCCTTTATAAACTTGGCAATCCTTCCGCCTTTACGATGAATTCTGTTAGAGAATTAAAGCCTCTTTGCAAAGATGCCGGATATGTTAACAAACTAGTTGGTAAAAGTGAGCCGTTTCAAGCAATCTCCGATTGCAAGTACTCACAATAAACCTTTCGTTCTCCGGGTGGAAATCAGTTTGTTACTCATCCTTCTTAAGCCTTACCTAATTAAATGTAAATTGAAATTCAAGTTGATATTATTCTATGTTTATTTATTTATCTATTTTCAATATTAAAAGGCTACAATAAAGTTAAAAAAAGAAAACAATTCGCTTATTATACAAAAATGTCGCTTATCTCAAATACTGAACTATCACTTTTGTTTAACATTACAATAAACATAAAATCCCAACAAACAAATCAGTCCAACGAACAGTAGAACGCCACTTATTATCCATTTCCCAACTTTGCTGTCCTGTTCATCACGAGGCGGAAAAAATTGATCCTTGATTTCTTGCTCACCATCTCCGTCTTGTGGCACTTTAACGCGAAAAGATATCTTTGAAATCTCGGAGAATTCGGTTGAATTGTTTTTTGAATTTCGCTTATGCCGTCCTGAATGTCCTTCGTTACATTCTTGAATGTTAATATGGCAATCATTATGTTCCAAACATCCTGTTATTTTCATACTCAGAACCATCTCGTCACCACTACGCATCCCTTGGAACATAACAGCTTTAAAAGCTAATCGATGACCTAAAGGAGACTCGAAAACTGGAAGATGTGAGCACACACTGCGCATCGAAGGATTTACGCACCCGCCTGATGTGATAAGGTTCACCGAACTGATTACCTCACCCGATGGAGAAGTGCGTTGAAGACTCACCTCGGTCAGTTTGGTATAATTCCAACCTATGAGCGGAATGAAACTTAAGTTAGGTCATTGCCAAAAATTATGCCACCAACCCACCATCACCAGCAATGACATGCGCTCGCAAGAGCAAGTTCTCTCCCAATTGCACCAACCCATTTTTCTCAAGAAGTTTGGTATAACCATTGGGAGATTTCCGTAGCAATTCAACGTGGGTACGAAAGTCGTTCTGACTTCCGCCACGGGCATAGACTCCACCGCTACGGGATTGCCTAAAGTCAAAGAACAAAGCGAATCAATTTAAGGAATATGGTATATTTCCAAGTCGTTTTAGGATATGTTCGTACTTACAACTCGTTCGAGACACCCATTCTGAGTGCATGTGTTTTGATTGCAACTCGGTTCTGTGTCTTGCAGTGCAGGGATAAGATCGAATCAGCACTAGTCCTCATGTTCCTGATGGTGGGGAATCTGAGCCTTAGGCAAAGTTCCTTTTCACAATGCCACACTCCGCATTTTTTAAAGTCTTCTGCAGCTATGTTAACCAAAAGATAGGTTCGGCTGAATTTTAAATCACATTTTGGGTCATTGGAATCATTGTCTACTACTGGAATTGCTCCCAGAAAGCTTTCCACTTTGAGAACGGCTCGAAAGAAGCCTCCTTGGTTATCGAGGCAACGCATTTCTTTCACATGCAAACGCAGTCCTGATTCTCTTGCTCCTGGTGCAGCTGGTGGAGGCAGATAAGTAGGTCCCGGTGGTGGATAATGATATCCGTTGGCAGGTTCTTCTGCAGGCGGCTGAGGCCTCTCGGCAAAAGGTGCATCATTAACTGGTGGTAAAAGTGCAGGAGGAAACTGCAGCGGAGGTTCTTCCATTAAAGGTCTTGAAGTACTGGATGGTTTTTCATAAATGTAACCCTGCTGAGAGGGTTCATCCAATACAACTATTGGATTTGGTTGGTCTTCTTCTTTTTTCGGTGGGAGATAAATTGAACTAGGTTGATCCTGCACTGGGACACCTCCATCGTCGTTCACTGGCGGGGGCAGATAGTGATTAAGAGGTATGAAATTTCCACGTTGATTGTCGTTCAGTTTGCGATTGATAACAATCTCTGGAAGTGAAAACTCGGTTGTTGTACTGACTGGAGAAACTGGTTGAAGTGGTGATTGCGGATGTTGTTGTGGCGGAGGGTATAGAAATGGAACTTGTAGTTGTTGCTGTGGCGTTTGAAAAAATCCATACTCGGGAAGAAAAAAATGACTTATATCGCCAGAGATTATGGACACAGAAATCAGAAGAACGATTGATTGAAAAAGGTTGTCCATTATTTGAATAATTCTTTAAGACTGATGCATGCCTCACTTTGGTTCTGCTGTTTTATAAACACAAGCTCCACATTGACCCCGTGATCGTGACCAAAGGAAATCGAAGGGACACATTGATAGATTGACACACTTTGGAAGACGCACGCTTTGCTTGTCGATAAACGATTTGGCGATTTCTTCCAGCAACCAACTTTCACAGGTCACGTATTTTTAAACAAAATCGACATTGCCGGAAGGTTGAACTTTTTGGTTATGTAAGATCATGTTAGGTTTGCTATATTGGATTTTATTTAATTTCATTTTATGCGTGTCCATTATGTGACAGTGAAAGTGTGGTGGGATTCAAACTGGAGCACAGTTTTCCATTTGCTCAATGGGGATTAGCCATTCTAGTGCAGCTCGTAGAGTTCGAGGCATTACCTTCTACGTATTACAAGCCAGCAAGACCGTACATCCATCGGGGAATTTTTCTTTTGAAGATTCAATACTTGGCTCCATATAGCAGAACTTTCATGGTTCAATGGAAAGCTACTGAGTGTAATATCTCGGACTCAAATCCGGGGAGAAACATCTATGATTTTTCACTGTCCCAACTCTCGCTAGTAGGTATGTGGCTTGAGAGGACTGCATGGTCGCATTCAAGCGATTACGAATACCCTTTTCATGTTTATAAACGAAACGCGAACCAAAGATATCTTTTCCTTCTTTATAAATGGCGAATCCTGGAATGGATCAGAGCCTGAGACAGAGCTACCCTCCAGCCCTAATGGTCCTGAGCACGCTGCTTGACTAGTTTCCTTATGACAGGAGCATAATTGTCCATTCGCTTGATGTGGTCGAGCCAGTAAAGTCGGAGGACTTTCGCCTTCCGGATTGCAACCACATCTTTGTAAAGATTTAAGAGCTTGTGGTGATTCCTTCTCCTCCATTCATGCTCCTCTCAGCTAGGTCAAAATATCCGACGAAGGATTTTTCATTAGAAGGATCCTAATAATTGTTCAGGTGCTTTGCTAATCGTTCAGCATTTGGCTCCATTAAGCAAGTCTGGCGAGTACTTTGTAGAACACTTTTTGTCTTTTGTAAGGAGCTTAGTTCCTAGTTCTTTCGACAAATCGAAGTAAGAACGGTTTTTCGTCGGATATATAAGTTGCGAGGTAAACTTCTTCTTTACTACGTCAAATATGTGACCCGTTCTAGTTATTATGTTATCCTGGAATGAGCGAACGGACTCAACGTTGACGCAAAAAAATCGGAGCTCTTTTCAATACCCCGAAAATAAAAGGAAATAAAGCTGGTGGGAAAGAGATGGGGCTTAAAACCCAGTATCAAAACTGACTTTACAGAGCTGTTGTTAAGTCTATTCTCCTGTATGGGCCGGATATTTGGTGGCAAACCATTAAAATTGGGGCCACTTTGAAACAAACCGTTAGGTAAGAAGGATGGCAGCTCGTTTCCTCACAGGAGCTCTCCGTTACACTTCGACCAAGACCCTTTTCAGTGTCCTCCAGTGGCTTTCCTCTGACAGCCAAATCAGACAGCAAGCAAAGCTTGTATTGGTAAGGCGAAATGCTTTCTCCCCATGGGCCAGAACTGACTTTCTTACACCCATAGACGTTACAGTCTCTTAGGAAATCTTCACCTCCAACTTCGAAACCTGTATCCGATCGAAACTAGAAGACTCCATCACGATATTTACGGATGGGCCAAAACTGGATCAGAGGGTGGGCAGTGGTATCTTTTCGGTTTATCCTTACAAAGAACTATCCATCCACCTTCCGGATCACTGCAGTGTATTTCAAGCCGAAATCAATGTGATTTACCATGCGGCAAAGTGACTGCTGTGTAATAGCATTTCTTCAACGGAAATATTCATTTTGACCGACAGCTAAGCTGCACATAAATAAAGCGGTTTCACAATATATCGACATTACCTTAGCCACGGTCAAATTAAATATTAAAAATAAATACACAAACCTTACAAACAAAATATTGGTAAATGAACGAACTTGTAACATCCCCAGACAAACCTGGCCCCTCCTTAACAAACAGAGAACCAGGAAGCTACTAAACTTGATTCGCAATTCTGACCTCACGCGACACTGTCCCACTGGCAGTCATACAGAAAGGCTAGTCGTGCAGTTAAATGACTTCTGCAGAAGCTGCCGGTCTGAGGAAGAGTAGGAATCTCTCTCTCATCTCCTCTGCGAACGACCGGCCCTTGAAAATCGAGGTATAGGAATCTGGGTGCCCACTTGTTTACATCTTAAACAGAACTTGCTAAAGCAAACACAAAAGATCTTGCCAGGTTCATTAGAGAAACAAACTGGTTCTCTCCACCTACCCCTTCTCTAACCACCTAGAAGGAATCCCTCTTAAAGTCCCTCTACTAAATTCGCAGATAGGTAATCCACGCACTCCTTCATTATATCACAATGGGACAAAACCAAATGGCGTCAGTGTGCCCAATGGCAGCCACTATTACCTAACCTTACCTAAGGAGAGCATTCCACGTTCATGTTGTATCGCTAAAGAAAGAACATTTATACATCGCAGTACGTCCAAAAGGATATGTATACTTAATACAACTATCCGTTTCACTTGAGCACTGTTTAAAATTTAAGACATGGATTAACAAAGATCAGAGGAGAAAGAACTATTTCGCTGCGTTTTTGATGAAACGGTATATCCTATAAACAAACGACGGCACAGCCTCATAAATTGCAATAACATGTCATAAACTTTCCTTTGGATATTCTAATAACACACCAAAAACTAACGAATCAATGCTTATTTTTATTAGAATGTTTTTTTGTATATCAAATTTGTTTACTTCGCTCTGAAAAGTGATATAAAATGTTGCCCATAAATCAAAAAAGAAAAACATAATCAAATTCTTATTTGTCAAGGCAGTCTATTAATGTCAAAACTGCAGCCAAATATGTCGTGTCCGACATGAGAATTCCTTGTTATTTGTATAAAGGAACACCAGCATCGGTTTTAATTACTTTGAGATAAGTTGTTTGCGTATAAATTAAAAACGAAAATCATGTTCTCCGATTTCTAACATAATGTCCAATCGCCATATAAAGAAGTGGTAATTAATTGTGCAAGCTAAATAAATTATGTACTAATATATTTTCACACAACTTTTGATATACTGGTGTAATGGATAGTTGGGAATGTTCGAACTCCATAAAATCGAGGGTCATGTTGTGCGTCAGGTGAAAAACAAGAAGCTCAATTAACACAAAATAAAACAATAATTTTTATTAAATTTATAGCAAGCATTTATTACCAAGTTGTTGTTGTTTTTTTTTAGGGGCAGTCAAATATGACAAGTACGAATGGAATGACAAGCACGGACTTTAGTGCCTTTACGCCAAGTGAGCGCTCAACTCTTCTGCAGCAACAGAGCAGACGAAAGTTCAGTTTTCCCGCGACTTTGCATTCTACAGGCTTGCTGGAGGTCAACTCAGCGGCCACCGCACGGAGGCGATTGAGTAACGTAAGCGATGTTGTTACCAGAAAGCTCTCATATACGATAGGATGGAAAGCTGCGCAAATACCTGCACAGGATATAATAACACAGGTGAGTCCGATTTCGAACACCTCGTTGTACTCGGTGTCCTCGGGTTCTTGTTCCAATTCTTGGTAAAAAACAGTAGAAAAAAGGTCCTTTTTCAATTAAGGGAAAAACATATAGTGGTTTTGGGAGGAAGAGTTTTGTATTGAACTATTAGCTTCGCAGAATGTTACTCGACATTAGTTAATGTTGTTTATTAGTTTTATTATTGAAAAATCGGTTTCTCACACTGTTGCCATATTTTCACAGCAGAGCCAACGACATATCAGCTACACAAACCTTTTTTTTGGAAGCACTTAGAATTCCAGCAGCTGATAAAGTAACCACTACAGCAAGGATACTCACTAAGTGAGACTACTTTCGCTGTTTGGCCGCTCAAGTGGTAGTGCCAGCAATTTGACCCTAATCTCAAATTGTGATTGAACCAAATTTTAAAATTAGTTTCCGGATTCGAATCCAATTTAAAGACATGCAGTTAACCGACTGTGCCATCCAGCAGTGTGGACCTCCTAAACATAGGTTTCTGATTTCTGGTAGATGATATTCGAGACTTCTTCCAGTCACTTTGATCTTCCGTCCCTATCTAAATTAAATTAAATTCGAATTCCCTGCGTATGCAACTGCATAGTGAAGAAAACTTTAGTATCGCTGAATTTAGTGTACCATCGTATACACCTCTTATAAGCTCAAACGTACCAATAAAATAATCAGTGTCATTCTTCTTGACAAGCATTCTTCTAGGACGAATCATGGTCTGATACCGTACTGACTATCAGGAATTATGTTTTGCTTCTAAAAGTAATAAATTTTTGTAAAGGTAGATGTGTTTCAAAAGTGGCTAAAAATATATTTCAGAAAAACTATCTACACTCATGGCTTTTTGCTTATTTCTAAGTCATCTTGAATATGTCCGCAAGGCACACATCCAATGCCAAGAGGAAATTCGTCAAAAAGATATTTCCACTCGCAGAATTTTTCTCGTTTATCGCGAAGTAAGTGAATCAATTGAAGGAAGGAGTTCTTTGCACTTGCCCAAGTAAAGAACTAAGGGAACCAAAAACACACAAAACCTTTAATTTTATTTTCTTTTTCAGGGAAAGTGCCTTTGTGGACAGTATATAAAGAGGCGCCTTCGTCGCTCTGGATTGTTCAACAAAAAACTGGGTTTGCAAAGGATACGGAGTATATTGGGTACCTCATCTATATCCGTCGTTCGTGATGTTTTTCCGGCACTCATGATCGTAAGCTAGAAACAATAAGTATCTTATGAATAAAAACATTTATCATTAGTAGTTAGGTGATGAATTAGAACGAATGCATCCGAGGGTTTACACCGGAGTTGCAAGACAAATTTGTCGTTCGCCCGGCGGTGATTTTTCATCAGCAGAGACAGTTGCAATTCTTATAACTGCTGTAGCCCGCGATCTTTTTCGAGTGGACATAACTTGGGGTAAAATCATATCACTGTTCGCTGTAGCGGGCGGTCTAGCTGTCGACTGTGTACGACAAGGACACCCCGATTATTTACCGAAACTAGTACAAAGTGTGTCAGATGCCATTGAAGATGAATTAGTTCCATGGATCAACGAGAACGGTGGATGGGTAAACTTTCTTTAATTTTATAGTACAAAAAAACAACTAATCTAATTCATGCATTTTTTTTTTTTTTTGCAGATTGGTTTGAATTCCCATGTTCATCCGGCTACCGAAGAATTCAACCCATTAGAATGGACAACGCTGTTAGTTGGTTGTGCTTTTGCAATATTCATTATTATAATTATCATCAGATTCGTTGGCAATTATTTAATACCATTGGCATATGCGAGATCCTCGTTATCAACATCATAATCTAATAAATTGATATCACATAACCCGGTTTCTTTGTTTTATAATTTTGAAACTATTCCATCTGTGAATTTAGACGAGCAACTTAAGCAACGACTAGCAAAACATCCTAGAGTCTTTTGTTTGGTTCGAACTTGAAGGGAAAGGATTTCGTGGGAACAGCAATTATACTCTTAGTGTTCCGTACTCGAAAAGCCTGACCAACAAACGTAAGTTTTTTAAATGCGATTTTTCAGTTGAAGGGCCGTTAAAGCGCCAATTCAAAAATGTATCACTCTGTGAGTTTTTGTATTGGTATAGAGCGGTAGCAACTCTACGGCCAAAATTTTCTTGATGGGCCTGAATCTAACGGGGAGTGTTGATGTAAACTACGAACTTGAGGTATCCTCATAAAAAGAAGTCGTTCTCTAGCTGTGTGTCGAGTTAACCCATTTCGCTGAAATCGTCTTTTATTGTTGAACCAGTGAAACAGTTGCAGTTCCAAAAACTAGTCATTCATTCAGGAACGCACGTCGGCATAGATTGTCTTTCCCTGGTTATAAGGGCCAATTATTCCTCGGGAAGAAATTGCAGATCACAGTGTCGGTCCCCAGCGCTGTTTCGGAGCTAGTATCGTTTGTTCTGTTTACTAATGCAGCCATCGTTATGAAAATGATTTCCATCAGTAAACAGTGTATTCTAAGTATTCTATTGTTTGACAACGTTCCAGTATAGTTCTCTTTTGATTTGTATTTTTCCGGAATAACGTACGAGTATCTCGTTGTTGATAAACTTTTTCTAGTACAGGCTGCAATCTTCCTTACTTAAGACATATCTCCTGGCGTCACTCTGAAGTTGTTGGTTCTGGAAGATTTCGACTGTACTTTTGAACATGGGACAAAATTAATTGCTGCTCGACTTTTCGAGTAATGAAGTGAGTACAAAATCCCATTGGCATATATAATATTTACAGCAGATTGATGACGCAGACTCCCAAAAAACGCAAAAATTTCACCTAACTGCAAATACAATCGTGGTTTGAAACTCCAATACATCCGAGTTTCAAACCAGTCTCTTTAATATTATTTCGGATAACCAATTCGGTTTTAGAGAGGGTCATGATACCATTCATGTCGTGTCTAAACTGGTATCGGATCACCAATGGAACAAAGGCAAGAAACAATGCACTGCCTTTGTTGCCTGCCTGATTGACTTGGAAAAGTCCTTTGACACCGTATAATTACAGGGGCTCATCTTCAAGATAGAACAGCTGAGCATAACCAAACCACTGTAATGCTGAACAGTAGAAAGTTTATTGTGAAGAATGGCAATGTAAAATCTATTGGGATCTTTGAAATTAACAACATTCTGCACAGGGTGTTTTAAATTCGCAGATTTTATTCACTATTTTCACGAGTGATCTTATAGGCTCTCTTCACCACGCTATAGCTTACGCAGATGACTTGATCGTGTACAGTTCAGATCCAAAAATCAATGTCATTGTTAACCTTTTGCAATGGGATTCCGATAAGATTTAGTGTTATTGCGACGATTGGAAGATGAAGATCAACTTCCAAAAGTGAGAAACTATTTTGCTTTTTTTTAGGACGCCGTTGTCTGGGGACACTATGGATACCAGAAAGAATTGGTGAAAGTTATCTTTCGTCGGACAAAACGGGTAGTCACTGGCGAGTGGGAGAGTGATCAGATATCTTGGGGTCTGGCTTGATCAGTATCTTTATCTTAACAAACACATAGATGCTGTTCTGGTCAGAGCCAAAGCGGCCTATGCCATGACAAAGAGAATATTTCACAGCAGCCAACTCGATGCCAAGGTAAAGGTTACTTGCTGCACGGCTCTAATTCGGTCTGTGCTCGCGTATGGATGCCCCGTATGGTTCAACGTGTGAGCAAGCTTGATGGAAAAGATTCGGGATTTTGAGAGACGATGTCTTAGGGCTTGTCTCCATTTATATTGAACTCCAGAGTCTCAGTATAAAAAAATCTTTCCGAATGAGGTATGAGGTCTTGTACAACGGAGCTTACATCATGTTTCTGAAAAGCTTTGCCTCATTTCGAAAATTTGGCATGACAAGCATGCGTTCAAATTTTCAAATTTGCTTATCAAACCAGCAGAATATCAAAATATTTTGAAATCCATCCAGCATGTTTAACAAAGTTATCGGATGGAGCGTTCACATTATCAAAATCAAGGCAATCACGAGGTGCTTGTCAAACAAATTTTAGAATTTGAAACCCCCTGTTCGTATTTTTTTTTTTGACATGAATACTTAACCAAACTTACGAAAGGCTTACATGTCAAATGTCAAAGGCATAAATTTGACATAAAGCGTGCGATGAATTTCTCCCCATGAGTCTGTTGTGTTAAATGAATGATAAGAACTATTCAGTATCACGATGAACGTGTTGAATATTAAATCATTTGATCGAGTTGCCCACATTCATTTTCACCTCGGCTTAAGTCTACCACTCGCAAACATTTTCGTTTGTCTCTTTTTCTCCTCAAGAGACAACTGTGTATACTTGTGTGGATTGTAGCTTCTACGAAATGTAAGACGACCCACATTAAACCAAACAGAGAAAAAACATGAGTTTCATACATCAGCTGCTTTCAGATCCAGCAGCAGCATCAGTTAGCATCTCGTTCTTGCAACCGATCTCTGGGCCACGATAACGTTTTGATTATGTTTTTCTAACTAAAAACAATACAGCGACAGATCTATCTATCAGCGCTTCATGTGTGCGCTGAGCCGATAAACCAAAAAAAAAAAATAAAACTAATCTTAAATCAAAAGTCAAATTCGTTTCGTCTGAATACCCTTCCCGCGGATGCCGCTTGACAACGAGATCGATCTGCTCGATGAAAAACTATCCAAAGAATGGAAAATAACGACACAGAGGAGTATGAATTATCAACAACACAAAATGGATATAATTAATCAGGTGAGTTACTTAATAAACAAACTAATCCACCGAAGACATTGAAAAAAAATGTATCCACCTTTGCACATTATTGAAAACATGAGTACCTCATCGTGTATGTTTTCAAGCAATAATCTTGACTTGGTTTTAATTTGATACAATATTTCGTGTTTTGTGAAAACTTTGCGTTTTATTTAAAAGCAATTTGCAATAAAAAAAAAATTAAATCATTTAAAATGTGGAATTTGGAAGCACGAATCGATCAGTTTATCGTGTGATAGGAGAAACAAGAAACATGAATATTTTGACAGTTGTCTGTGCGCGAAATTGTTATAATTAACAAAACCTAAATAAAAATAACACAAATATGTTTTGTTGTTGAACGTTTATGAATCTGAATGATAAATAAATCAATATTCGTTAGATAATGATCAAATTTGTAGCTTGTCCAAGTGAACAAAAAATGATTTGTGGAGCTCAAGGTCGGTTTTATTATTGTTATGGCGCGATGGGTGTTCGGAAATTGTTTTATTAATTTATAATGGATCCGTTAAAATATGGAAAACAGTGAGATACCAACTCACATTATGTCTAAAACAGTTTACACAATAACACTAACGTATACCAATTATAGACTTTATTGAAAACTATCGCTACCAGTTGCGTGCGCACAGGCATCTTAATTATTGTTGATTTAGTTATAAGTTAATTGAAATGCCTTTCATTGCCAAACTGTATCTTGAGTAATATTTTATTTTTTTTATGTCTGATTGTTCACACATGCTTATTGACGTGCTGAGAAAAAACATTATACCTACATTTGATTTGATCCTAAGAAAATATATTTCTTTCAAAGGTCCCTGCTGTATTGTCTTAGTACTTTTCGGCTTCATAAGCTTCACTTGAGAGCAGAATTATCGCACAGCTTCAATATTTTTGAATGAAACTATTTTTTCTGAATTAGGGCAGCTTAAGACACAACACAGCAATACAAAGCATTTCATTTTGTTTCGTCCTGTGACTACGACAGACCTAAATTTCGATTATGTCTAGGATGCAAATTGAATACCCTTGCTCTTATTAAACCACGCATATCGTTGTTCATTGACGGTATTGGTTGGGGTATGTTGTCCCACTCTTCCATGACATATTACAGATCTCTGGGAATTTTTTGAATCCTTCTTTTTAATTAGGCCCATAGGTGCTCGATCGGATTCAGGACCGAACTTCTTGCAGGCCAGTCCATTAACCGTATATTGACCTCCTCTAAATATCGACTCACTACAGCTCAATGTGCCTAAAGTCAAAATTTTCACAGAAGCATAGAACATGTTCCTGCAACACCTCGTCGATACATCGGCATTCAATCCGCCAGCTCAAGACCCCTCATCTGCATCCCACAATGAACGGGAGATCTATCTACCGTCTATGAAAATAGCTCCTCAAATTATACACGGTCCACATCCGCAGTCCAACTTGCCGGGTTGGCAAGTTTGTTTACAGGGACACCACGTGCTGCGAATCTTCACTGAATCGTCCACTGACGACATGTTAAGACATTATATCTTGCTGTGAAGTCACACGACGGCGTCCACCTCCACAACGTCTGTTGTCTGATTTATTTCTTGGCGACAGCAAGTGTTTATTTCCATCATCTTAATTTGTTGACCAAATCTTGTGGTCTCTCTTCTTCAATCACTAGAAATGTTACGATAACGGCCATTGCGGCAATGGGCTTGTTGCGAGCGATAATACCTATATATTCTGCCCGCAACATCTGTTCTAGAATTTGGTTGAGGAAATCACATGACAGTGCGTCTTCTTGCCGGTACAACTCTGGAATAACTTAAAGATTCTTCGTTTAAATTTCACTGTGCATCGCGTGCTTTCGTGCTTTATTAGACCTAATTGGAATAGAATACTGTCGTATGTGGTTTTGAATTCAAGGCTTAGATGATAAGTATGGACTTGAATTTTGTTGTCTTTTTGGGAGATTTGTAGGACCGGAAGATACACTCGTATTCACCCAATACTTAAGAGAAGGCCCCGTAAATGACGTCTTTTTGTCAAGGTTTTACCAAACTGGACAAATGGTTCGTGTGCCAGTATATCTCCGTCAGATCTTCAGTTCATCTTACGAGAGAAAAAACTGACACCATCGATGCTAACTGTCATGGTCTTTGAGAATTCGTTTTCTACCAGAAATCCGTGTGTCTGAAGTCTAAGTAAGTCTAAAGTATACGACGAGGAAAAAAGCCTTGGTAAATCTTCTTCGACTTGTTACTTTTGTTTTCTTTCACTGCTCAATGCGCCTTAGAGGTTGCTCCTGCGGTACCGACTTTAGATTCTCTGGAGGACACATTCGGACTGTTGAACATGCTCTCATTTTTTTTTTTTTTGGTAATCTTTGAGGCCGCCTGTTCGCCTTTTATTCTAGTTCAAATTATTTGCGTTCGAAAAGGTAGCCTTCAAGATTTCGTCTTCTCTTGTTCGTTTTTCGAATTTAAAGAGACTTCGGAGACTTTATGCAACTCCAGTTGTGGTGTTATGAGTAATACCGAGTTCTGGATAAAATAGTTATTAAATGGACATGACGGGAAGGTAATGAAACGTTTATATCTAGGTAAGGTTAGCAAGGTTACAGCGTCTATCAACCAATCGAATTTGTTTGGCTAATTTGGCTAGATACATTAAATTAAAGAAACGGCGTGATGGCAGCAAAGCACAAATTAGTACTGTTTCGTGGCAAACTCAAAATGACTCACAAATTTAATTTTTATTTGTCACTAATGAAATAAATTACAAAAAAAAAATGTATTTCATAAACATAAACATTCAATTACATCAGTTAAGTGGCCGCCATAGAAATGCAGGCACTCATTTTGCGTGAGTTTTATGTTTCAGCTCCTCTATAGTGTGTGGTTTGCAAATGTATACCTTTTCCTACCGATAACCCCAAACAAAAAAGTCTTGAGCCGACAAATCAGGCGATCGCGGTGGCCATTCAATATCACCGTTTTTTAGATCATGCGAAAATAAGTCCTGACGCATTGCTGTGTAGCAAAGCAATACGGTCCATAAATCTTACGCGAGGTTATTCCACACCAAACATCTCCCAAGTCTTATGTCTGCAACAAAAAAAAAATACTAAAAAATATCTATACATAAAATAGTTATTCATTTTTTACACCTATAGTTACTTTTATTTTTTTTTTTAATTAAGTTAATGTTTTATGCGCACTTCCATATATTGTTTATATTTTTATTTTAAGGGGAAATGCCTTTGTGGACAGTACATACGGGCAAGATTACGTCGCGCTGGTGTCCTTAATCGAAAGGCAACACAGAGGTTGCGCTCAATACTAGAACCCTCATCAACTGTAGTTTATGAAGTATTTCCAGCGTTAAATTGTGTAAGGGAATTTGTTATTTTTATTATAGTATAGATTTTTTTTAATCAACACACCGCTTGTTACAGATGGGTGAAGAGCTCGAGCGAATGCATCCGCGAGTCTATTCAAACGTATCCAGACAATTGTCTCGAGCACCGTTCGGTGAGTTGGAAGACAGCGATACAGCGCCAATGCTTTTAAATTTAGTCGCCAAAGAATTATTCCGCTCAAGTATCACATGGGGTAAGATCATTTCTATATTCGCTGTCTGCGGTGGATTCGCAATTGATTGTGTCCGGCAAGGTCACTATGATTACCTGCAATGTTTAGTCGAGGGCATGTCGGAAATAATTGAGGACGATCTGGCTCTTTGGCTTTCCGACAACGGCGGCTGGCTGGGACTTCAACAACACATCAGACCTGATGCTGGTCAATTTTCATTTCTCGGCTGGTTGACAATGTTTGTCGCCGTATCAACAGCAATTTATTTCATTTCAAATATCGTTAAGAATATTGGTTGCCACTTGTACTCGTTGTTATACTGAGAGGTGTTTCTAGCACAGTACTCAGCTCTCTTCTTCTCTTCCTTAAGTTACCTTTCTGGCCTTCGCTGCAAGTTTTACTTTACATGAATGCTTTCTTTATTTGTAGCTTTATTTAAAATAATATATAAGACATTTTAATTAATTTTATTTGTACCTTTTGCTTTGACATTTATCCAACTCCAACTAAGTAATTAAATGTTAAACTACTAACGTTGTTAGATTTATTTTGATTATCTTTTGTATTTGAAATGATTTGTTATATCTTAATATTATGTGTAAAAATGTTGGTTAATAATAATAATAGTAACAAAAAATTCATTTTGTTTATTTTCATAATACATACAAAAAATATAAATTTTTCAAAACCTTAATAGTACTTCGGTAGTCCAAATAGTGGTCTCTCAATTTATAATCAATCGAATTATTTAAGTTGACTTAAAAAGCTCAGCTATTCCAAATAAATTGGGCCAATTCTGGCATACATGTTAAACGTTTCGAAAGTCTCCCTTTTACTTTCAAATCATGTTATTTTGTGATATTTTGAAAGTACTAAAAAATAAATATTAAATTAAATATTTGTGCTTTAAGTTGAGGATTTTAAGGATATCCACATGTGTTTCTGAAAGCTTCTGTATTCAGCTAAATGCGTTGATTAAAATCGGGATCTGACCCCGGATACAGTGTTAAAATTTTGTTCGCAATATGGGAACGTTAAAAAAACTAACCGTTTAGACAACGATAAACATCAACAGGTAATAATTACTGCAGAGAAAGAAAAGAAAAGAAAAGAAATAAAGAAATAACCTTTATTTAACTTACTTTACTAACTTAACGGGTTCCCTACCCGTGATCCTTCCGCTATTGTCGATCCCGGGCACGCTGCTTCCAGTTATCTAGACCAAGCGCCGTGGCCTCCGTGATAACTTGGTCCTTTAAACGGAGGTTCGGTCTTCCTTTTCGTCTCGAATCTGGAGAGTGTTATTCGAAGACCCATTTGTTTCGTCAAACCAAAGTGGCCGCGGTTTTTAAGGGTAAATCTTCGCCGAATCTCCTCTAAGTTGTCATTCGTGGAATTTATATTTACTCCGAAATAGGTAAACGCCTTAACCACCTCGAAATAACTGTTGCCAATAGTGACGTTTGGCCCTATGCGGTGGACAAGTGTTTCTTTGTTTGTTGGCAACATGTACTTGGATTTGTCCTCGTTTAATGTTAGGCCTAGGACGGCGTTCTGGGCTCGAGCGATTCGTTAAAGATAGTGCCTTTTGTGTTAACACCTGTCCTGCGCACCATAAGTTCCAGCACGAGAAGTCACATGATAGCGCATCTCCATGACGTAATCCGGCGCATATTTGGAATAGTTTGGATGAACTGTTTCCAAATTGCACATTGAAATTGTATCCAGCGCCACGCGGCACAGCTGGATTATTTTCGCTGGGATCACAAGATCGGCCATCTCCTTATAGAGTTCAAGCTTTGAAGTCGATGAAGAGATGGTGCGTCTAGACTTGAAATTCGTTGGTCTTTTCCAGGATCGCCGGAAGCCACACTGGAACGTGCTGTTTAGTGTGTTGAAGAAAGGCTTCAGACGTTCATACAGTACGTTGGATAGGATGTTATAAGCAACACAATGCAGGGATATTCTTCGATAGTTCTTACAAGAAAGATCTAATAGATCCAGGGTATGGCTTCATCCATCCCAACAAAGTATTCTCACCACGTTTGAAAAGCACCGCTGGGCAGGGCGATGGATTCTGTATTGACTGGATGCGGTTTCCCTAATAAATTAGAAAATATAATTGTATGTAACTTGGAAATTTTTATTTTTATTCAACCAAGAATTTAAACCATAAAATTATCCATTATGATTTACTGGCAAAACGAATCTTAGGTATTCGGACCTTAGGGGCCTAGGCCTATTCTTTAAGGAATAAGTTGCACCACTGCTGTCTTCGGATAATCAAAAATTACTCTGCAAATTGTTAAACACGGTCGTATACCTACCGCCTCTATGGGGCTTGGTTCTCATTCTTACTTCCCAGTGAATCGAGGATGTCTCCGTTGCTTATGAAAAAAAAAAAAAACAAATTGAAATTTGGTTCGGAAGATGAAAAAAAAATTGTCGGCCGAACGTTGTCTGTGCCTGTTCGACCATTTATGTGCTTCCATCCTTGCCTAGGGGAGTGCTAACTTGCTCTCCTTTCAAACAACACGCCTTCTTGTTCCAAAGTAAAGTACATAAATGGAAGCACAACGAAAAAAGTTCGGTGAATTACAAAAGATTTTAATGAATGAATGTATTCAGTGAACAAAATTAGACGCATTTATATGGATTTGGCTTACGTTCCACAGCCCACGACTCGCAATAGTGATGAGACTTATATAAAGTAAATTAATACTTTCATTTATATGTTTCAATTTCACAAATGGCAGAAAAAACGGCAATTTCTATAAACAATGGAGAATAAAGAAGATTGGTAGGATATAATAAATTGTAGCATGACGAAAAGTTTAAGATAATTTTCCAATTAATTTTTAACAATCGAATTGTAACACAACCGCTGCCCCATGAGAATTGAATATGCAGTCATTGCTTAATGCAAAGAAACTTATAATTAACTTTTATATTAGGAAACTAGCAGCAAAGATATCGGTTCGCAAGGAAAATTAAACATTTCCTTATTATTCACTTCTCAGAAAGATATTGAAAGCGACAATATGTAAATGAAATTCATCTTGCCAAGAAGTCAACACAGAAATAAAACAATGCACCGCTATCTTAAATATATGCAGAAACATGTTTACAAATTGAAACTTAACCATGAATGTGTACATAAAATAAGACGGAACTATTTATTTCGCGATGACTCAGTCAATTTATTTAATGAGAATAAGTGGTCAATTTGATCTGTGTTACGGTCTCTTTTTTTATCTTTTCTAAAAGGCGGTATATTAGATTTGTTTTCCTTTTAAATCGCGATGAGCTAGATAAACTAAACTATAAAATTTGACACGTTTCATTCCGTTAATTTCCTTTTAAGCTGGAGTAGACTTATGAGAATATTTTGTCCAATTGTCAAATGTAACATTAAAATTTTGTAGTAAAGGAAATAATTAAAGCAACATCTTGAAAATATTTAGTCGGTAGAAATGGTAATGATAAAAAAAACTATAATTTTTAGTCAAGGAATGCGGAATGCGCTCTTTTCCAAACTCACATCACTACTTATTTGACAATTAAACATGTAATCAGAAATCGTGCATATAACTTTGTTTCCTCAAACATTAGGCCGTTATTGTTTGTTTGTTTTTTTTTTCATACATTCCATCAACTAAAAAAGTATTTATAAAAAAAAATAGAATAATGTACCAACCAGATTGCGATGATCTTATTCCCCGGTGTGCTCCAAAACCTTCTTCATCCAGTGTAAATGAGGCCATTGTTCGTCCATCTGTACCTGAAATTTCAATAGTATTTAGTCAACCAGACACCTGCTGCTCTACTCCACCTTCAGCCACCACATATGCCGCTTGGAAAAAACAATGTTTACCGCAAGTACCTTTTCCAACCCCGGCAGAAATCTCCAATGGCGAATTCTCAACAGCGACAACCCGGTCGAGCGTGTATCCAATGCGAACAGCCGCTGCTGTTGTCCCAACAGTTTATGCAGCTGGCGCTCAGTTTTCTACATCTCGCGAAACATTCAGTAACATCAAAACCAATTTATGTGTGCCTGTACAGCATTCAACTCAAGTTGCGTTTTGCAATCCAACGTACACAGTAACGGCTCCATCTAGTAATATGCAATATACAACCAATGAACACCGGAAATCTATGGATAGTGTTCTTAATTTACAACGCCAAATTGTCAATGGAAATGTTTTAACGATTTGTGCCAGTACACAAACAGACTCGTCTTTAATAAATCAAGCTCATCATTTTGATACACAACATCTTGCTACCAAAGAAGACGTTGATCAGATAAGAACTTTATTAGTTGAATTGCATTCCCAACAACGGCATCTTAGTGAAATCATTGGAAAACTGTTAACCATACAAGGCAACACTCAAAAGGATAATCCAAAACATAAGCTTTTAGATGCCGCCACACAGTGCGACGCCCAGCCGGCTATTGGTAAATTTTTGTAATAAACTTGTATAAACTTTGTTTTCTACTGTATTGCCGAAAAGACTTTTCTCTAAAACATTTTATAGTTCTCGTGCTCTCGAACGATTTAGTTTATTTAAATCATGTGCATTCTCATTTCATTATTCTTCCAGGAAGGTAGTGCGAATTTTGCAAAAAAAAAACTGGTTGCGTTTAATTAAGTATCGTAGTTTTTTGAAAAGACTGCACAGGAGATAGTAAGAAAATTCTCCATACTTTGAAATTAAGACAAAGAAATTAATCGAATTCAAAAAGTTGTAATTTAGTTATGCCTTCTCTTTGAGGGATCTCTTGACCCACTTATCATTTGCCAATTTACTCATTTCCCCTTGGTGGGTTCGTTAGATTCAAAGCCGTTGCCTCTTTCAGTCTCTGAAACTGAAACTGAACTGAACAGAATTAATTTTCGCAATTATATTCAATACTGTACTTTGCGTTAAATAACAATTGTTAGGTATATCAGGATTTGTTACTTCAAGGCGACTTGATCACTCTTCAATGAACCACTTCTTCAAAGTGTTCCAGTTCTTAATGTCCCTATTATCTCTCTAGACTTTCAGAAAGCTTTCAACAGACTCCAAAAGTGAGGTGTTGGTCCCAAAATCCTTCACTCCATCAAATAATTCCTATGCAATCGGAAATTTATCGTAAAGATAAATAAACTTCGCACAAGGTGCGTAAGAAATATATTATTTGAAGTTGATCTTGGAACCATAGAAGAGCGGTTTAAAGTTATGAACCTCAAATTTTTGCCAACTCAATCATTGACAAAGCAATCAAGACATCCGCTAATAATTTATTCTTTGGGAGGTTACCTTCCACTACTCAACGCATTCTATTCTATTCCTACGACGACAAAAAAAAATCATTTTCTTTGCGGCTGTTAAACACTAAGTCATTCATAATGGAGTTTACACTCTTCTCAAACTAAATACCAACAGTACCATCTATGGAAATTCGTATTTAACGATAGCTTAAAAAACTCGGAAAGCACTTCCATTGCGGTCTTACTTGGAAATTGATCAATACGTAGCCTGGGATAACTGCCCAACCTTTCTCGCCTATCTTTACATCCGAAGCTTTTGCCATTCTAATGACCACTAAAGACACTTCAAAATTGTTATATGCACTGACAGTTTCTCAGATATGAAAGCCATCTAAAACATCTCATTTAGACAGAGCTTAAAAACATTCTGGAGATGCGGTTATTCTAGCGTATCGTTTCTGTTACTAAAAAACTCAAGCATGTGCTAGAGTTATTTAAACTTCTTCTTACAAGGATCAGTATTGCATTGTCTTGCTAGCTTGTGTCCAAGGTCAGCTCAGGCTACATCGTTTGAAGTTAACTATGTACATTCGGTCTGTGTTCTCTTTTAGCTAAATAAGTCAACTTAATTTAAATAAACTATTTTATATTCGTTTTGTGAATTTTTCTCTAGCAATTTATTTATTATTTTTGGATTGCTTTTACACATTAGAAATAATAATTGTGATTTCCAGGTCCATTGCCGCAAAAACGACCGCACATAAGATACGATTCTATTGAAGAGGAGGACTCTACAGATGAACACTCGTATCATTTGCAAAAAAAGACGAACATGCTTGTTAGCTCGCCACCAAAAAATCATTACATAAAACCTCATGTATTTCCTACATCAATACCTAATTGCTCAAATACTGAAACTGGCCTTCCAAAATCCGTTACAGAACAGAGTATGGTGATGAATGAACTTGCCCTAAAATATTTACCCAACGAAAAACTCAGTGAGCTGCTGCAAGAGCTACATGTATCACCAGTAGCGACGCAAGCTCAAAAGACTCAAAAGCTATATGAATCACCACTGAAAAATATTGAAAACTACAGAAAAAGTCCTAACGATTTATCTACAGCTTCTTACAAGTACTTGAAGAAATACCGCCTTTTGACTGAGGAGAATAATAATTTGTCGCCAGTGGGAAATCTGCGACAATTGCCGCCTGCGAATCAACAAGAGAATATGTTAGATTTAGAGAATATTCGTCGTCAACCTAAATTTATGTGAATGCCTGCTGGTCTGGCATGGCATTGGAGAGCACATTACGTGTTGTGATTGTGTGTAAATTATTCATTTTAGGATACGATTTGTTCATGGCATACTGCCTGATTTTTTTTTTAATGCATTTATAGATGTAATCTATGATATGTGAATGTTCAGATAAATATAGTAATTGTTCAAAGCTTAACACTTCCACGTCTTCATGAGATGGCAACGATTGTGTCGAGTGGAAATGTTTATTGTATTTGTAAAGTATTAAAATTAATAAAGTATTCTTGTGGTTATATACTAGGAGAGATGGGATCACACCAAGGCCTTCTGAATGAATGGAACAACATGTTGTCCAAATTTTTAACAATTGCTTACTCAATTCAATGTTTACCTAGATGATTCCTTATCCCATTACAATTGTTTTGGCGAGCAGACTGCTTATTATGTAGTATTTATGTCTTGTTCTATATAAATGATCCTTATGCATGCCTTAGAACTGTATAGGAGCACCAGAAGCCAGAAATTAATTAAAGAATTTGTTCGCGTTCGTTTGTAAATGAGGGGGGGTTGGCACTCACCCTTTGGCTTTGTCTTGTCATAACAATCACAACTTCGAGTCGCAGGACTATCATTATCAACGACCAAGTATTGTAACAAATCTGCAGATTGTCGTAATAGCAATCGATCTTTTTTGAATACCAATCCAAATCAAGTTGGACGCCGTCCCACTTCATCGGGTATAGCGATGAAAATTAAAACAGATTTTTAATCATTTTAAATTGACAATTTCTATCAACAGCTGGCTTAAACTTCCATTGGAGACACTGTGTGGAGCTAAGATCTTCTCAGCTATGGTCTTGAAGAGGTGGACACTACAGACTGATTTCTAAAACTTATTTGGTATACTGGTGTGTAGTACTATCCACCTCAATAACTGGTGTCAGTCTGCCCAAGATCAAGATAAGGGAAGTAGAGCTGATTCGTTCAAGAGAACCTTGAACAAGCATCTCAAAACTTGTAAGCGATTAACAGGGAGACCAAAATCAACTCATTTCTTTATGGAGAGAAAGTATATGTGACGTTCACGCACGGACAAGAAACGAAAAAATGAAAAAGAGTATATAGAATCTTGGTATAACTCTAAGGCTCTTACTGCTGGATTTGGTCGGGCTATACAATCCCCATCGGCAGAAATAGAAGTCACATAAACCTTTAGCAGGACACAACTGACGTCGCCCACAGAAGGAAATTTTAGTGGTGTCAGGCTCACCACAATTCCTCAAATGGTGAGATAATTAATACCGCTGTTTAGAGTAAACAACTCCAGGAGGAAGCTCCAGTTCTAGTGCTGTATTGAACACTTCAGTATTACTCTAAGCCAGATGAGTTGCTATGTGCAGAGTAAACGGATGGTTTTTGTCCAACTACGCTCGTGTAGCCGAGGAGATCTTCCCATGACGATGCCAAGTTGGAAAGTTGGAAAAGTCAGATAAATCATTCACGTCGGGTTAATCTGTTTTTTAGCAGTCAACCAAGCAGAGTAATGGACGAAGCAGTCAAAGAGACGTTGGTATTATCTTTTCAATCGAAAAAAGGTGTTATAGAAAGAAAATATTAGGAAATCAAAAACTTTATGCGACGGTTAAGGTTCAAACATTATAAAAAAAATAAAGAAATACAAAGTCAAGAAATATTTATTAAAAGAATATTTATTCATTTCTGACAATTGTAATTACATATTTAAAAAATATTTTTAACAACGAATAGTTTCGTTTGATCTGCGTTTGCCATGCCACACACGAATAATTCGTTCGTTCGTTCGTGATTAACTCATTGCTCTGATCGATTATTTAAAATGGTTTTGTATTCGAAAAACTAATTTTAGTGCACTGAACGCTACTTTTATCATTGTGACAGAACACTTTGTTTTTTTTTAGGTAAAAACGGTATGACAGATGGGAGCTGCTTTAATTTGTCATTTCGTCAATCGTGAAGTTGTGCGTGATACAATTATTTTATTGGAATATAGTGAAGTTATATATAATTCAATTAATAAGAATAACAATTTGGATTATCGTTTTTATTTGAAATAACTAAGTTAAATATTAATTAAATACTTGTGGCAACAAAATGTCAGGTAATGTTTGTAAACTCGGACAGACCATGAAAAAATGCTACCTCAAAATTATTCAATCATAATACTAGACGAGTACAAAGAGGCCACATCAGATCCTATGTTAGAGATATTTGAAGAAGACTTCATTATTGAGGAAAGCGACGATTCCGACTGCGCTTTGGATATAAAAGAAGAAGATAACCCTACAAATTCGTTTTTTAATTCGGAAGAGCATGCCCATGTTGTCTACTTGGGGAAAAATGAAGAATTGGGAGAACTTGTGTGCCACTGTGCACTGTGCAACGTAACATTTGATGCAAGTGATATTCAGCTGCGAGAAAGTCATTATCATTTAAAAACAGAGGAGGAGCAATATGATGATGGTGTGCAGGCGTCTCCTAGGGAAGAAGTTATCGAATATGAAATATCTGAACTACAACCTTCGGTTGATTCAGAACACAACGCATTTCAAACAGATGATATTAAAATCGTAAAGGATACTGGTAAATAAATATGTAAATTCAAAGTTGATTTATTTTTTTATTTTAAGGAAACACAAGACATTGTTTGCCATCACTGCGAATGTTCTTTTGAGACTTTGCTTGACGTGGAATCTCACCAGTGCAGCGGTTCAGATGCTTCTCTAACATGCCCAGATTGTCAAACCTTGTTCGATAACTATGAAGATCGTGAAGCACATCAATGTTTTTCAAATCACAAAACTGAACAAAAAATTGCATCTTTGTTTTCATGCCCGGAATGCCCTAAAAAGTTTTCCCTAATTAAAATGCTTCAGCAGCACCAAAAAACCCACAAGCATAAAAAGGACGAACCGAAAAGAAATAAAGTGCCTAACGGAAAAAAACAATCCGAATCAATTGGTGTCGAGGAAAATCATTGTAGCATCTGTAATACAACTTTTTCGTCCTCAAGGAATTTAAAGTAGCTACAAACAAATAATCAATTTCCATTTGTGTATATCTAAACAACATTTATTTTAGATTACATGCGAAAATGCACCAAAAAGTACCGACAAAGACGATAAGAGACGCCATGCCAATAGGAGCAGAGAATATGGGAAACAAAGATCAGTTTTTTTGTGAAATTTGCAACAAAAGGTAAGGCAATGGAGCAATAGGCGCATAGGCCAAAAAAGATTATCTCGGACTTAAAGTTCTTGGTTTGAACTTATTTCATTTCCATTTCGCTCACTTATAGTTCAGCTGGGCAATAAGCTACTCCTTCACTCAAATTGTTGCTCTACGCGGACACAGCTAAAGAAAATGCAATTTACAAGCATAAATTCCTCGGGAAAATGTCTTCTTTCAATTCTGTTAGTTCTTTCATCGGTTGTTTCTACTCAAGCCTGTTTTAAAATATACTCACCACAGGAAATGGCATTTTATTATCTTTCATGAAAACTTAGCCCTGTTGTCTAAGCAGCATCTCCAAAATTCGTAAAGCGTTAATCTTAACCGTTCCAAAACTATTTCTTGATATTTCAATTCAATATTTTTCATAAATTTAATGGAATAAGGTGGTGGCGAAAGAAAACCAAGGCGCCTTCATTTATTGAACAATTGTTTTAATAACTTTTGAATAAATTATGTTATTTATTTTATTTTAGTTTTGATCATGCTCTACTATCTGTTCATCAAAACATGCACCAAAATGTTGAGGAGCATAATTGTAGCATTTGTAATAGGCAATTTGAAAACCAGGTTAGCTATGATATGCATGTGCAATTGCATAATGATCAGCCCACACGCGTGCGTTCCCAACAAGTTGCGAAACCTGGCGCTCGTTTTGCTTGTAACTATTGCGGCAGAGAGTTTCTAAGGCCTCACGAGAAAGTTAAGCATGAACGAATTCACACAGGTAAGCTTTTATTGATTCTAAAACTATATGGCTTTAAAAACACAACTTATTTTTTAAGGTGAAAAACCACATGAGTGTGAAGTATGCGGCAAATCATTTCGCGTTTCGTATTCCCTCACACTTCATCTTCGAACACACACAGATGTACGGCCTTTTGTGTGCGCTCAATGCAATAAAAGATTCAAATCATACGCTGTCTATTGCCATCATTTGAATACACATTCAGAAGACCGCCCGTACAAATGTACCATGTGTCCAAAGTCATTTCGAACCTCAGTACAGCTTTGTGGTCACAAAAATAGTCACACAAAACCTTATTCTTGCCCAGAATGTAATCGACCCTTTGGTAGCTTATATGCAGTTAAAATGCATATGAAAACGCACAACAAAACAAATAAATCAAACGAGAATTTAAAACATCATTGTGGCATATGCGGAGCGGTGTATGCTCGACTGTTTGCTCTGCGATTCCATATGAAGGAGCAGCATTCAGAAGATCTAACAGAAGATCAAATTAAAAATGTGAATAAAGATAAAAAGCCACCAATCACTGCTGATGATTGCTTCAATGAGGATGAAGTGTCGACACAAGCTATTATCCAAGGTGAAGAGGTCAGTAATTTATATATCAATGCTTTTGATTTTCCAATAACAATATTTTTTTTTCTGATAGATAATTATTGATAATTTTCAAACGGAGGAAGTTGTTACAGACTGGCTTAGTAACTCATAAGGGATACAACCTTTTTGCAATATACCTTTTAACTATTCGAAAAAAAAACCCTTTTTTAAATCGACAACTTTCAAAAACATTTGGTCATGTCATTTAATTATTATTATTATTATAATGAATTGAGTATTCAGTGTTTCATTTATTCATCAAAATCGCCTTGGTCAAATATTCGTTGATTGAGAAGTGTAAAGCCCCACGAACTCATGTGTACAATTTTTTTGAATTGTTCAGGACTCAGGACTTGTTTTTAATTGTTTTAAATGGTTAGAATAGTCACATTCTTATTTTATCATCCTTATAAATTTTCAAGTCTGACAATCGGATCGATTAGGAACTAGATAAGAAAATTATACCTCCGTATCCGCCTTATTTACAACAGATTTAGACTTCTATTCATGCCCTGATGATTTCGTCTTATTTAATGAGGATGCAATGGAAAGTTAAACCGAACAATCAAAAAAATGCAATAATTCATTCGTCAGGATTATATAATATTGCTCATTAATAAATTCAATAAAAAAGTACGTTCAAATGCAAATTCTAGCAAATCTAAATTTATTTCTTAAATGATGCCATATGCTTAATATCGAAGCAGAGTATCGCATAAGGTGTTGGTTGTGGTCTAAGTTTATGATAAAGACACTAAATTCCATCGACAAATGGTAAACGAAAAATTGTAGCTGTTATTTCAACGCTCTAAGGACAAGATGGTTTTTCAAATGTACGCAAACAAAATACAAAATAACAAACATGTACCTCCAGTATGTTGTTTTCCAAACTAAACTGCGATTGATATATAAACGGTTATTTATTACGCTGAAAATACTGAAAAGAAGAAATGGACAACAAATTGGAGTTTGGTAATCACAAAAATCAAAAGATAAACAAAAGATTGGATTTTTGAGATGAATCCGTAGACATTTTGAATATTTCTCAACTATATAACACATGGGCAATTGTGAAAAAAATTACCGTCGCCAAATTCTACAAAATAAAGCGAGGAGAATTATTTTGATATGTAAATTTTTAACTCTGTCGGTGTGTTAAAAATGGCTTAATATCAGGCTATGATCGCTTTTAATGCCACTCTATTCCTGTTTAAGATGAATTATAAAATGATACCGAACATTCTTCCATCAAAAATGCGAATTCGAATTTCCGACTAAAACTCTGGAGAGACTCAAGAACACATTGATGTATAAAGGTACTTAATGATTTGCCTAGTAAGTTAAAAATGAATCAAATATAGTGATCTTCAAAAGAGAGCTCATCAATCACAGGAATAAAAATTAAATGTATTATTAGTATCATATACTAACTAACCAGATTCATTTTTTTTCTCACAGGACAACCAGTTTTTTGCTTGGTTCTCCATTTTCAATTGTTAAATCTGATATAAATGTATATATAAATATTCATGTTCACTGTAGGTTCACAGAGAAATCCTCAAACCATTGTCATTGCCATCCTCGCCATTGTCGCTTGAGATCGCACCTAACCAAGCTAAGTACAGTCACCGAGTGCCGACTCTGTTTGGAAGACGACGAAATAATTGTACACATTCTTTGTGAACGATGGATTCCTCAACGAGATATGTTCCCCATTGAACATAAGACAGTCCAATGTTAAAGACATTCCGGGATAGAATTAGCCCTATCTAACTCCCCATGATACAATAGCTCTTCCTTTCAGACCGCAGTGCCCCCAACTTGGGCAGGGGCTAGATAAACAAGAAAAAGAATTTACTGTAAACAGGGACGACGGTAACTTTTGAGCCGAAGAAAAGTTTACAAATCTGTAAAACACAATTTCTGGCACTGTCAATATAAAATGTTTTTTGCAATAGAATTAGCAAGTCAATGATACTATAGAACGCTCGCAGTTCATTATGTTGTGTTTAAGCTCTTACTTAAAAGTCAAAAAAGTTAGTGTATCTTTTGAAAAAAGAGAATTTTATAAGCGTAATGATTTCGTTCAAATAGGTAAGGCTTTTTTGACAGTAATATGAGAGCTGCTTATTTTTAAGTGAATATAAAGACTGGTTATTTTTTTAACAAATAATGTACCATGACAATTTTATTTAAGTTATAAACGGTGAAACTTACAAATATACTTATGGAACAAGAGGGATGTTACGTACGATTCTTTACGGTTCTTTGATTCACGGTTCTCGTTACAGCTGACACGCCCTCTTCAAACTTTGTCCTAAATAATACATTAGCATTGTTAAACATACCGTCCTTAAGGGAAACAATGATAAATTGTGAGCTTGTAAAATGGGCCTTTAACATATTTCCAATATTTTGAGTGTGAGACATGTCCAAGGCAGCGTCAACTTCATCCAAGATATACAACGGAGCCGGAGAGAATTTTAACATAGCCAATACAAGTGATAGGGCGACAAGTGAACGCTGACCGCCACTTAGCTCGCCCAACGATTCCTTCCATACGCCATTAAAGCCTACCTTGATTTCCAAACCCAGAAGGCTATTACTCTGCATGACTGGATTCAGTCGGGCTTGTGCACCAGGCAACAATGTAGTAAAAATACTGCTAAAATTCTCATCGACCACCTTCCATGCCTTTTCTACTTTTTCCTTTTTCTTTTCGTCCATTTTGCATATAATGTGCTGTATTTTTTGCTTGTCCTGTTCAACGATTTTCTTTCTTCGCAATGTTTCTTGATACTGTTCCTCTTCGCGGTCGAGAAGCATCATTGCTTTGAGATTTATGTTGCGTTCCATTTTTTCTTTTTGCTCTCGCATCGTATTTAACTTGACGCCAGCTTCAACAGGATCCTCCTTTGAATAATCATATCGTGTGTTTTTTGTCCCGAAGAATTCTCGATCTTCCTTTATCCATCCATATTTATCTTCAAGAGCTTCGATTTTATTGAAACTATCCTTATTCTCGTTGCGGACCTTTGTTACTTCGTTTTCTTTCTTTTTTATTTCAAGCGTCATTTCTTGAGTTTGTTTACCTAATTTTTCTTTCTTAATGTATACCGTTTTGAGCTCCTTATTCTGTGAATTAATTTTCTCCTTTTGTTCCTTGATTTTCTTTTTGATCTCGGCAACTGCTTCCATAAGACCTGAGGATCCACTTTTGAGTGCATTTATCTCACTTTTCAGTTTCTCCAAATTCGTCATCATTTCTTCACGTTGTTGTCGCGAAATTTCGGTACTCTTTTTTAGTTCATCGATTTCCAATTGTAGTGTCTCGAACTCTTGCTCATGTTTCTTCCAATTGTTGTGACTCTCCTCGCTTTTCTTTTTGGCTAATTTCATTTCTTCTGTGGCTGCTTTCAGTTCTCTCTCACGGTATCCTTTCGCGTCGGCAAGTTTAGCTTGTATGTCCTTTACCTTTGATGTTGCACTTTTTTGTACAGCTCGAGCTTGTAAAAGACCTTCTTCCAAGTTAACTGGAAAATAAGAACAAACTTGTCATATAATTTCACTACGTTAATTAATTTTGCTTTTACCAATCTTCTCCTTCAGAGACTTTATTTCTTCCTGATGTTGCTGGAAAGTGGTTTGAGCTAGGCGCTGAACGCAGGCGTTCAGTTCATGCTGGCGTAATTCCATGCGGTCCTTTATAGTGTTAAATGCCTTGGCTAGTTTCTCGATGCCTCTGTAATACATATTTATAGACTCTTTTGTACGCAACAGAGTACAACTTACGATATCTGTTGATCAATTTGCTGCAATTCAGATTTACGAATGCGAATATCATTTTCGAGCCTCTTTATTTCGGCCAATTCCTGCAGGATGTTACCTCCTTTTGGCTTTGAACCTCCAGAAAGGGTTCCCTCTGGATCAACTACATCGCCTTCTAAGGTTACAGAGCGACAGTAGATTTGACGGTGATAAGTTACCTTTTCGAATTTAGAGATAAGATTCCTTGCCAGTAATTATGTTCTTATATTATGGTGTACCTGTTTTGCTATGTTTAGATCTTTGCATATAAGAGTGTGTCCAAAAACAAACTTCATGACGGGATCAAAATATCTATCGTATTCAATAAGCGAAAGTGCTGAATTCACATTTTCTTCGCCGACCTACAAATGCGAAAATTATTACTTAAATTATCGCATAAAAACTATAAACAAAAACTAAACTAAACTATAAATAAAAACTATTAACAAAAAAAATGATTAGTTTAACAAAGAAGACTAAACTTAGTTCAAAAACTCATTGGAATAAAGTTTAAGTTAAAGTTAAGTTCAAGAAATGAGAAATAATTGATCAAAAAAGAAGCAAAGTGAACTCATGACCAAAAGTGAATAAAATATTGCCAACTATAAGAATCCCCTGCATTGGGTCCCATTTTGTTCCTTATTAATGTATATTAATTAATTGTTTGAACTTAATTTTAGAGGTAAAATAACAGCTTTCGCAGATCTTTAAATCCTTTTGTAAAATTGACTGAGATCTATATTAATTGCGAATATGGTTGACTAAACATAGTTTGACGTAAGTTGTAAAAGAAAATATATTTTTTAATCTGTCTACCATAATCGGTTCAAAAGTAGATGTTTTCTTTCATGCGCATGAGTGTGAAAGGTAATCACTGCCAAGTTGCGCATGTGCGTTTGGTCTGTCGCTCCCAACCCTCTGTTCAACACGGAGCTGTAGTGAAAGTACTTTTTTGATTGTATAATTAAGTACATAATATAAATTGTAGATTAACTTGGTTTCATTTTGCCTTTTTTAAGGGTCACTCCACACATCCGTTGAAATTGTTTATGATAAAACCCCATTGAAGTGGCATTTAACTCATAGTGAAATAAAAAATGTCACTTAATATTATTTCTGTAATTCTGTCTACGAAATATGAAATGTTTTTGTAATTGAATTTAATTGAAATAATAAATAAAGTATATTTATAAATATAAACCTACCAGATTCTGGGCAAATTTGACGACCTTTGGATCGATGGGATGTGACGAAATTTTATTAATAGGAATAATTGTAACCCTTTGTTGGAGTTGTCCCTTCTGCAGAATTTTCTTACTCGTAATATCATCATCCGTTACGTGACTGTATAGCTGTGAAAACAAAATGATTCCATTAAAAGTTCTTTAATCAGTTAACATTTTAAGCATACACTTCCACCAGCAGACATCATCAATGCTAAGCAATTTTTTTCGTCACGAACAGAAAACAACTTTCCCACCATGCCGCGCACTTTGCTACGATCGAAATTCGGTTCAGGATCACGATATTGCAGCTCATACCGATAGGCATTCATTCGATCCAATTGTTGCTTTAAGTTTCGAATTTCTTGAACCAATGTATTTTTTTTCTCTTGGAGTTGTTCAAAGGCACCTTCTTGGTAATCCATTCTGTTCATTTGACTCTAAATTTTTTAATAGTATTGTAAACGACAAAAAACAAAATGAAGCAAATGTATTACCATTAAGTTTTTTATTTCTGCTTCAATCTGATCATGCATCTTTTTATCCTTCATATATGAAGCATCGTTTGTTTGTGTTTCGCTTTCTTTTTGCTTAAGTAATGTGCGACTGTGGCGCAGTTCCATATCTGACGTTTTAATGGTCGTTTCAGCTTCACTTACCTGCTTCTTCGCATCTGAGAAGCAAATAAACAGTATATAGTTACTTTCAAATAAAACAATGGGCTATTTTCTTACTTATCAACTGATCTTGCAAAGACGATGCGTGACCGTCTTCATCGGTGGATAGACCTTGGGTGATTGCTTCGAATTTTTTCTGAGCATCCACATATGCTTTGGAGTCGTTTTGATCAGCCTCCTTGAGACTCTGAAAGAGGCCTTCAACCTTTTGCATCTGTTGTACTTTGTGATTCAAGGCCTTTTCGTCGTCTTTGATGTTCTTTTCCAATGACTTTACTTTCTTCTCCTCTTGGTCGATAGTTCCCTGGGCAGCTTTTATATTTCCCGTAGATTGGGCTTCAGCCTTCATTTTTGCTGCTAATTCGTCTTCGAGTACATTCAGTTCGCCGCCACTTTCATTGTCTATTTTGTGCTGAATTTCCTTAGCGACTTGCTCCAAATTGATGATTTCCTGGTCATTTTCTACGATAGTTTTCTTGCAGTGTTCAATGCGATTTGTAAGGCTTTCAATTGTTGTTTCCGTAGATTTGAGTGCTTCTTTTTGCTTAATGTAGCGGAAGGAGATGTAAATACGCGTCAGATACTCAATATCACGGCAAATCTTCTGGAATTCCAGATAGGCTGCACGTTCTTGGCGGAGTTTTTCCAATTTTGGTTCAACTTCTTCCTGCAACAGTGTGTTTGTTTCACGCACCTTCGCATCCTTCTTTTCGATGAGTTTGGTGGTTGCCTCTCGCTTTGTCTCGTACATACTTGTTCCAGCAGCTTCCTCGATCATTGATAAAATCTGTATGTGTATTTATGAGCATAGATGCAAAGAATTAAGAAGTATTCTCACCTCCTGTGGCTTCATATTTAAAACCTTTGTTATACGGCCCTGCATAATCAAAAAGTTAGGATTGTTTACGTTGAGTTGGACGGAACAAAAGAAATCCGTGACTTTTTTGTTTTGCACCAGTTTACCATTGATTAGGTACTTATTTTTACCCCCAACAACGATTTGCCTTGTCACGGATATTTCGCGACATTTCTCATATCCCAATGGGCATTGATCGGGGTCTGAATTGTCAAAAACAAGTGTTACAGTTGCTTTTGTGATCCCGGCTTGGCCACTTTTGAAAACAAGATCTTGCAAGGAAGCGGCACGTACCTAAAGGAGTCCATAACACAATTTGCTGAGTTCAATTATAAGCCCACTTACCTGTCCCAGATTATTGATACCCAAGACAAAACATATGGAATCTAAAATATTCGATTTACCGGTGCCATTGAGACCAGTAATAGCAGTGAATTCTCTGTCGAACCCATGAATTTCAGTTCTCCTGCCATAGGACTTGAAGCCATCAATAACAACTGATTTGATGTACATTTTTCACAGCATTTTTATGACAATTTCAAAAAAGGATAAACAATTATTTTATTACTTGAAGGGAAGATACAACTCAAGCCCGCCAAAAAAGCCGTTGAAGATTTAAGATGAAAACACAACAAACGCAATATTCGATGACATTTAATTTTTATTTGACATTTAGAAATTTTGAAGCTTGGAACAACTAGAATTCAGAGTTATTGTAATAGAAGATTGATTTGTCAATTCATTACAGGGTGTCTTACATCAATTGTTCCGTAGCTAAAAAAAAGGACCCAATGGATTTTTTTTTAACCTGTCGCCATTTAAGAACTAATTGATTGTTTTTTTTTTATAAACATTGCGCCTTTCTTGCCCTTTAATCTTTTAATTCGATATTTTTATTCTTTCTCTTGTTTACAGGCAAAACATGTTATTCAATCGGAATAAGTAATTACAGCTAATTTCAATATCTTTAACATCGCAACCCATGATATTTGAACATTAAGTTAATCTTCTCCGGTCGGTGATTGTTAAGTAAAGCATAACTTGGATCTTGTTGAAACCATTTCGAGATTTAGAGTACCCCGTTTGCAACCGCATTAAGACTTCCTTGCCACTATATTGCTTTAATTCTAATTTTCAGTTTATTCGCGGATCTGGAAGTTTTACTCTGTTCCCAGGTAAACGAAAGCGATTTGGGTTTATTTAGAGCGATAGCTCTCTTCCTGATTAAACGTTCACCTTATTTAAAGGCATTTATTTTTCATTGTTAGCAAGAAATACATACTATCCTAGTTTTCAAGTTAACAATATTATAAGCATTAAGTCAAATTCAAAAAATTTCGATTCCCACCAATGGAGTGCAAAGATGACGGAAAGTCGAGTTACAGTTCTTACTTTTTAGGACATCGTAAGCGTAAGTGAAATGCGGCCAAACTTGCCGCTTTACAAGTGTATTTTTTAAAGAGCACACAGCTTAAAAATATAAGAAAGAACTGTTTAAGACGGCTACCGCGTTGGTGTAACGAACTTGGAGCCTGCTGGTGCCGCTGTATTTCACAAGCATCGATCAAATCACACCTTCACTTAATATTGTGCAAAAATATTCCCCGATGTTATTCCTTATACCTTAACTTTAAATCGCCTGGACACACTTTCAAAATGGTTTAATGAAACGAATCCAACTCGATTTGCAGTTGGAAGTACAAACGTTCAGTTGCGCTTAAAGCCACACACGACTGGACTCAGAGCCACAAGATAAATGGATTTAAATATATATAACAATTTTTCTTTACATTCGCGGTTCTGTCCTTGTTTCAAATACGAAATAGAGCTTGTGATAATTTTTACCATAAATAATAAAGAATGCATCCGGTTGATGATTGCGTCAAAAAAACGATCATCTTCACAAAAGAACAAAATTTGTTTTTTTTTTTTCTAAAAAAATATTGGTTTTTCTTCAAGTCATTTATTGGTCTTATTTATGACTGTATCCAGTTGTAGTAAAAAATAAATACACAAGGAAAGTTGTTGTTCTTCGCACCAAAGTACATTTTAACGGTATGATTTCTGGTAGCGTGCGCGGGCACCTGGACCACCGAACTTCTTGGGTTCGCAACGACGCGGGTCTCCAACAAGTAACGTCCTATCGTACTGAAGCAAAATGTCTTTGATTTCTTTCTTGGATGCTTCATCGACGTCTGTAAAGAAAAATATGATTAATCAAGTTATTTTGAATGAATGGACAAGAACATTTAAATGCAATTACGTAAAATAATTTATTGTAGCTCTAGCTTCACCCAATTCAAGTTATAATGTCACTCAGATTGGTTGGTAAAATGTAAAGCAAGTTATTATGTCTTTTCATTTATCTTTCAAAAGGATTGATATGCATTTCCTGACAAAAATCTGGTATTGAAAGACATAAGGGTTGACAACAAATCGGCCTTCTTTTAATATAGCAATTAAAAATGGTATTTGTGGTTTGCTATATAAAAGTTTGATAAAAAGAAAGACAGCTTACAAATTGTGCTATCAACTGCAGAGTGTGCATCTTACATTTATTCGTATTTTTCAATAGCCTTACCTAAAAAAAAAAATGTAGCTTTAGCATCACCCAATTGACAGATAATGCATAGCCATTTGGTTGGTAAATGCAAAGCTTGGCGTTTTTATCTTCCTTTCATTTCATCTTTCCAGAGGAATTGCATTTGTATTCCTAACGAAAATCTGGTATATGAAGGAATATTGTTTTACTAATTCTACTCATAATCAACCTAGTCAAATTAAATTTGAAAAGAGGAATATTGGTGTAGAAAGAGAGCGTCCCACATCCCACAGAATTTGTTAAATTGCAATAAAAATCTTTTCAAAAAATTAAGAATCTATTTTAAATAAACCAAGTGACAAGTCAATGATCATCAACCAAGTGCGAGAGGCTCATCGGTGACTAGTTCAAGCCATTTCGTTCATTTGTTTGCAAGCGTCAGTCCTTTGAATGAGGCTACTTTCGTCGTCCTTAAAACAATGGGATAAACTTCCAAACTATCATCGCAATGGGTCGAACAAGCACCGATGACGCACCGTGCTCTGGAAGGCCAAGAGGCTATGACGAATGCAAAAATCATCAAGCAAGTGCGAGTTCGTTGACCAAAAAGTAAAGTTGCGCAAGTTAGCTGAGGACGTGAGTATCTAAAAAGAACGGGAGGGATCCATTTTGCATGATGTCTTGGAGATGAAAACACTATCGATGGGTGCTGCGTTAGCTGACCGTAGAACAAAAACGGCAGCGCATTGATGATTCGCCGGCTGACTTAGCTTTGTTGCAGCGTAATCGAACGGACTCCATTACCACACGCCTGAGTTCAATAGCCAGTCTTGCAGTGTGGCTCAAAACAGCCGACCAAAGCAACCTGGCCCAGGTCAGGAAAGGTTTTGGCCTCTATTTTGTGGGATGCACAAAGCGTAATATTTCTTAGCATTTTTTGTAGAAAGGAAAAACAATCACAGAAGAGTATGAACAAATTTAACGAAGAAATAAAGAAAAAAAAACTTCTTTTGGCGAAGAAAAAAGTTCTGTACCATCATGATAACGCACCTGCACACACGTCTTTGAAAGCGATGGCAAAATTGGACTTAGTACGATTCGAATTGGTTGCTCACCCACCATATTCTGAAGACTTGGCTCCCATCGACTTTAATCTGTTCCCAAACCCCAAGCGGTGACTCCACGGAAAGAAATTCGGATCGAATGAGGAAATCAGTGCGGAAACCGAGATGTATTTTGATGCTTGGACGTTTTGTATTACAAAAAAGGCTATCAAAATGTTGGAAATTTGGTATACAAAGTGTATTGTCTAGAAGGCAACTATGTTGAGGAATATTATTAAACCTTTACCTTAATACACTTGTTTTCATTGTAAATCCCGGAACTTATCAGCCCATGTAGAGACAATATCAGTGTCAGATCGGTTCGCAGAGACTGCGAAGCGTGCCACCCGTATAAGTAAAGGGCCTACTAGAAGTTCCCGCAGAATGTGAATAAGAGATTTCTCAACTGACCCTTCACTTATCTTGATCCGCCGTTCAGGGAGAACATATAGAGCGTAGAGGCTTTTTGGGGACACTGTAAAAGGGTAAATGCGATAGAGGAACACAGGACAAAAATTAGCGAAAACCCTAAAGATTTTGAACGGACCTTTTTGGACGAACCCAGAGTGGCGTGAAGCAGCAGTTTCCTCACGAAACAATAAGACCAATCAAGAGTTGTTCGCAAAAAACCATTCCTTTCAGCACATTACATTGAAAAGCGATTTTCTTTCGCTATGTTGTTCTTTGGCAAATCTGATGAGTATTGCAATGAGACCAGAAAGTTTTGCGTTACAATAAAGCAGATCCTTCTGGACTGATTTTGGCCAGTGGAGTATGTGGGGGTGTATTTCCAGCTGAGGAATTGGAGATTTTGCTTTTTCCACGAATGCGCAACAGTATTCAAACATTTTGTAGAATCAAAAGTGGCCAAGTCACCTTAAAACCCGAGTACATCTGAACAATGGAATGGAATAAAAATCAAAGCGATAACAACGTACAGAAATTAATTTCTTCCATGAAAAGAAGGCTTAAAATCCTGATAGACCTTGTGCTTAGTCACTTCAATTCGAATTTGATGACACAGAATGGCCTAAGACGAAGGACGCTTTGAAATGAAGCACTGTTTCTTTCTCATTGGTAAATTCTATATCACTGCATGCCGAAACAAATTGCAAACTATCAATAGAGGCGACAGTAGAACGTATTTAAAGTTTCACTATTCGTAATGGACGACATATTTTTAAATGAACCTTTCAAGTTTAAAATTATATATAAAAATTTAGCAAAATATACTCACACTTTTGGTAGAAAGCGATCAGGGCTTTTGAGATAGCTTGACGTATAGCGTAGATTTGTGCTACATGTCCACCACCGCTCACACGCACTCGAATATCCACACCGGCAAATTTCTCCTAAAACCAAAAATAAGAAAAAATACGCTTAATTAAACGATTCTTCATACAAATAAAGTGAAATAAATAAAAGCATTTGTATTCAGGACTATAGATGTACTTTCATTTGTATTCAATTTCGGGATAAGTTTCTTTCATCATTTTAATGTTTTTACAAAAGCGACAACTTTTTGCATCGATTTCTCACCTTGCCAAGCAGTAAAAGCGGCTCCTGTAGTTTGTATTGCAAAACTTTTGGCTCAATATTGTCCAAAGGTCGTCCATTTACGCGAAGAAGTCCGCGTCCACGTTTGCAATAAGCCACTGCGGTAGCGGTTTTCTGCAAATAGAAATAATGGTTTAAACTTTGTGCTCTTACAGTTTACTACTATAGAAACGAAATCAAACGTATGTTCAGTTTTCTGAATTGGTACATGCAGAGAACATTCACCGCAAGTACCTGGTATTAAAACTACAATTATTGATCTATCCCGCTCTCGATCTTGGAAATTACACCAAACAGTAACCCCAAGTCAGAAGCGGGAAGCGGATCTGTACTACCACCGTACACATAACTTAAAACAAAACCGAACAAAAGTTTAAATTATTTGCAAAATTAATTTTTTAAAAAAATGACAGCGCACGTGCATGTTATTGAAATCAATGGAAACAGAAATTTCTGAACAACAATATTTTCACTGTACTCGTACTCACCTTGCGTCCGAAAACTTGAACGGCGTGAATTGGCTCACGTCTCTGTGAAACGAAAGAAAACACAATTTAAGGGTAATTTTCTTCATCGGTAAAACACAAACGATTATATTTTATTATAACCAAAATACCTTTTGCTGCATTTTGCTTGACGACTTGAGTAGGAAAGAGCGGAAATGGGTTCGTGTACACTGAACTATAAATTTTCTTTCGTTGTGTTGTTCTTTCGTTTAGTTTTCAACGCCATCTACTTGTAAGTGGAAAAAAACAAGTGTTATTGTTTTAAGGTGATTTAAAGAAATTTAGAAAAGGTAACAAAACTGCGAGTTATAATTTTTTTGAAAAACAAAGCAAAACGAAGGGCAAGATTCACGCATAATCGATCCAAAGCAAGTCTCGTATTCTTACATTTTACTAGCTGGATTCATACCAATAAAAATATTTTGTTAAGCCCCCATAACCAAAGATGAAATTCTGAAAATATTGAACGTAAAATAAATTACCGAGTTCCGAGCGGAATATACGCCACATTTTAATGCAATTCTGTTTGAGTTTCTGCAAACTAACTTTTCTAATCGAAAATAGAGTCATACCTGACTCAAAGTTTCATGCCAGACACAAGAAAATGTAATATTTTTACTGCTATATATGTGTTGCGCACACCGTTCAGCTGTCAAGTGTGGAATGACATTTCATCGATTGTACTGACACAAACTAGGACAGTAGAGTAGCTTGTCAAAAGATGACTTATTGGAAAGTTCACCACAACATAATTGAGTGTGAATTTGACAGTAGAACAAAGCTGACTTGTGCTTGACTACCGATAAACTGATTGATGCGCAAAGAATAACCAGCGATTAATTTTGATAAAAGTTTCTGATTGAGAGCGACATACAAATTGTTAAGAGTTTTAAGTTACAGCATCTTGATTCTTAAGTTTTCTGGTCATGTATTATTAGACATAGTTATTATGAGAATTGTTTTCATGCCAGGAAAACGAAAAATTGTTATAAAATAATATTAAACTACAGTAGTATTACTTAATGAGCTTGCTGTTAACTTTTAAGGTAGGCAATAAGAATAAGGAGTTAACATAAATTACAAAACGTTAACAAATCTTCAACAAAGTTCAGCCCTTCAGTTTAGTATGAACCACATTTATTCACTTATACACTTTTTTAAGTGCTTTATAAAAAACTGATTCTTTTCTTTAATATTATGCACAGCACTTTATGTTTTCGGCAATTATTCCACGAATTGACAAATGTTTTGACAGACACAATGATAATACAGTTTGGAATCTGCCTTATCAGCCACGTTGGAAGTGTTGACGTTTGTCGTATACTCTCATTCCTCAACTCCAGTAATAATTTTCAACAATTAGACGTGTTTTATAAGAAATAACTTGTCTTTAAGCTAAAACCTGGTAAATTATTAAACAAATATTGTGCTATCGTGCAAAAAGTGTTGAATTTTCGAATGTATACCCCGTAAATTCAAGAGATTTCTTTAAAATCCGTCAGATGCTGTCATTGCTTGCGGCTCACAACTCGTATTTATTAACTTTTCCAGTTGTCTAAAGTGATTACGTAGAAGGGGGACGATCAACTATGAAGTTAAAAGAATTGCAAAAAACAGTTAATGTATCATGGTCACCGCAACAGCAAAATCCCATTTATTTAGCGGCCGGTTCTGCTGCACAGCAACTCGATTCGAGTGGAAATTCCGTGTTGGAGATATATTCAACAAATTTCAAAGAGCCCGGCTACGATTTAGAACTGAAGGCGACTTGTCCCAGTCCATATAGGTAAAAATTGCAGTTTTGTTGTTTTTATGTACGTATGCAACTGACTGTTTATTTGTTAGGTTTCAGAAACTTATTTGGTCACCAACTGGTAGCAATGGAACTCATCCGAGTGGTCTTCTCGTTGGCGGGTGTGAGGGTGGTCATTTGTTGGTTTATTGTGCCGCAAAAATGCTTGCTGGAGAGGAGGGTTTGATTGCACGACAAGACAGCCATACAGGCCCCGTACGTGGACTCGACTTCAATCCATTCCAAACAAATTTACTAGCGTCTGTGGCGTCTGAATCCGAAATTTTTGTTTGGGATTTGAACAACACAGCCACTCATATGACACCGGGCACAAAAACACAACCACTTGAAGACGTACAAAATGTTGCATGGAATCGTCAGGTGCAGCACATTCTGGCGTCAGTGTTCAGTTCTCGGTGCATTATTTGGGATCTGCGAAAGAATGAACAGATAATGAAGTTGTCCGACACACAGTCACGCGTACGATGGAGTGCTGTGCAATGGCATCCAGAAGTTGCCACGCAGATCTGGTTAGCATCGGAGGAAGATCAGGCCCCAGTGGTGCAAATGTGGGATTTGCGATATGCAACAGCACCGGCAAAAACAATGCAGATCCATCAGAGAGGTGTTCTGGGAATGTCCTGGTGCCCACAAGATATTGATATGGTGGTCTCATGTGGAAAAGATAACAGAATTTATTGCTGGAACCCAAATACTTCTTTGCCTGAAGGAGAAATTTTGTCTGAAGTTGCTGTGACATCGCAATGGTATTCAGACGTGCAATGGTGCCCGCGAAATCCTGCTTTAATTGCTAGCTCTAGTTTGGATGGAAATGTGTCCATATATTCTCTTTTTGGGGGAACGCAACAGCAGGTCCAAACTTCAAATAAAATCGCAGATTCATTCCCTGGCATGGATCAGTTTGTTGAAGCGCCGATGCCGTCGCAAACAACTCAAGTGACGTACGCAGACCCAACAAAGCCACCAAAATGGATGAAAAAACCATGTGGCGCTAAATTTGGTGTAAGTTATTTAGCTTTTGTCTCGTTGCGAATTTCATTTGTTTGTTATTTCAGTTCGGTGGAAAACTGGTGTACAACAAACCGCAAACAAAGACCATCGAAATACGCCAAGTAATTTCTGAACCCGAACTAATTGAACGCGCTAATACGTTGGAACAATCAATGACCGAATCGAATTTCGTTGAGTATTGTCGCGGCAAAGCCGACGAAATGACAGATCAACAGGGAAGATACTTGTGGTATTTTCTAAAGGCTAATTTCGAACTGAATCCGAAAGAGGAGATGCTTAATTTGTTAGGTAAGCTTTGTTTGTCTCATTGAATGCCTAAAATTAATCATAAAATAAAACAACAGGGTATAACCGAGAAGATATCGACAATAAATTTTCCAAGTACATGAAAGAGGATGACACGCAGAGTCCATTAGACCATATAACAGATCGTATTTCAACTTTAACCCACGTAAGCTTGTTTATTTTTATATGCTTTTGTTAAAACGTTTATTAAAGTCGTATCGTATCTTTCAACTGTTTCGAGGAAATGTTTATCAAATTACTCAGCGTTTGAACATCTTTCTAAGCTCAGTAGGTCTAGCGCAAAATAGTCCACGAAACGAATTCCGCATAGATTTGTTTTCCGGTTTACACCAAAGGAAAAATACCAATTCTTGGAATGATAGAAATTTTTAAAGGGCATAGCTTTGTCTACGCGCGTTAAGGTCAAAGAAACATTTCAGAAACATTTGCATAGACAAAGAAACATTTCTGAAATGTTTGTGTTTCCCATTTGAACGGAAAACTTTCTAGGAACAGATTTCAAATTGAGAGGCAAAAATGTCGCAAAGTGTGGGACGAGTATGTTATCCAATTTATACAACTTCATTAAATGGAAAAAGTTTTGTGGGATCCAAACTTTCCAAACTTCCTCAACTTCGAGATATGCTTTGTTTTGAAATTTTAAACCAATCATAGATTGACTGGTGATTCATCAGTGGCGAAAATCGAAGAGTCACTGCTCTTCAACATTTCTGCTCGCTCGAAACCCTCGCCAAATTCCTTTAACAACATGGTAGAGATTTTGAGTTCTTGTCATAATTTTAAACCTCCTGAATTAGTTCTAATTTGGAAAATATTTCTTTCCTACGGTCTTGGTGTTTTTTTTTCTAGATGACAAAACACGACGCTACACAAAAAAAAAACATTTTAGAAACCTTTCTGGTAAAAGTTTTGTTTTAAAAAATCGTGAAACATTTCAGAAACGTTTTTTAAACTATTTTCCCTCAAATGTTTCTTTGTTGTGGATACACTTTTCCATTCATTTCAGTCATAATCTTCAAAGATAGCCAATCGCTTGCGGCAATTGCGCCGTGAAAATACGCAAGATGATATTTTTCAGGAACCAGTATCCATAGTTCGATAAATTTATAATATTAAGAACGAATGACTGATATGACACCAAATGCTAAGAAACAATTTCATTCGCTTTTTTTATTATTATCAGTGAACGAACACTGCGTTAAGGAAAAGTTAAAATAAGTTAATATATATTTAATCACAAAAATTATTGAAATCTTGTTAGGGGAGTGAGAGGATGAGTATTAACCTTCCGAACGCCCATGGGGTCGGTTGTTTTTGTTGATTCTTGTACCTCCAAGTTTTTATGATTGGAACTTTATAAAAGTTTCTGCCCTTTGAACCTGCTTCCACATTTTGCCAATTGTGAAAAACAATGCATTAAAAGAATGCTTACATATCTAAGGCGTTAAGGTTATTGAACAGTTGGCAATAAGACTAGGTCTCTGAAAATGATTTCACTCTTCGCTTCGATGCTCTTCACGTCCACGCTTTTATTTAATGACGTGGTCTTTTTACGAATGATAAAGTGATAATTAAAATTTCCCTAATTATTTGAAAGACTGAGTATTTGGCTGGTTCTATATACGATAACAAAATATATTCGTATAAATGCATTAGGATACAAAATTGTCTGACCTAGAGTTTTGTAAAATATTATTCTTTTGCTCTCAAATCGATATTAGAACTCACTCGTAACTTTACTTTGGATACAAAAGTATTATCTTGTTACTTGTTGAAAGTATTTCTAATTTTTTATGTACTTGGCCACATTCAGTTAGAAAAATGTTGTGACGACTTTAGAGTTTTTGCTTAGTATCCTTTCCCAAAATGCTTACAAAAAATAAATATATACCATTGCTCTCTTAATAAATGCGCACACCGAAGAGCGATTCATCTGAGGTGGAGTGCGATCAGAGCACCGATGAGAGCACTGATATTTCGGTAAGGATTACGATGTATACATATATATGGAGTGTTGTTCTGTAACCGTTGCATGTTGATAAAAGTAGTTATTCGTTGAAATTTTATTTTGAAGAACTGATTTATAATCTTTTCCGTTATTCTTTAGCAAACCGGCGAACATAACCAAAATACATTCGCTCCAGACAGAAGAGATGCAGAGGAAAAAAATGAGATAAAAAGTTCTTGTTTTAAAATTCCAAGTGGTGATGGTAATACCTTAATTAAAAAATTCCAATGTGCAACTCGGTGTTAACACATTTTATTCCTTAGATTCCGACAGTCTGATTTCTGAAGCTATCATAACTGGAAAGATTGAAGCCGCCGTCCAGCTTTGCCTGGAAAGTAATAGACCAGCAGAAGCCCTCATACTAGCCTCAACAGCTGGAATCGAATTTCTCACAAAAACTCAAAATCAATATTTAAAAAAACAAGACGGCGAATTGGCGAATGTTATCTCCGCCTTAGTTACTCAAGACTGGATGGATCTCGTATCGCGTTGCACAATTGATTCGTGGAAAGAAGCGCTTGTGGCTGCATTAAAACACAGTGACCGCAAAGTAACTGATATCTGTGAAAAAATAGGCGACCGCTTGCTAGCAGAAAAGTCAAGTAACGAATACATTCAAAATGCAATCCTGTGTTACATTTGTGCGGGAAATATAGAGAAACTTGTTGATGCTTGGTATCAACTGAAGAAAATTGAAAAAAGTGACAATGGATATGAAATGAAGACAGTAGAACTGCAAGAATTGGCTGAGGTTGTGATGTTATTGAGTAAATCGCTTGAGAAGCAAGGTATTGCCATCGAGCCTGAGGGAAAATTTGCTGAATTTGTATTTCAGTATGGAGAACTTTTAGCTGCACAGGGAGCCTTAAATACTGCAATGAAATATATTTTTGCATTAGGTCCGTCAACGCATCCAGGCTTAGATGATCTAAGGGATCGGCTCTACAATACTGCTGATAACACAGACGAGCTTGTAAACCCAAGTAAAATAGATCCCAGATTGCAGCAGCAGCAGCAGCAACAACCTCAAATGCCTGCCCAACAGGTGAATCTATATGGAAAGCAAAATGCTGCTACACCTCAGCCTAGGGGATCTTTCTCAGCGCCTGGTTTTCCACAACCTGCTGTACAAAATCAATTCAATACCGGACTGCCGGCTGCGAATCAATGGAATTCACCGCCATCTATTCCCCCTATTGTGACTCAGCCACTTCAGCCCGTAACAATGTTTTCTCCTCCACAAACAAATTTGCAAAATCATAACTCGGGACAGGTGCAATCAATGACTTCGCCTCCATTGAAACCACCATTGCCATCACTTGCAAGCGAAAGTTTGGTTCATCCGCCAAGACCATCTAGTGTGAGCTCACAAGGGTCTACTACTACGCTGCCGTCACGTGCTAAATATGTTCTTGATCCATCAGTGTCTAGTGGCCCCCAATATGGTGGTCAGCAGAATTATACCGGGGGCTATAATCCAACAGCACCAGTCCCTTCATCCAATTTTAACTCAATGGCATTCCCTTCAACTCAATCTACATATCAGCCTCCTACTATGATGCAGCCTTTATCTACGCCATCCGTTCCTACAATGCCCACAATGCAAAACAATTTCATGCCGTTAAATCCTATGCAGTCACAACAGAATAATTACCTATCTGGAAACGAATCTGCACGACAACCTATGTCAGGTGCACAGCCACTTGCACAGGTTCAAAGAAATCCGACTCCACCTCCAGGTTGGAATGATCCTCCAGTGCTAAAGTCTAGCAGGCAACAGGTAGGTGTTTCAATTTACATTTAATTAAAGCTTTCCCATAAGAATTTGTTTACTATTTATATTATAATCAAAATAAGCATTTAAACGATTAAATCAACAAATTTATTTGAACCAAATCTCTATGACCTGGATACTTGTACGCCAGTAAAACCACTTTCGTACTTAATTCATTTGTTTTGTATTTGAAATTGTACTTTGAGTAAAAATTAAATTCATTCGTGCATTTATTAGGTCACATTTCTGAGGACTTGTTGAACCAATGAACGACATGTTGCATGTTGATGTCGCATTCTGATTATTTTAATCTATTTTTTATTATTTCCACATATTTTAGAGACTTGTTAGGTTAGTCTCTCGATAGCTTTTTATTTCTCTTAATGCATTCTTTCGCTTTCCTTCGCCATTCTTAGTAATACATCTTATTTTTTATTCCCATGAGATGCGTAATATTCTTCAGTAAAGCTGAATTTTGAAAGCATCTACTTCCGTGTTCGTTCTTTATATAAGATTTGATACGAAATGTATCATTATATTGATCTTTTTTAGTCCCTTTGGTTGGATCTCTGCTATTTCTGAGTTCTGAATAGGATAGGACTAAAAACCTTATGATTTTTATTCACAGGCCCGTGTTTTTTTTATATCGATTGGTCTGTTCGTAAACAGCCTGTTGGAATACCAGCACTAATGATTCTTTTATTAAAATTCATACATAGTCGAATAATTGTTGTACTCATTTCAAAGTATCCCTTGAGGATTCCAATCGTCTTTTATAATCACAAAAACATGACAAAGTAGCTTTCATTTGATAACAATGTTGTGAGCAAATAATGCTTCACGCGTAACATAACAGGTTTTAAAACTGAACCGAGATAAGCTTAAGTCCTTTTCAAGTTAATCTTTTATTGTTTCTCGAATGATTCTCTTTAAATCTTCCCTCATTAAACTTATCGTGATAATGTGCTCCGTTATTTTTCTTTGTTATATTTGTTACAAGACAAATTACGGTCTTACCCGTAATTTTATAAAAGTGAAATTTAATGCATTAAAACCATGTCTGATCGATTTTATAATTTAACTTTTGAAAAATATGAGATTTTATTTGTTTTTTCATTTCTATGTCTCACATAACATAAGCAAATACATCATATCAAAGCATCGCATAATATGATCACGTCGAACACAATTATATTTCAAATGAGAAAATAAAAAGTTTACGTTCCAAACGTTAAACAAATACTTTTCTGTTTGTTTTTTTCAAACTACTATTTGCATGGTCTCGAACTTGGTATAAGTAAAGACATTCTATAGTGAACAAAATGAAATGTCCGCCAAACATGCGGGTACACGTAAATGGGAAAGGATAATAAAGCATAATTCCGGTGATGGCAAAACTTATCAGGTTAGATTCAAGGAGTGGAACTAATTTAGGTTTTTTTTGTTATGTTTTTGTGTTCTTATTAACAGTGTCTTTTGGTTTCAATACTTGTAGTTGCAAAATAAAAATGTTCAAACATTTCGCTTATCTGAACAATTTTTTCTCGTTTCAGCCTAAAAACACAGACCCCCTGGCTTCGGCAATTACTCATCCTTTGTTTGGAGTTGATCCGAATCAAAATCAAAATGGTTACTTGGATCCGAACGCGCACTACCAGGTATGGTATATTTATCAAAATTAAATAAGCATAAAATATTAAGAATACGAGAGATGATCTAAAATGATAATCAAGATAAAACACAATGTTAGTTAGTTTCAATTGTATAACAATAATTAGTCGGTAAATTTAGTCCTTTATTTAAAAATTGAATGTCCTATGGTCACTCTACGTATGTTAGCATATGTCCAATGTGGGACATGGATTCTTCATGCTGTTGGACCCAATGTCGGAAGCACTTTTTACCTAAATGGGTAAAATTATGACCAACCTCAAATCGCTTCCTGATGTAATCGCGAAATAAAATAACACATCTTTTGCGTGTTATAAGGAAAAAAAATATGCTTAAACATACATATGTCGGTGGTTTTGTGTCATACAAATTTATGTTGTTGTTATTTATTTTAATTTCAGAATCAATCAGTACCACCACCACCAAACATGACTCAACAGCAACAAATTCCACAACAGATTCCGTTTAGTCAAAATCAGCAAAATAACAATTTCCCGCGTCAGATGCAATTCCAAACAACGGCGATCCAGCCGCAGGCTTATCAACAATCGCAACAGCATATAGGTTATCCTGAGCAGCCAGCACCAATTCAACAGCGACAACCAGAGCCCCCAAAGGAAAAACCCCCACTGCCCGAGGAGTTTATCTATATGCAAACTGTTTTTGAAGAGCTTAAAACTCAATGTCTTGCAGCGACTTCAGATCCCGTAAGTTAATTAAAGAAATGATATCTTTCAAGAGAATAAGACTATTTACATTCAGTCTGTTTTAATTAGATCCGCTCTTGATTCTTTTTAATTCATTTTAATTAATTAATTCGAACTATCGTGCTGTGAAAGTTTAAGACTATGCTTGCGTTTGAATTGCACTTGGTGTTTTTTTTTATTATTGATGGCTATACCATTTAAATTGTGGCATAATTTCATTAACATAATCCATGCTTTTAATGAAATATTCAATTGCCTAATTTAAATGTTTGCTTCTCATATTATTTTATTAAAATTGTTGAAATAAATGTTATATCATGGGCATACTGTGGTTCGCACGAGTAATCGGACTCTACAAAGAAAAATATTTGATGCCAATATCCTCTAACAAATGTAGAAGGACGTTAAAAATGTTTATTTATATATTTTTAAGTGAATAATACAAATTAATAGAATAACAAAAAAAATTTTCAATTTAAAGAAGACAAGAAAAAAAAATTATAAAAAACGATGGCAATGGAGTTCTTTCTAGGCTCACGCATTATCGGGCAGTAATTTTTGTACTTACTTTTCTGTGTAATTAACCGGAATATCGTGCTTGAAATAGAAGGCTTAGTGATTAACATATGTTGGTTACATTGGTATAATTTTATTTCAAGTTGTTACGAATCCAAATGGCATCAACCGGACAATCAAATGAGGTTGAGATAAGAAAGTTGGTTTGCTCACATCTCAAAAATGGTAAATCTTTTCGAGAACTGGCTAAAATTATTCAGAAAAGTCACTCTCACAATTGCCACTACATAATTACGCATTACGTGAGCTGAAAAGGACAAATTAAAATATTATGATGAGCACGTTTATGTAGGATCATAGAAGAAAGTCCTTTATAATCCTCGCAATTTCTTTTTTTTGTCAGAAATACAAGGAACGACGAAATGAGAAATGAAACATTACGTCGAGTCCGTATGTAGTTCGGCCGGGTGATCCGGTAAAGCCATACATTAGACAATTCTTTATTTTATACTTGATAAAACTTTAAAACATTCATTTCTTTCAAGAAGAATTCTCCCAAAAGCATATAAGCTAATGTCAATTGTGGCGAGGGCTCTATCTTGGGGATAGGTGTTGAAAACTCTATCTTGGGGATAGGTCTGAAAACGATCCAAAACATACCTCACATGCAGGAAGATTGTTTTATAAAATTTCCAAACTTTTTTGAAAATACGTGAGAGTCCATAGAATACTTATGGGAATTCTGCATTTGGGTAGCGAATAAAAACCTTAAAAAACATCCAGCAGTTTAATTCAGTTAAAAGGGAACGCCACAAGATATTAAATTCTTAGTTTCCAATTATGCGTGAAGATATAAATATACTGTTCGTTTATTTATTTTGTTCCTTTAAATTGATATATAATTGTTTGGTCATTTCATTAATTTGTTGAAGTCCTCCTACTTTTTTTTTTGGAGAAAATGGGTATCAAATTGTTTTCTTTCTAGTCTCCGATTATTCGTGGGAGCCATGGTATTTCAGAAGAAAAGGATGCTATAAAATATTGTTTTATTTTCTTTTTAGCGTACAAAAAGGAAATTTGCCGATGTTACCAAACGACTGGAGAATTTGTATGACTGCCTTAGGGATGGAAAAGTAAGAGTAATTGTGTCGCTGAATCCCCACATCTTCGATGACCATGGAATTTTAGTATATTTTTGCATTCGTTATTCTCAACAAAAACTCGCACGCTTATTGTTAACTTTTATCTACTATTCGAAAGAGATTGACCAAATAAATTTGAATTCGTCAAGAAAATTAATAATTTAAAGTTAGAATTTTCGAACTAATATAATATTCCAGTTCAGTGTAAGGAATTAAAAAAATGTACTAAAATTTCATGGTCATCGAAGCTGTGGAGATTCAGCCGCACAATTACCAAGGTAATTTACCTCTTTCTGCCTTGTCATCAAATTTGTTGATAAGTTAATTTATGAAATTCATTGCTATTTTGTTAATTTACTTTTATATTTTTAGTTAACTCCCAATACAACATCATCCCTCAACCAAATAGTGCAATATATACAAATTGGTGACTATGGGAATGCTATTGCTACATACACGTCCATAGCATTCGGTACAGATTTCGCGCAGACGGCAAGTTTTATGCCAGGAATCAAAGTTTTAGTTCAATCTGCGAATGATTTGAAAGTTTACTTAAGATAAATTTTACAATATCTATTAGTAAAGTTTTATATAACAAAAGATGAGTGCTTGAAAGATGACCGTTTATAATAAGCAGGACTGTTGCATGGAAGTGTATAATGTTTTGTTTTAATTTTTGGTATTTATATAAAGTCTCGTAAAACATAAATAAATACTATTATATCGCGATATAAATAGCAAAACGATATTGTTTAAAAAATCATGTTTGCGAAAATGTTATTTTCGAAACGTTAACGTTTGTTTTTGGTTCAAAAGTCAAAATTTATCCGACAATAACCATCTATCTAATATCAATATATTATTTTAAAAATTATGTTAAAATTCGTTTGTTCTTTATTAAGTTGTGCTTCAAATAAATCAATATTTAGTTACAAATTGTTTTCAAACGTATGTTCATAATTTATAAATAATTCTTAAAAGACATTAAAACCGTGTTTCATTTTACAAATTAAGCGTCAAGCAAATAAGACAATTTCTAGCAGAAAAGTAACTTTACCTTACGCTACGAATTGGCAAGCGTCTTCAAGTAGGTTTAAAATTGTTTCTCGTACGTAAGTGGAATATCTGAAGACTTTAAAATATACATATTACCTCTAAATAAATGAATAACATTTTTAGAAGGTATTTAATCGATCAATTTGTGTGGTGTGCCGTGGAAACCGTTGAATTTCTCGTTTAAGCAAAAGCAAAATAAAAAGAATATCTGAGGAAAACCGAAAAATAAAATCAGATGGGTGCTTAAATTGTACAAAATGTTGAACTCTAATATTTTCGTTTTCACACTGTTGTGAAAATGATAGGGACAGGAAATCAAAGACAAATTTTCTACACACTCCTTACAAAGCTGCTGACGCCGCACTTTCTTTTCCGCAATGATGTTGTGGTCATTGACCGCGAAGCTTAACGGATAATTCTTCAGGAAAAAAAAATGCCGGCCTAATTTTTATTTTTTATTTTATTTAAAACATTTTTTAAGTACAACTTTATGAAAGGTCTTCTGCACGGCTCGGGCACATAGTCTATATGTAGGAGCTCACAATCATTCGGATGGCCAGCAGATTGGATGTCCCCTCCTCTTGGTGCCACCTGTTTCATCTAGTCCCAAGAAAACGGGGATTTTCACCTCCACAGAGAAAATATTGGGTACGGTGTTAAAGGTGCCAAAAGCTAATAGACGAAGTTGGTCGTTTTAGATGGAGCTCCATTTGTTCGATGTTTATCGGGTCAGTACCCTGATTTGATGGCAAGAGAAGGGTCGGTTCGTTTGTGAATATTGTTACGTCTTTGAAAACAGGATGCTTAGCAGAACATACAAATAGGTAGACGGCCATGAAAAATTGAATTTTGAAATAGATTTGTGAAAAAGAGAAGCTAAAAAGTTAGCAGAAGGGGTATGAATAAGGAAGCCGAATTCAATTGATTGTTTGCTTTTAAATTAATAAAAAAATGGAATCTTTGCGTAAGAGCTCCTTCAAGTTTTTTAGTTGAATCAATAACGACAAGACCATAGAAAAGATCGGCAAGTCAGATTTGAACCTTAATACTTTATTTCATCGTTTTTGACAAAAGTTATAACCGTCTAGTAGTGTCTGGAAGGTAGGTTTCGAATTACCGTCGTTGCGGTAGTTTCATTTGCATGTGTAATTCGCTCTGGACATTCCCAGTTAAAGAGTTTATCCACCATTACATTAGTCACGTACAAACGAGCGCAGGTTTCGTTATCGCAGCCTTGCTTATCTGAAACTCTGAAAAACTTTGTTAAAGTGGATCAAAAATGAACCTCACTTATTTTGTGCACGGTATTAAAAAAGATTATGAAAAAGTAATGTTCAACTTTGAAGGCATAACACCTCAAAAAATACTGCGAATTGAACGAATGCAAATAAGTCGATATCGAAATTCTCCATTCCAAGCCAAATTAATTTGAGTTTCACAACATTACATAAATATTCCATTCTCTTAAATAAGTCATTGTCAAATAAACACTTCCATTTAATTAACAAATTTCCAATTTAAAAAGCTCAATTCAAAAAAATATCCCAAGCAGATCAATTTTTGAAAATCCCTCGCAACTCTGACACATTACGCTAAACGTCAAACTTTTGTCGCACACACCAAATGTCGATGAAAAAAAAATAAACAAATTTATTTAAACTACAAATGGATGGTGAGACGTTACGTCAGCGCGACACTTTCATCGCACTGAATACGCGATGGCGCGCGTTGCATCCAGAATAGTGAAAACGTCAGACTGACAGCGCCAATCAGCGGACGTGCGAGACAGACACAAAAGACAAAACGAATAATAAAATTTCACTGTCTGTCGTTTTGGCCAAAAATTACACGATAAATAAATAGTTTCTACTTCTTCCTATGAAAATTTGCCAATTCGAAAACTATGGTAAGTTCGCGTATGTTATTCAGTTTGAATTTTTAACGTATTTTTTCATTATAAGTTCATCGAAGCAAGTCGATGGACATACTTAGTTGTGCGAGAGAGGAGACTTGGGTAGTGGAACAGCCCCTGCGGCTGGATTCATTGCCAAATGCTCTGCATCTCTAGTACGCTGCAAATAGTTCTGATTTTGTCCCAATGCTAAAGTTCGCAAATATTTTTCTAATTAGGTTTTCAATATTTTATTCAAGGATCGTGTGACAAAACCGCAGAAAAAGATGCTCATCTCGTTATTGCGAGAGACCAAGTATATGGAAGGCAAAAAGGAAAAAGAATGGTACTGGGAGAAAATCCAAGCAGCGCTAAATATGATTGGCCCGAAGAAGACCATCATTCAATGGAAGAAGGTGAGTGCTGTTTAAAGCAATCAGAAACATCCTTTATTTAATATTCCACTAGCAATGGTGTACATAAAAACATTCCCTGAACAGATTATTAAAGGATACTTATTATCTTGTTACTTGTCTTGAATGGTAGTCAAATAAACTAAATTCAGTGAAAATAAAATGTTGAGAAACCAACATTTACACTCAAGATATGTAATTTTTTTTTTGCATCTGAACACTCGCATTGGACGACGGTTTTCACAGTGTGTGACATCACATAGATAGGAAATCGGAACAGTTTCGTTTCCTTCGTGATCGGCATTGGATCACGCCTAATAGTGTATCATAGCTATTCATCCCTTTTGTGGAATGTTTGACCGGTTTCTTGAATTCCTTAACTCTCGCTGAACGTCAAAAAACAGAATCTCATTTGGTTTGTTCCTGATAGAGATTTGAAAATCTGTCTCAAATACGAAACACCTTACATTCCATCACTAGCCTTAGTGACCTCAAACGAGCACTGAACTTCGAAATTGTCAACACGTTGCCATGTTGCTTTACCAAGAAGACGATACCGATTCCGTAAAAGATCATCTCGAAAACATTTTTCTTATCTTATCGTCTTCAATTGAAAACAAACAAAAAATAAGAACAAGAAAGTATGCTAAAACATTTTTGAGTTGTAGCATACAAACACAGTCTCCCAGCGCAAGAACATAGAAGAGTCTAGAAATTGACAGTCTATAAAGCAGGCATTCAGGATCTTGAAAATTGTGATGGTAATCTTACCACCGATCCATACTGTGGACGTATTTAAGCAGCATTTAAATGGGTATGACCAAGAGAAGAACCCAAATCTAGTCCACGAAGTAGTTCCGCCAGTATGCCCGACGACTGGAATATCAGCTCTATCTACCCCATTTACAAGAAAGGCCCTTCTCAATGTCGCTTCTTATGCAGCGTACTTTTTGCTCCACATAAATCGGACAATAAGACTGCTTCTGGCCCGCAAATTAACGAAAGGCCACATTTTCACACTTCTCCAAATCCTCGTAAAGTCCAACGAGTTTAAAGTCGGTACCCATCATCTATTAATCGAAGTTAAAGTCGCTTACACCGCTCCAAATTCGAGATCCCGGGAAAAATCGTCCGGTTCTATCGATCAACGATCAAAAATACACGATGCACCGTGCAGTTTGGATCCAAAGCCTCCGAACTATTCAAAGCATGAATCGGATTTTGGCATGTATATGCACTATCATGTAACTGCTTTAATCTTGCCTTGGAACAGATGTTACGAGAGATCTATGAGAATTTCTACCCTAATCAGGATGGAGGTAGCGCAGATATGTCGGACCCGAAAATACCTGAAGATCTTGAGCATCTTCCCTACGCCAAGTTAAGCTTTTTTAATTTGCACATCGACATTCGTCGACAAGAATTTCTTTCTTCCTTCAATAAACCTTTACCTTTTTCCAACTCTACTTAAAGTTTTAAAAAAGACATTTTGATTCATTAATTATTTTTATTTTTTCTAGTGTTGGCGTGACATGCGATTGACGACTCGCAAGAAACTCGCTGAAATGAAGCGTTGCCAATTAGCCGGTGGGTCACCACCACCGGGAATTGAATTGAATCAGGAAGACAACGACATTATCGACATTGTTGGCTCAGAGTACTTTTACGAAGAGATGGGCGGTGAGCTGAAGCCTGAAAATTTTATGACAGGATTTGAATATGTCCCTGAACAATTCTGCGATGCGATTTTGTCTGCTGCTGCCGTAAGTAGTAGTCAAAGCAACAATAAGGACGCCGGACATCCTGCTTCAGATGGACATGATGCCGATGGAACCGATGCTGGTGGTAGCTCTAATCAGGATCACCAGCATGGTAATTTTTCTGCACCTTCAACTGGTGTACACAATGGTGAATCGAATGGTCCTGGTGGTCATCACCCTGCATTTCCAGGTATATCTGCTGCCACAGTTGCAGCGTGTGGCCATCAACATTTACATCACCGACGGAGAGAAGCAGCTGTGGCTGCCGCCGCTGCCATGCACAGGGAATCTGCATTCGAGGATAAACTCTTGCAGTTAATGCAAGACGCATTTCCAAAAAAGGACAGAAAACATAAAAAGCGCGATCCTGATAAATTATTCCTACTCTCACTCTATGAAGAGATGAAAAAGGTACCAGAAGAAGCCCGCCTTGACGTTAAAGCAGAACTCATTCAGGTTTTAAAACGCTACCAAAAAAAAGGCCATAAATCGAATTCAGAAAAGACATCTTCAAAGCCATCACAGCCGACAGAAAAAATGCAACGACACGAATCACAGCCAATGCATCCGCAGCAACAGCATCCGCACAGCATGTATCAGCTACAAAAGAAATATGAAAAGACTTTAGATAAGTCCGATCAACAGCAAACAACTCCTTCGTCACAGCAACAGCATTCGCAGCAGACACGTGATTCCAATGATCCACAGCGTATGCATCCGCAACTACAAATCTCACATAATCTGTTTCAAATTCCAAAGAAGTACGGAGACGAAAACGAAAAAGTTCATCAGCAGCAGCAGCAGCAACAGCAGCAACAACAACAGAACGATCAACAACATAAACAGCTGGTCGATGCGCAAGCTCATGCCCATCAACAATCGCAGCAACCGTCTCAACCCCCTCCTCCCTCATCTAGCAATGACCAACATTTGCACCATTCTCAAATGCCGCACGGAATTATATTTCCACTGTCCCAAATCCGAAATGAACACCCTCATCAGCAGCAGCAACAGCCACAGCCCCACCCCCATCAACAACATCACCATCACCCGGCGCCACTATTTAGTGCGACGCCTCCATCCGCAATGCCAGGAGATCGCCCAATGACCTATGAAAATGTTGGATAAACTCACAGGGAGGAAAATGATTGAATGATGAACATTTACCGGTTACTTGCAATCTCTTTAATCAGCCTCTGCTGTGACATCAAATGTTGATATCAGAGTTTTTTCCTGTTTCTCTTTTTAATTTTTAGTAGAATTATTTAATGTAAGATTTGCTTTTTTTTTATTTGTTATACAAAATAATGCAATATTAGCTAAGGACTGTGTTACAAATATAATTTGTCGTTTATTAATAAGTAAACAAATTGCTTAATCATTTTGAAGAGCAGTCAAATTATCTTCCAAGAAAATTTTAAATCAAGAACATGCGTCGATCTGGCATGCAGCTGAAACACATCACTTGGTTTTCGATGCTTCCAAACGCACCATGATTGTTTGGTGCCTTCTTCGCAGCGTTTGTATGGTCTGTGTATAGCTGAATAGATTTATTTAAGATCGTACCTCTGGCACTGGCGTCTGGAGAATGATGTTCATAAATCACAAGACATTTCTTTGCCATGAAAGATGAGATAAATACTGACAATAGGGGAACAGTGAACAATCTCCGGCACAATTAGACAAATTTGTTTGGTATACCAATATCTCTATACAGCTCATTAGACAGAAATTGCATTTGGGGCTATTGTGGCTTTTTATGGATCCTCCTGAGTTGCGAAAATGTGATGTAATGAGTTGGCTTTAGATCTTACCTCTTTCCTGGCCAGCCAAACTTTATTCTGGCTCCATTCATCAGGCCTACTTTTAAACAGTCTGCAAAAGTTGACTTTCTCGTGTCTCTATTACTTAATCTTATTCGTTTAAGGTTTTTGTTCCTGTCCTAAAACCCATACATTCGAGGCAAACGTGTTTTTTTAAGGTTCCATACTTAAAAAGGAAAAATTCTCTCTGTCTTTACGTCAACACCATTTTCAGTTATCAAGGTTTCAAGTTGAAATTGATATTTGATACTTATGACCGCGTTCTTTTAAAGCTGTAAGAAATTCAAACTTCTAAATAGAAAATTTAGACGAAATTCATTCTATGGCTATATGGAGCCTGCTATCAACTGTCTATGTGTCGGTAGCCAGCTCCCAACTAGCTTCATAGAGCCAGCTACCAACTGGCTTCATAGAGCAATCTACATAAACTTGTAAAGCAGTAAGCTTCTAGCAGTTTTGCTTCATTTCTTGCAAAACTTATGCCAATACAATCAAATCGATATGTATACTTTAATTTTTAACATTTAATTTTATTAAAATTTGTATGTCAGCAAAAAAGTGATCTAAAAATACACCGACTTAAAAAAATATTCATTATTTTGGGCGCGACAGATTGTGAGCTAAGCCATGAAATTATATCAATATTTGGAAGTTAAGGAAATCGGCGCCGTTAAGTCTTTGATTAGGATGAGGGAATGAATAGTTTTTGTATATTTATCTAATTAATTAAAGGTCAGGTTATTATGGGTGTCCTGCGTTACTGGGTGTCACTTAGACCATATTGGGTCCATTGTGTTCATAGTCGAGATGTACAGGGTTTTTCAATAAGGACTTGACAATTTATTTTTTTTTTTAAATCAAACGCAAACCATTTGAAATATTTCAAAAACGTTATTATCGGCTTGAAGTACAATCAAAAAATTTAGGAATGGTACTCGACTTCGTTCATATGGCCACCACGGGCACGTTTTCGATGACTCGACCACATGAACAGCTGAAACGGCCGCTATTTCGCGTTCAATGTTGGCTCAGAGCTCTTCCAACGTCGTCGGCTTGTTGGCATAAAACCATGACTGTACTTAGCCGCAAAGAAAATAATCTAGAGGAGTTAAATCGCACGACCGAGGCGGCCAATCGACTGGCCCATTTCGAACGAAAAAATATGGCCCAATAACCCTGCCGCCATGCAAACCGTAATAAACAGTTATTTTTTTGGAAGAAGTAGTGATTCATGAAGCAATTGTGGATTTTCATCCGACCAATAACGCATATTTTGCTTATTGACGAACCAATTGAGCCAAAAATGAGCTTCGTTATTGTAGATGATTTTGCGATGAAATTCATCATCTTGGCGAATCTTCTCCAGAGCCCAATCGGAGAACGTACGTCGCTTCAAATGGTCCATCGGCTTCAATTCTTGAGTCAGCTTGACCATGTATGGGTGTAAACCAAGATCCTTACGCAAATACGCGACAATGTGGTCTGAGCGAGACAATTCTTGAGAACACCGTGGAATTGACTGGATTGTTTGCTACGGACGCCTGAACCGCAGCGATATTTTCGACACTTCGACCAACCCGTTGCCTATCTACAAGGGCGAGAATTGCGACCGAAAATTGGAGTTAACGCTCTTCAAGTTGCGGTCACCGACTCCAAATTTCGGTAGAAAATTTTTATAATTTGCAGACGTTGCTCGATCGTCGACGTAACTATGATGAAAAAGATGAGTTTACTGAATAAATTGATACTGACAGTTCGATGTTTTGTAAAAGGATGCGTTCAAAAGCCCGATATCTATGGAAGAAGGAAAATTAACAGTTAACCGTTCAACCATCCAAATAAAAGAATGAATCTCAGAAGGAGTCTGTGGCCAGCTTTTCCCAGGTCGTTCAGCCCGTTAAGAGAGTACTGCCAAGGGACATTCGCAGAGCAGATAACGAACAGATTCTATTTCTGTCAGTATGTGGCATGAGCGTCGATGACTGGCCACTAAAGCCTCGCTTATGCGCGTTATTCGGTTTGAATCCAACGTCAATAATTTTGTGGATAGCGCAAATTGGCGGATCGAATTTGATTAGTTTCCAATTCTGATCCCTGTTAAGCAAGTTCGTCTGCCCTCTCGTTTCCCACCAAACAGAGGCTTACCGTATTAATAATTGAAAGTTCATTATTGATCAATTCAATGGTGCTGCTTTCCGATTGCGGCAGTTGCAACCTTGCAACTAGTCAAATGTTCTGCGTCCAATCAAAAAAGTTCAGTTATCAAAAGGGTTTGTTAACAAAGTACTCACTGGTTCCAAATTTCTTTATTTAGAAAATTTCTGGAGAAAAGATTTCGCATTGACACTTTCTTTGGAGCATAAGATAATTGGACGAAATTGCGTACTCGAAAAAATCGGAGGGCAACAATCTTTAGCAAAAATAAAAATATTAACAGAATCAAATCATGTTTCTTTAATTGAACTTATCTATACTCTGATTATCTGGTCATTGCCTTGGTTTTCATTTTGTTTTTACGTATTTAGCAACTTATTTTTAAATTTAAAGCCTCCATAAGAGTCTCTCGTATTTCGAAGCCTTTAATTTATGTTGTTTAGTGGAGAAAAGTGCGAACAAAATAATTTTTTAACGTGACATCCTTAACAACGATACGTTAAGTAAGAAAATAGATAACATATTCGTATCTTATTTTACCAATAACGGAGGACACATTTTTTCTTTCAAAGTTGACCTAAGGTATTATGGAATACAATTTTAAGAAATCTGAATAGATTGTTTTTATAAAAAAATATTTTAACATCGTAAATTGGGAATAACATGTTATTGTCCCTTGGGAGGAAATTTGAATAACTTGTTTTGGTTAGGTACCATCTAGACTCAGAACTTTTCAGTAAGACGTATTTTCTATGACTCATTAATTCAGCGCTTTACTCGTATGTTGCGTCTTACCAAATGATTCAGGTAGTTTTGATGTTTTGACTTGCAGGTGGGTATCCCCACAGGTTTGGTTTTCCACATATTGAAAAAGATTTTGACACTATCTTATATAAAGAACTAATGCAAAGAATGCTTAAGCCTCTGAAAATTTTACTTACTAACTTTTCAGGTCCCCTGAAAAGCGGCTCTCTGCCGCAATCTTCACGAGCTTCCTTTCATCCGCGATTGATTGACATTGTTACCGGAGTTTCTGTCTTCTCGTGAAACTGGAGACTTGTACTCGAAGATATCTAAATTGGTCATTGTTGTCCATTCGCCAAAGTAATCTTCCAGAATTGATCCACATAATTATATTGCTCTAAGAGCTATCGGTTGTACCGTTCTCCTCTTCTTGCCTACCTCGTTGACCGAATCGTATATCCGACTAACAAGATGCATGATTTTTGACCTCTAGTCAGTTTTGATTCCTGTGTTATGGCTTTATGGATTGAGATTGATGTTTTTTTCCCAGTCGGTGTTCGATGAAACGATTCTTTGTTGGCAGCATGTTTTTTTTTTCAACCTCAAGTGAAGACCATCTCAAGTGACAACTTCTGCGAGCGATGAAGTCAACATCGTCTGCGTCTGTTTAAGGCCAGTCTTATAAGAAGGTTGTTATTCCACAGTGACCATTACATCAAGTGTTGGCTGAAATAACTAGATCAGTTTTCGAGGGATCTTAAAATCAACATCATTTATATATTTAAGGCAGATGCTCCCTTCCAGAACATCTCCGGCACGTTCAAAAAGTTCAGCTTCTAAACAATTTATGATCTTTTTTTAATTTTGGGGTTAGGGTTCTTTTCTTTTCCCCTTTATTTGCTTTAATAGTTCTGCTCACCTAGTTTATGATTGTACTTTTCCTTGCTGCTTGAGTTTTCCTTTGCAGCGTCTTCTTATGCTTCTCATCAGCTGCCTATTGCTTCTGCATACCAAGTACTTCCACATCGAGTACTTCCACATTGAGGTATTGTATAGACAATGCTTAATTTGAAAATATTTTGGTCTTTTCCTAGGCTCTGGCTATCCTCGGAGTGCTGAGGCGTCCACTGTTGAACATCTTTATTTTTGCTTACGCAGCATTCTAAAATTGGTCAATCAGACTTTACGTAGAGCTGCTACAGTTAACATCAGCCACTTTGAACATTTGTCTATCCAGAATGCTTGACGAGTGTCTTGTGTTAATCAGCAAGTTGTTGGTAGTTGGACCGGTTGAAGGTGGCGGTTGTGCTGTTTCTTCCGATCACTTCGCCAAACTTGTTTTCCATGCTTTTTGACAGATTGACAGATAGACTCATAGAGTCTTCACCATCGTCCGCAGAGGAGTATGTTTCGACGATGCGGAACACAGCCAGACGATTCTTTTTCGGCTTGTACCTTCGTGTTAATCCGTTTCCTCACGACGAATTTGCATCCTTATATGGACAGCATTTTGCATTCTGATCCTTTCCAGCGTACTAACTTAATTGCATTATTGTGAATATGGATAATGTTTTTTTTAGTAGCTTCTGTGGCTAAGTGACCTTCAGCTGCCATTTAGACCGGTTGGTTCACTGCAGTCATAACTTTACCATTAAGCGATTGCTTGGATGGCTATTCAGGGCACCGCGTTGTGGCTCTATGTCACGCGAATTTGCGAGGAGAAAGGATCGTGAGTAACTTTCAGCTGGTTGCAAGTGACCAGCACTTTACTCTTCCATGCTTTTGCGGGAGTTCAATCCGCCAATCCATTCGAAAATGACCGTGCACGATATCGTAAATAATATCGCTGTGAAGAATTTTCGAGTCTTAGTACCCCGAAAGGAAGCGGAGGTCCTCGATTAACATTAAAAAACGAGGACCATACAAAACAATGACAAGATGCTTGATTGAGAAAAAGAGTTACACGACGCATGTCTAGCGGTGGGGCTTCCAACGTAGACTTTTCGACGAAAAAGAGGTTACTAGGTTCATTTAAAATTGAAAAGACAAAAAGTTTTAAATGAATTCCAGACAGAACGTACTGTCCGGAATCTTATGGCCAGCAGTGTTAACGTTGGGTAACTACTATGATAAACAAAATAATTTGTGAAATGAGTCCCATTACCGTAACCAAACCTTTAATTTGGATAATGAATAGCTAGGCTATGTAAAGAGGCTAACTACGCTTTTTGGCGAATATTTATAGGTGCCTTCAACTAAATAATCTCCAGTGAAAATAACAACGTTTTATCTGTCTTTTCACTCGCTGTGTTATCAAGCTAATCTTGTTCATTTCTAAGTAAATAGCAGAAGAATGATATCGCAAGAAATAGTCGTCCAGGCGCTGCTAAAAATATTTACACACTCGAACTTTCTATTATAACAGAAAATAAAACTCTCCGAGTGTTTGGAAATTTATGAATTGAAGTTTATCTTAAGAGTGCATCTATGCAAGCAATAAACAAATGTACATGTTATCTGTTGGATTTGTTTATATAGTACCTACTAGTCCATTTCCTTGTTAAAAGAATGTAATACAAACTTTATATCTTAAGGAGGAAATTTCTTATCAGAAAAGGATTAGCCGGGAGGAATCTTGATAAATATGAAGTAGAAAAAAGAAAAACTCTAATCACATATGACAATACTATCCTGAGAGAGAGAGCTCTTCAATGTTAAACACTCTAAGCTGATAACACCTGATAAGCGCAAGTTTGGCTGCCGACTGCAAAACGATTGTCATTGGTATTTATTCCGGAGCTCGCGTAACGTTTGCCAAGAGCACACAAGTCTCGGTGGCATTATCGGTTCGACTGCATCCCCTGTGCTCATAATAGTCTGGTCATATACTCGTTTCGTGACAGTAAGTCATCTTCAGCGGTCGCAAGTGATCTTTTCAGCCCACATGTCTCTTTATAAAGATTGACGGTGGCAATAACTACTATGTTGTCGATACGCATCTAGAAAAGCGGCAAAATCGGTTGACGAGGGTAATTAAACCCTATTTAGGGACTCTTATGAAGCTTCAACAATTTAATTGAGTTTAAACGCAGTGTAGTCTAGTCAATTATTTTGTGGCCGTGATTTAGACGACATAGAGTTCTTTTTCTTAAAATAGTTAAGTCATAGCCTTTTCACAATTAGGTGTAAATTTACTTGTTGAAATACGATGTTCTTCGAGAAATAAAAAATAAATGCCAATTTTTGAAAATTCATATTTTGGATTGTGTTAAAAAAATGTGCGGATTCTGAAAACAAAATACCATATTTTTAATTATTTACCGACAAATTGAGGAAATAATTTTTAAGTTGAAACTTACCGTGATTTATTTATCTGTGATCTGTAAAATACTCCATAATGGCTGAAGGTAACGAGATGCTTTCCATTTTACTGGGCACATATCTAATAAAGTGTTTGATTTTGTTTTAGTTCAAGCGCGCACAGTTTTGTGGTACTTAGTGTTCTTTGGATTTGCAGTCAACTATATGATTCGAATTAATTTAAATATCACTATTGTTGAGATGGTGATATCAAAGGCCAACAAATTACAACCTGTGGCTGAATTGAGAAGTGATACAGCCAACATTGCCGACGAGGCTATAACGACGATGGCGAACTTTGTGATTGATTCTAATGATAATACAAGTAGAACGAGCTTAATTCAATTAGGAAAGCATTCTTTGGATTCGTCGAAACTGAGAATGTCTCCAGCCATAGGCAGCGACAGTTTGTTCAGTGAGCATACTTTATTCATTAAAAATGGATCTGCGGACGATCCAAGTGAAGCTCGTGTACACAGAGTTCAGGAAATACGTGAAAAGTTTTCAATAGAAAAATCATTTTTGCAGTTTTTAAAGGTGAGTGTTTTTTTTTTGTTTCTTTCGTATTTTTGTTTTCTATTTTTTTACAAAAATATTATTTCATAAGAAGTGAGAGTTTTTTTAATTAATTTAGCATGTTTGATTAGAAGGTTACGAGTATGTAAATAAATAAAAGTTTATTGATTTTGTAAATATTTACTGTGTGCAATTTAATTTGAATGATTCGGCGGAAATGTTTAAATGTGAGCCAAAATATTCTCGATATTTCTGTAAAGATAGCTTTTGAAAGAGTGTAAAAAGTGGAAAAGTGATTTTTGTATACTTAGTTATTTTTTTCTGAGCATAAACTTTCAAGGGTTTATGGATACCCTTTTGATGTTATTACATACGGGCGGCAAAGTTCTGTGAACAAAAAAAAAAATGCACGTAACTTTGCAGTTTATTGAGAAGGAAATATAGATTTAGGCAGCAAAAAAGTCTCTGTAGCAAATTCGGCAAGATTGCAGATGGGATTGGGGTTGGGAAACAATATACCACCGAACCCTTTTTTCAAGTTTCGAGACAAAAGTAATCTAAGGGGGACTCAATCTAACCATTTTTTTTATGATGTCACCATTTCAGCGCCGCAACAACTTCGCATTAAACCCGCCTTTGATTTTTTAACTTGACAAAGAGACGTTATAAAAAGAACTCAATATGTTTTGCGACGTTTTCCGAGTGGTATCCTTCTCCACATGCCGAACGTAAACATTAATTTTTGTCCACATAAAATGAAAATATGAATAAGTTGGTAGGCCACACCGCAACAAATCAAAATTATCCTTCTGAAGATAATCAAAGAAAATTAAAGATGCATCCCAAAAAGCTGTAGCCATCATCTCTATTGCAAATGGAACTGCCTTCGCCTTCGTTGGAGTCTAAATAGTTTTGACTGTTTTTGTCTCATGTTTGAAGTGATGCATTCAAAGGCACCAATCTTGGCCAGATTTCTTGTATTAAAATTTTCAGGCATTATACGATGCACATAACTTTGAAATCCAATCCATGTCTGGTAACTTGCTCACTTCCAGACGACACGATCTTTCATTCCCGTTTTTTTTTTTGAGTTCCTCAATATGAGATCCATTGTAGCAGGTGCAATGACCTCGTTCAGACTCTTTCACCCACAATGTTACCAGACTCCGCAGTGCAGAATCAATTTGATATTGGCTGGACCAAAAAATTTTAAATGAAAGAATTTTTTAAATTTTTTTCATGATTACAACTCACTGTGGTATTATAAGGTTGCTACTGCCTTCTATACCGAAAATGAAGTCCATGAACCGTGCAAATGTTAAAGCGATTTAGGCCTGCGCTTTAATTGTTATGAGTCGATGGACTCATTTTGTTGATACTATCTTTTGGTTTCGAACCCGATGGTCTTTGAAAAACATATCAGTACTATTATACATATGTGTATAAGTGTGTGTCGAATATTTATTTTTTCCACGGCTGAAGACGAGGGACGTGCATCTGTAAACAATTATGAACAATAACTATCACTCAGCACAAAGGTAATCATAATATATACTATTCACAAAGAGACTCGTAGACAATGCGATTCCCTGCGGCACTCCAATGTTTGTGCGGTGAAATACGGACTCTAAACTTGGAAAGCAGATTTTGCGACTATGAAGACGAGATTCATTCAAAGGGAAGTTAAAAGTATTTTTAAAACATAGTTAGAACTTCTGACCAAGTTTTTTTAAGCGTAACCACGTAAGATACTATATTTCATCAAATCACCAGTAGACCTTTTGCTACAAAAACCGTTAAGAATTTTTTTGTCATGTTAATACAAACTCTAATATCGAATGTTGGAAAACAGGAAAATTGAGAAATGAAAATGAAAGATGAAAATTTTTCTAGAAAACGCTTTTACATGAATTTTTCTTATAATCACAGATGATAGTATATGATGAGGCCAACCTGATAAGAGTGGATAGCTTGCTCATAAAACTTATCCGGGGTTTTCTACCCAAATGATTTGTATCACGGAAGTTTAAGCATTTACGGCCTTGTTCCTCCAGACGCGTTCCTCTACTTCGTTTGGAAGGGTTTAATCCAGAGTAGTCTGATGGTGCCACATATTTCAAGTTGGCCGTTCAAGTGTATATAGGTGACTCAACCAAAATCGAGACATCGCACATATTTAGGTCCGATGATTGTCTCCTTTTCAGCAGGGTCTCAGTTCGAGGTATATCAGATCTACAAACAATTTTGGTGGCTCAGATAATTTGTAAGGAACTCCCTTGTTGTTTTCCTACAAAATGAGTTAGATAACCCCGGCCCGTGGCCGGTTTCGTAGACTTGGGCTTCGTAGTGTAAGTAGGATTGGAGGAAATAATTTTAGAAATACAATATTCCATATTTTTTGTATTTATTATTTATATATTAATACAGGTTAAGTTTAATATAAAATTATTGTAAAGTAAGCTTAAGCTTTTAATATTTAACATACAAAACTGGCAGTTACTAAGTAACTTAGAGCACCCCCATTAAGAGCCATTGAGTTCATAAATTGTGTACAAATAATGAAAATGCATTGAAAATGAAATGAGTGGAAATTCGATACTTTCGAAATGCACCTCTCGCTTATCTTAAGGTCAGTTCGTATTCTACAGCTTGTATCCAAATAGGAGAAGGATGTCGGTAAATTAAACCATATTGTTTTTTTTTTGTAAATTAATTCCGGGCTGTCATTGGATTTTTGACTGCTCTTTAAATGCATTTTAACAATCTGAATGAAAAAAATCGAAGAAGAATGGAAAGTTTTTGAAATAATTTAAAACTCAGAAGGCAGGAGCATTCTTGCAAACATTTTTTTGGATTCGTTTAATTCGCAGTATTTTTTTTCGCTATAATTCGCAATAGAAGCAATGCATTTTTGGTAATCACTATCCTACGAGTGCCGTACCTTGATGGTAAAGCAGACATCACATTTCCAAAGAGCATATATTTCTCTTAGAATAACTTTCAACAATTTTCAATTGAAATATTTACAATATGTTTTTTGTTCTCATGAAACGTCTCTCAGTTTTTCAGTAAGTGGCAAAAGTTAACTCTATCCTCTTTTTTATGATCTGTGACATTGACATAGACTGGAGATTAGTATTACCTTCCAAAGTAATATAAAGTAGTTGTTGACACTGAACTTGTTCCCTTGATAAATTTTTGTTGTTGGATTTGATTTAATGGTTTCTAAACGCAAACGTTTAATTGGTGAAACAGATTCCCTGATAAGTAGCAATGGTAAAACACTTAAATGAGTTAGTGACAAACAAAAAGATTAAAATAATTTATAATGCTGATAATGTTATTATTAAATATCTCTATTTCTGTTTAAAGAAGTTCGGATCTGCAATATAAATTTTTGTCTGCTTTCTTTTGGTATAAAATCCTGTTTAATACAAATAAGTATAAAGATAAATGAGAAGGTTCCTTATTCTAGTTATTGATTCAATGTGGAAATTGCAAATTACAGAAATTATCCTCCAAATTAAAAACAGTTTGAGATAAATAAAGTTCAGGTATTTAACATTTATAAAAATACCGAGCGATCGCCTGCTACTTTGTGTACTTAAAACTGTTGTAGAACTAAAAACGGTCTATTGGCCGGCAGCTGACAACAATGTGTGCTACTTGTCTTTACAATGTTGTATAGAAGATAATAATTATAGACGTATTTAAGATTACCTAAACAATAAGCAAAATTAAATACTGAAACTTGCTTTCTACAACTTTTCCTTAGAAAACACTTAATTATCTCTTACCGTTAAGGCAGGGTACGTTAAAAACGCAATCTCTGGATGTTTTTTTTTCGACTTTAGTTAAATAAATAATGCTCTGCGCATTGGCTGTTTCACAGCAACCAAATAGATGCCAGGGTAAAGGCGATCTACTCTACTTTTATTAAACTATTCCGAGTGGTTAAACATAAGAACAAGCAAGACGGAAAATATTCGGGTTTTCGAGAGATGATGTCCTAGAACTTTTTTTTTAAAATAGAAATCCAGAGTCACAGAACAAAAAAATGATTAGCCATATAGCTGATCTAAATTCTTGCCTGGAAAAGTGTGGACAGGCAACTCTCCTGAAACGAAGACGTACCACGTAGCTCAGTGCAAAATTTTCAGTTCAAAAGGGAGGGATAAATCCGCGACGAGAAAGACGTGACAAGGCGATACAAGCAATTTTGGTGTTAAGTGAAAGAGATGAGTGTTAATTGTTGTCTTTTTCTCAATCCGGGGTAAGCTCATATGACGAAAAACGTTAAGTTCTTTCTAGCCTTCGCTAACTTTTGGAGCTTAAGAACATAAACAAAACAAAAAAAGAATAGCACATCATCCCAAAAAAGTGTGAGTCAAACACGCACACAAAGGGTTCCGCACTACCCTGCATAGCCTTCTTCTAGACTTTAAATTAAACTGTTTTTTTAAATAAATTTTTAATTTTTCATTACCTACTTCTTTCCACAAAATGAATTGCGTTATCGAATAAGCTTTAAATTTCATTTCCAACTTTTTGGCGTTAAATTGAGTTGCGTTTTTAAAAAACACGTTGTTTGTTATTTAACTTTTTGTCATTAGCACGCATTTTGTGAAAATTGCAAGTGTTTACCTACTTACGGTCCAGACAGATAGCCCTTTGACAGACGGACGGACGGACAGCGGGCGCTTAATAATATAGTTCTGCTGGCATCCTTTAAGTACGGAACCCTAAAAATTAATTAAAATCATTCAATAAAATGTAAATTGAGTTGTAAGTAATTGACTTAATCGCTGTATCATAATTTGCTAATTGATCAGATCCACTTCAGCCAATCGATTTACGAGGCAACGGCAGACATATACGAGTATGTGTAATAAAATAATTAAAACTGCAGCAATCAGTTTGAATTGTTATTAAAATTTTCCATCAATAATATTAATTCAACGATGGATACAATATCATGCAGAACTCTTAGTACTATTGGAACATTTGCACGCATCGTAGAGATGATAAGTTTGTGACAAGATTTAATCCTATGACTGTGGTTAAATATTTACTGACAGTCTTGTCTAATAAAGTTACATATTTAGATTTGACATTCTAAATAGCCGAGATAATAATATTTGTATAGATAACCGAGCGACGACAGCACGCATAAATCATAATGAGGATCACACAGAGCTGTTGTTTGACATTTATTAGATTGGCTGGCTTAATGAATGTTATTATTTTTAATCGCATTTTCTTTTGTTGTTTCTTTTTTTTAGATAGAATACAATGAAGCCGGATTTGAATGGAATGAATATCAGCAGGGACTGGTGCTGGGTGCGTTCTTTTGGGCGCACTGGGTGACTCAGATTCCAGGTGGAATTTTGGCTAAAACATATGGTACCAAATTAGTTTTTGGGCTGTCTAATGCTGCTGGGTGCTGGATGTGCTTCTTGATTCCAATTATTTCTTACTGGGACTACAGGGCACTTATCTGGTGGCGAGTACTGCAAGGATTGATATGTGTAAGTGTATATATATGGGACATTTATTTAAAAAAAATATATATTCTTTGGCTATATGAGGTATGCTTTTTTAGTGAGCTATAAAAAATAAGGATATTAAGATAAAAGCCAACAACGTTAAATCGAAAGTTTGGCTCATTTTCGGTTAAATGCAAGGTAAATTAATAAAGCTGTAATTTCCACGGTTTATTTTGGAAGCTTTACCGAAGCAGCTTGGATTAATATTAAAGTACAAGATTTATCCTTAATTCCCTGAAGATATGCTTTTTAAAGTATGAGCTGAAGTTTTGATTTAAATACTATATAGCGTAGTTTTTTTTCAGCTCTGACTTCTTTTCTAAAAAAATTTTTGAAACATTTCTTTGATTTAAACAGTTCTTTGATTCTGTTGGTTAACTATTAAAAAATTCCTATCCATGTTTATGTCCTGTCATGGACATGACATGAAGCCCCCAACAGTTTGATGTATAGTATACTTTTCAAAGAATACTTTAAAATAATTTGAACGGAGAAATTTATCTGTTTGCCGACTACTTCGATGCTTCGTTCTCATCATCCAATTTACAATTTCTATGCCCACGGTTTTCCGGTCTCAAGCTATTTCAAGCTTTGGGACCGTTGGCCTTAAACCTTATTTAGTTTAGAACTGATGCATTTACGACGGAAACATCAAGGGAAAGGGACGTGGAATTTAGTTCGAATCTGAAGTTATTTTTCCTTGATGTGGACTCTGTATCATTTTATTTTTCAAGTCACTTGCGCGACAAACTCTGGACGTTGCAACGTCGAGTAACCGACCTTTTCAAATGATTAACTTTGTGAAGATTGTCATAGAAACTGCATATTTAATTTATAAATAATGGATATTATCTGCGCTATGAAAAAAAAAATTGATTAACCTTTGGATCAAAATTTGGGTAAAGAACATTTATCGTATCAGCTGCAGTGAACTAAAACGTCTCTCTTTAGTGGCTAATCACCATCAGTTTTGATAAACGACTCTAACTCTTGCTGCATTAAAGCATTTTTAATCAGAATTTCTATATTGTTAAATAAATATAGTTAATATTGGGTTCTAGCACTCCATGCATTTGTGCATCTCCTATGCTTTACTATTCAACTTCATTCGGGACTTTAAAAGCCAATGGATTTTTGTTTGCCATGAAAAAGTTTTATTCTCGCTTCAGTGTAGATACGCAGCTACTATTTTATTTTCATTCAAACTTTGAATTTGATCGGCATCTGCAGCAGGATTGAGAATGTAGAACTGTGTAAAAATTCTCTGTTCACCAATGTTAAGATATAGAGTTCCAGTACAATGATAAATGTTTCCGTTTCCATATCCATGGTGTAGTAATACGAAATACGAAAGCGATACGAAAAAAGGCAGGACCTGAGATTTTTTTAAACAAAATTTCAAATTTTTCAGAGTTGATGGGATTTGGATTTTAGTTCTTTTTTTCACACTCATTCACATTAGGGTCATCAGATTACCCTGATTTTCAACTATCCTATAGTAATAAAAACTATCTGTGGTTTCCTCCTAAATTTTCATGAAAAAACCGCCTAGCAGTGTGCTGTGTCCCAGCAGGATATTGGTAGCACTTTATCTCGAAGTATTTGTTATTTTCTGTTTGTTTAAAGAATGGACCAACTTAGTGGAAAATTTAAATATTTATGCATGTCCCACACTTAATATATTCACCGTCTCTAGTTAGAAACTCCGATCAGAAACAACGAAACTTGAGAAATTCTTACCATGATATTACCACCCAATAAAACTGAACCGTTGTAAATACATTATAATGCGTGACATTTGTTTTATAGCAATTTCATAAAGGCAGACGTTTTCCCATAATTGTTTTATACACATGGTTCACAAATCCTGCCGATAAAGACCTTTTTTATTAGCCCGATCTATTTTTTGACTTTATGGCTCCGAAAAAAAAGTGATGTTTATTATGGCCGAATGATCCTTTGGTTTCTTTCTCGTCACTGCTACCCATCGCACTCGAAGAAAATCCCATGTACTATCAGACGATCGAATTTTATAATCCTTGTATAAATATGCTGGGTGTTTTATTGCCTAGAAATCATGACGCTCGAGCTTCGTGCGACAAATTTTATTTTATTCATTGCACACATAAAACTTCGGAAATCAGAGTCTGAAATTCGCATTTATCCATAACCTGAAAACGCAAAAAATCTAGGCAACGTATCAACCGACTACGCCAACGAAGCCGATAACTTTAACCATTAGTTTTTCGTAAGTCGATTGGCCGGTATCGTGTGACTTCCTACGAACATCTGCTTAATTCATTTGTCAAAAACTCGATTTGGCTACATGTAGCGATAAACTATGCGAGACGTTACTCGGTCATTTTGTAAACCAGGAATTGACCAAAAGGAATAAAACAATTGCTTTGTTTCATAAATTGTTATTGGGAATACTTTGCAGATATGGCTTTATAGATCACTTATTGTTTGAGCGAATTCGACCCTGAGTTGTCCGATTTGCAGTCCAAATTTAGGAAACCTAAGTGGTCAATTTAAGCACCATTGTTCTTTCTTATTTATATTATACTCATGTTAAGGATTAAGTACTCTGCTTACAATCATGAAGTTGTACAAATTCTAATGAATTTCGCTGTTGTGCGAAGTTGGTTAACCTGTCCTTTAGCTGTACGTCATAATGCTATTTTTGCAACATTTAAATATTTCGAAAATTCCTGAGATTGCAATCTTTATTGGATAGCAAACATGTAAGACAACATCAGCCTAAATTTCCTTTTGGCTTTCAACAGATTTTATCGAAGTTGATTTTCTATTGATTTAGCTCGCAGTCCTTTTCCAACAGGGTGATCTCAAATTCGCGGCAAAATTTTAACTTAAAAATAATTTGAGTGAAAAAAGCGAATCATTTGAAGAATTTTTAAAAAACATTTCCGTTTTTTTTTGTATAATTTACTCGCTCTTCAAGAGGATATGAATGCTCTTATAATGCGACTAGCACAGAGCGAGCGGAAGAATAATGTAGTGGTTTGAGAAACTCAGATGTATTTGGTTTCAACTCACTTCCGAAGGTGAAGCCGGAAACGGGACGGAGAATTTTTATCTCGACCTATTAGCTTTCGCCTAATTCGCAGGATTTTATCCGACATTAGTTTGATATATGTTCTTTGAAAGTTTGGGAGATTTACTTTAACAACTCCGCTGTCAGTGTTATGCCTTCTCAGCAGAGCTATCTACACAAACTATTTTGACAACACCAACTAGGAATTAAGCCGATACAACAACCACTACAACAACGCCACCCATTAGTCAGGCTACTATCCCTGGTAGACCAATCCAGTGATAGTGCCATTGACTTTATCGCAATGGCCAATGGTGCCTGGACCAGATTCGAAAAACTAGACCACTCTAGGAATAGCAATTGAATCAATTGAAAGACAAGCGATATACCAACTCCGCCATCCCGCTGTTATTTTAATTTTTTTCATAATTATTTCAGCCTTGTTTTGAATCTCATACAAAAATCTCCTGTCTCCTAGGATACAATATCATATATGTAAATTGTGTTTTGTTTTCTTTCAGGGTCTTTCGTGGCCAGCTATGCATGTGCTGACTGCTCAGTGGATCCCACCGAATGAACGCGGTAAATTCGTGACAGCCTACCTTGGCAGCTCAGTAGGCATTGCGGTTTTCTATCCATTATTTGGATACGTTATATCGTGGACCTCGTGGGAATGGGTCTATTACATATGTGGTATCTTAGGCACATTCTGGTGGATTGCATGGCTCATACTTGTTTTTGACAAGCCAGCGGAACATCCGCGTATAAGCGAAAAGGAAGTCCGCTTCATCGAAAAATCTCTTGGCGCTTCGGTACATGCATCTCATCAGGGACCCACGCCATGGAAGGAAATTTTGACTTCTCGACCAGTTTGGATGAATGTGATCGCACAGTGGGGTGGTATATGGGGTTTGTTTACACTTATGACCCAGGCGCCAACCTACTTCAAGGTCATTCATCACTGGGACATTAGAACGGTATGTACTCAAAACATTTTATCATATGAACCTTCATTTCATCTCCGAGCTTATTTCCATTTAATTTAGACGGGTATCCTGTCCGGCCTTCCACACTTGATGCGAATGATCTTTGCGTATATTTTTTCAATTTTCGGAGACTACCTTCTTCGTTCGGAAAAAATGTCCCGAACAAATGTGCGCAAGTTGGCGACGACCTTCTGCTGCACCATCAAGGGCATTGTTGTCTTAGCTTTGGCCTTTTATGGCCATAACTCTTCTGCTGCAATTGTTTTTCTGACGATTGCCACAATGTTCCATGGTGCTGTATCATCGGGACCACTTGCGAGCATTGTGGATATAGCACCAAACTATGCAGGCATAGTTCTCGGAATCAGCGGTATGATTGGCGTTCTTCCGGGATTCATATCTCCAGTCATCGTGGGAATCCTTACGTTGGGAAATGTAAGTTCTTTTCGCGTAGTAAAAATTCACATGAATTTGATTGATTAGCTTTAATTTTTAGCAAACTTTTGAAAGTTGGAAATATGTTTTCCTCATCACAGCCGGAATGCTGATAACTTCAGGCGTGTTGTACGTTCTGTTCGCTTCTTCGGCCCTACAATCATGGAATGCTCCAAATCATACCAAAGAAGATAAAGAGCTTCAATTGCTATCACCAGAAAATAAAAGAGGCGAAAAGGACAAAGAGGAGGAGAATATAGTTTCTCCTCCAAATGAAAAGTCATAAAAACATATTCATACTATTAATACCGCTGCATCTAAGATATTTTAATTAAATAGTTTCATAAGATAAAATAAGACTAAAATACTGCAAACGCTGTTTTCTTACCAAATGACATCATTAGTAGCGCCAGCTTAAATTTGATATATTCAAGACTTTGTGATGTCACCTTGGCGTGCTTAAAAACATAAAAGACAGAGTCTTGGTTGGGGCGTATCCTTTAAGCATACGAAAACCCAAAAAAATAATAACAATAATTTTTGTATGTTATTTCTAACATGCGCATAATAGGTGACCAACCAGAGGACGAGAAAACGCCTTTTTTAAATATATTTCTGTATTTATTTTTCATTTCATTTATTTCTTCGAAATCTTTTGTGGTGTGCTGTGTGAGACAGTTGACATGTGTGGCCATGACTGGAGCACTTGGTTTTTGGCGTCGAAGGACATTTAGAGGGTAAACGATTGCTTGAGAAGAAAAAAAACATACTACCTATACTTAACAAGCAAAGTTGTTTAATGTCACATGGGTGTAAATTTGTTTTTAATTTGAAGTTTAGTTTTAGGTTCATTTTGTTATAAAATAAACCTTACAGCGACGCTCAAATTTAAGGAGAAAGAAAAACGAACAAAATTAAACAAATAATATGCTGGAAACTGCGATGCACTAAAATGAAGTCATAGTTTTGCCATCGATTTTTTTCCAAGTATACCTGTAAGGATATTTTTTTCCCGGAAACATTTGCTTATCTTGAGACGGTATGCATTTTCGAAAAAGAAGGGCTTTGAATTTACAGTCAAAAGCTAACGAAAATCAAATATCAAATAATAATAATATTTAACTATTATTATTATTATTTTATGACTTTTTTCAAATGCGTTTATATATTTGCTGGACAGAAAAATGCTTAAGGGGGCAAACCTAGTTGGGACGTCCAAAAAACCTCTTTAAAGTCATTTCAGAAAATATTCTAAATAATTAATGACTAAATATTGAAATGTATGTGGGACACAGCAAATTTGCGAGGAGTTCAATTAAACATGTGCATTGCTGTGAAATAAAAAAAAATTGGGATCATTCCTTAATCACATACTGCTCCGCATGGATGAAACGAATTGAAAATTTTTGATTTTCCAAAAAAATGGCGGATGTTGAAATTCAAAGTTGTTTTTTCGACAAAAAATTCTTTCACATTATCGACTATAAAGAAAAATAATCGTCGTAAAACAAAATCCTTCGTTATTCCGGAGGACAATTATTTAGAAACTAAGGGCTTAGTTCAGTTAGTGGCACTATCACTGAATTAGTCGACCAGCGATAGAAGTCTGACTAATGGGTGGCGTTGTTGTAGTGGTTGTTTTATCGGCTAAATTCCTAGTTCGTATTGTCAAAATAGTGGTTTGTGTAGATTGTATATAGCTGGCTCTGCTGTGAAGGCATAAAACTGACAGCGGGGTGTTTAGCTTAAATCTTCCAAACGTTCAAAGTACATATATTAAACTTATGTCGAATAAATTCGTGCGAATTAGGCCAAAGCTAATAGATCGATATAAAAATTCTGCGTCCCGTTTCGGGCTCCACCAACGCAAGTGAGTTCAAACCAAATACATCCGAGCTTCCCAAACCACTATATTATCTTTCATTCTTCCACCGTTCTCAAGTTAAAATGATCAACGTCTTCGAAAACATGGTTTTGAGAAAAACGCGTGCATGCAGACGAAAAAATGATGTCGGAACTAACACCGAATCGTCTATTCCCGGACCATATAAAGGGCTTACAGTCACGAGCATTTAAAGTTATTCATCTATATATATAGTATAATGATCCGATTTGTCTAGAATTACTTTCGAAATATTCTACTTAAAGAAAATGCAATGTTTTTAAAACTTTTAATAAGCAGCGCTGTTTGCGTGTTAACTTAGTGTTTACCCTGTGCCTTGCAACGAAAATAACTTAATTTTATTTATATATTTAACAAGCCGTTTCCTACGATGTGAACATAAAAAAATAGAATTCAAAAAGGTCTATTCATCACCGCTGACAACAAAGCGTAGGCTAATTGCCCAAACAATGTTGTTGCTTACATTAAATTAAATTTCATCGACGATTAGCAAAATTAATGTGACAAGAATTTAAAATTTCGCACTAAAATAACCCCTGACGGAGTTTAATTGATAATATAAATATTCTTGTGTATTTTATAATACAATCTATGCATTTGCTTGAACGTATCGCAACCTTAATGAAACACTGACTTAATAGTACTTACCTTGTCAAAAAAATAACACATTTACCTGACCATGTTCTGTGGCATAAATAAATTTAAAGAAATGTATCAATTTTTGATTGAATTAAGAATTTAATAAGTCAGTAACAGTCTTTTTAAAAAACATTTAAAATCAGGCACCTATTGTTAGTAGCTAAGAAAATTTTTTTTTCTAAAAAAACGTAAACAAAAAGATCCATTTTCCGATTTGATTGAAATATGTAGATACGTAATAAAAAGCAATACAGGGTGTCCGGTAATAAGTCAAAGATAAGGTTTCGTACTTGCGCATATTCGAAGAAAAAAATTGTTTTTTTGGTAAAGGTCTTTCTTCAAAGTTGATATCAGTTATCGATGATTTAAGAAAACGCTTACATTGGTAAGCTCATGTTAACCCATGTTAACGATAATTTCTTTTCGTTTAAATAATGTTGATATCTTCTTTAGTTGCTCAGATATTAATTTTTCAAGGATTCTCCATTTTTGATTTTGAGGTCAATTTTCTTCAAAAAATGCGCAATAAATATAACGTTTTGTTAATTTTTTTCTTACAGACGAAACACGGAAACTTGGGAAAACTTGCAACTTTGTTTCTTTCAACACTTTACAATTAGGTATGAAGTTTTTTTGGGGAAATTTATCAAACAAAATGGTATAAGAGATTAGAAAAAACAAGTTCATTCATTAGTTTAATTTTGTCATTCGTACTGAAATTCTTTTCCTTGATGTAAATTCAACTAGTACGCGACAAAGATAACAAGAGCTTTATTCTAAACGATGACTCCGTAGTATAGGAGTGTTTGGAAATACATTTCGAAGGCTGCGAGAAACTGGATAAGTTTCAAGTTTCTGGATAAGAAAATCTTCATCCATAACAGCATATGCAAGTGCTGATTCCTGATGATTTGGAAAAGAGGCTTCAGTTTTGTAACTGAACAGAGTTTGGACGACAGTGATATTCTTTTGATGGACTAGAGATGGAAAAACAATTTTTCATAATCTCCATACGTGGGCTGCGTAGAGTACACATTCGAGTAGACATAGATCATTTCAGCACAGATTTAGCATTAATATTTGGGCAGTAAAAGTTGATTGCAAGTTTAAATTACAACGCAGGCTGTATTCTACGAGCTATCTGGAGATTTATTGGAATAAGCTTATTCAACTAGCGCCATCACATTATGAAGAAGATGGAGCTTCAGCCCAGAGTACGGTAACCGTTGGATAGAAAGAAATGGACCAGTTCATTTTCCTGCAAGATCTCCTGACCTGACCCCATTGGATTTTTTTTATTTTTGTAGAGGGAAGAATGAAAGACATTGTTTATTCCACTCAAAATGCAACTCTAGTTGAACTAGGAGCATATTCTCGAAGCGTCTTCAAAAGTGAGGCAGCAGTTGGCATCAATCAATATTCGCAATGAAATCCAAAAAAGGGGTCTAGCATGCATACAAAACCAAGGAGGACATTTTGAACGCCTATTATAATTACACTTTAAAATAAAAATTTATTAAATAAAACAAATTCATTTATTTTTCTAGCTCTTTTGAGGCTTAGGCAAAAAAATTTTTTTAAGATCTTACGCCTGTCAGGTTTTCTTAAGGATCAAAAATGTATGGGATTTTTGGCAAACTCGTCATTGATTTTTTTATTAATACAGCACAACCTTGCTTATTCGGTTACTTGCTAGACCGGCCACTTCAGTGGTCCGCACACAGCTATGTTTTGGACACGATATAATTTTTGCCTCTACAGTCCGGGTAAGGTATTAAAATGAGTTGGCCTTAATCGAGAAATTGTACTGTTGCGATTTTACTTATGGCAAATTTATATACGTGTATGTTGATTTTTCGTGGTCTGTTGCCTTCTCAGATTATTTTGAAGATTTTGGCTAAACGGCGGTTTTTGTGGTTAAGGCTTTTTAATATTTATTATGACTTCTGCAGAGAAAAGGAAGCACATTACTTTGACGCTTTCTGAGAAATGTATAAAAAATCAACTGTTTTCGACATGAGGGCCAATAAAGAAAATTTGGAAATTTACATCAAACACACCTCAATGAAAGCTTGAGTTCTTAGAATATGTACCCACTTTTAAAGGACAAGTGGTTCGAAGAGAGAGAAAAATGCTCAGACAAGGTGAACATCCAGCGGTAAAAGAAACTTTGATGACATGGTTTTACCAAGAAAGGAATCACCATTTACCAATTTTTACAGATATAATTCAAACCAAAGCCAAATTTTTTTGCAAAGAGAAGACAGGAAAGGAAGATTTTGCAGCGAGTTCTGGTTGGTTGAGACACTTTAATTGCGGCATGAAATTCGATGTCTTAAGTTTTGTGGCGAAAAAGTATCCATCGAAGTCAATGCTGTCGAACCTTTTAAAGAAAAACTTATAAAAGTGATGAACAGGTTTGTTATGCTTATGAGTAAATTGTCGTTTGGAGGGTTCTCCCGAAATGACTTTGGTTCATGCGAATTTAAAATCTGCAGAAAAATGCAAAAATATGCAAACTTCTATGCCATGTTTTAACGCATTAAGAACTCATAACTTAACCTTCCTAGTAATCAAAAAATCAGTAAATCCGAGGGCATTTTAAACCATAAATCTTCCTTAAATGGGATGGATGTCGACAACGATTTTCTCTGATTGGTTCAAGAATAATTTTATCCCAAATGTGAAAAAGTTTTTTGCGTGGATTAACAAGTCATTGAAAGCACTTTTGGCTTTCGAAAATATCCCTACTCATTGTAAAGAGGACGAAATAAACTTAAATCTCAACTCCTGAGACTTATTCTTACCGCCTTATTGTACGGCAGTATTGCAGCCTATGAATCAAAATTTAATTCACAATATAAGGGTTGTATATAGAAAGCAACAAAAGAAGATGTGAAGCACATTGCAACAATCTTAACAAAAAACATTTGCGAGATGCTGTTTTCTGTATAGATTCAACTTGAAGATGGGATCATTTCGCTTTACAAAGACGATGAAGACAGCGAAGAAAATGAAAATGCAAACGAAGAAGTTGCGAAAATTTCAAACAATGAAACAAAGTAATTATAAATCAGTAGGATGACGAAATAATGCATCACAAATGTTTTTTTTTTAAATGCGTACATTGTGCATTTTTTTCGTTTTTAAATTATATGTATATAATAAGTTTTTCTATATAGACCGGACACAGCTGAAACTTTATATATACGGAACAGCGAGGCTCTACTGTATTTCGTTCATAAGAAAAAAATTAATAAAACGTTTTGTTTATTACTCATTTTTTGAAGAAAATTGACCTCAAAATCAAAAATACGCACGGGCAAGAAAAATGGACACTCTTGAAAAAGTAATATCTGAGGAGCCAGAGAAGTCTTCAACATTATTTTTACAAAGGAATTTTTTCTTCTAAAAATAAAGCCCTTAAGGAAGTCTCTATAGTAAGCATTAACAGAGAAATTATCGTTGACATTGGTTTAGGTATACCAAAGTAAGCGTTTTCTTAAATCACCGATATGAATTTTGAAGGTAGACCCTTACTTCCCAAGAATCAACCCTAATCCTTGACTAATTACGGGACACCCTGTATAATGATTACTCTTTGGTCAGCTGAAAGGTCTTAATTTTTTTCACAAAAATTCCTTGGATCAGCGTGCAGGTGTAGAATATGTGTGAGCAGAGTCCCACAACGGCCTATTTGTGTTGAAAAGGTTTTTTTTTCAAGGCAGAGATACTAAATGACGGCTCCGACTTTGCTACTCTTCTTTCTTAATGAATGGACTGATGTTTCCGGGACTTAATATATATTTAAATACTCTTTCTTCCTGCAGCTAGTGAGGGTATAAGTTAGCTGTCAATATTTGTTATACACACTATAAAAATTTGAATAATAATTCGCTTGTATCTCTTTTCATTCATGTTCAACCTCTCACAAGCGTTTCAATCTTCTTACCACACCATCATCACAATCCTCACCAGAAACCATATAAATTGCCATGAAATGCAACTTTTTGAAAACCCTTCCCAGATGCCTCGTAATTATGATACGAAAAGAGAAGTAGCGTTTAGAGGCTGGAGTTTTTGCTTACTCAGCTTAACTCCTTGGAATACCTCAATCTGTGCAGATACAATCACACAGTTGACATCCTCAGGACCTATTTAATTGAATCAATTAATCAGTGGCGTTTTGCACAGCTTTGTATTTTGAAAATTCTTCTCTCAATACTTTTCTTCCATTTCTGTCTATGAACTAATCCAAATGAACTCTTGGATTCCTTAACGAAGGAATTTTTCGCTACGAGTACTACTAAACAGAAAAAAAAAGAATATTGTAAAAGTATCCTGCGGTGAGTGCTCGTTATTGGCACTCAGGATCACTCCCTGGAGTGCAATCGAGATATTGGGTAGATACGAAGAACGACGGATAACGAAGTATGTAATTTAAGGATGCCTCAGCAATTGTATCGAAGAGATTGCCTCTGATTCTTGAACAAATGGTAATTTAATTTTTGTTCATCTCAATCTCCTGTTACAATTATCCAAAATATAGAAAAAAAACAAAAACGAAGTGAAAACGATTCAATACATCCTTCATGACTTTTTGAGGTGGAATTAAATTTTTTCTTGGAGCTGCGTATTTCATTTTCAATGACAGCTAAACATCCCTGTTGACTTGGTGATGCGGACCACGTTTAAGTTCTCATATTTACGGGGTTACTTGGTGCAAAATCAGCCCCGGACCAACATTAATCATTTCGGTCAGTTTTTGGATGACGGTGATGGTATGAAGAAATAATAAATAAAAAAAAAAAACAAAAATGCTATCAACATTTTTTCGCAGGACTTGTTTGAAAGTTGGCAAAAGTTCCATTTTGAACCTTTGGGGATTTGTCAGCTAAATTAAAAAGACATCCCTTGAATTGGAAAAAGGGACAACTCGAGAACTGGCAGTTGTTTTGTGTATTTAAAGTTTTGCTCAAACTTCAAAACATACAAAAATACCAAAAATACTTGATTCAAAATCTAAGAAGCATTCTTTACAGGTGCTGCATGTGTAAATTTAATTTTGCATTATTTTATTAACAAGACCACCTTTCCATATTTCGTTAAATTAGCATCACTTCTGAGCTTATTTGAGGCTGGCTAGTGCAGTTGGTTCAGCTCTTTCCTTTCATTTCAATCAATTGATTCGTTCATTTAATTTTTTTCATTTTCGGGACATACTACTGTGTCCAAAAATAAGGTGACATTGTATTTATTTTGAAAATTCTTTATTTATTCTTCCAAATCAGTTTCATCCCCTTCAAAGTAATCCCCTCCCGATGCAATGCACTTATGCCAACGGATTTTCCAATCTTTGAAACACTGGTTGTAGTCACTTTCCGGGATGGCCTTCAGTTCCGTCTTCGCTGCGGCTTGAATCTCCTCTATCGTATCAAAACGGTGTCCACGGAGCGGTCTTTTGAGCTTGTTGAACAGCCAGAAGTCGCACGGTGCCAGATCAGGTGAATACGGTGGTTGCGGAACGATATGGGTTGAGTTTTTGGCGAAATGATCCCGAATTTCGAGTGCGGTATGGGATGGTGCATTATCGTAGTGTAAAAACCAAGAATTGTCTTTCCACAATTCCGGCCTTTTTAGGCGGATAGCGTTACGCAAACGACGCATAACGTTCAAATAATATTCCTTGTTGACTGTTTGGCCGGTTGGAAGGAATTCATAAAGCACAACACCACGATAATCGCAGAAAACAGTCAACATGACCTTGATTTTTGAGCGACTTTGGCGCGGTTTTTTTGGTCTCGGCTCTCCTTTGGCACGATATTCGCTCGATTGATCGGTTGTTTCGGGGTCGTAAGCATAGATCCAAGTCTCATCGCCAGTTATAATGCGTTTCATAACATCCTGGTAGTCGGAAAGCATTGTTTCACACACTTCAACGCGACGCCTTTTTTTTCCAAAAAATTCAATGTTTTCGGTACTAGTCGAGATTTGACGCGCTTGAGGCCCAAAGCATCCTTCAAAATGGTATTGACTGAGCCTTTCGATAAGCGAACTTCATCAGCAAGGTCTCTAATCGTTAATCGATGGTTTTTTAACACCAAATCTTTGATTTGTTGGACGTGAGCTTCATCGGTTGAGGTTGATGGTCGCCCAGAACGCTCTTCGTCTTCGACACGTTCACGGCCGGCTTGAAAATCACTACACCACTTGTTAAAATTTTTTTTAGACATAGCCTCATCATCAAAGGCTTTCTGCATCATCCTCAACGTATCCGCAGCAAAAAATTGATTCCGCAAACAAAATTTAATGCAAATTCTTTGCTCAATAAATTTCGACATCGCAAAAAAGGAAAAACTCACTTTTAGCAGCTCACAAAACGACGCGTATCGCAAACACTATGAATTATTTTGACATGAAATTTCACATAGATTTCACTGACAGTACTACCAACCTAAAAAGAAAGAAAAATTTCCAAATCCTTCGACGCGCGCAGTTTAAATTCATGTCACCTTATTTTTTGGACACAGTAGTACGTTCATGAGAACCGTAGTTGGTGCGTAGTTGGTAAATAAAGAGATCGATTGAATCAACGTAGGGCAGTCGATGATACCGGATAAGAGCTGGCGAATGAAAAGAATGTCGGCAATGTCACGGCGTTGGTCCAGGGACTGGAGATTGATGAGTTGCAAGCGATGTGTGTAAGGTGGTAGGTTAAAGCTGTCTGTCCAGTGGAGACTACGCAGTGCGAAGCGTAGAAAACGGCGCTGAACGGCATCGATTCGCCGGACATGGGTTTCATAGTAAGTGGACCAAACTTGGGAAGCATATTCTAGTAGTGGCCCAACAAAAGTAATGTAAAGGGTTTTGGTGACATTGGAGTTAGCGAATTCTTTGGACCATCGCTTAACGTAGCCAAGGGCGGAGTTAGCTCGACTGATGATGGAGTCCATGTGTGTGCGAAAATTGAGTTCTCTATCGCAGATAATACCCAAATCGCGGAGAGAAGAGACTAACGGAATAGGTTGATTAAAGATGAAGTGGGTCCTGGAGGGCTGCGGAAGACGCTTCCGTGTGTATGTGATGGCTTGGCATTTGCTGATGTTGGGATCTAGAAAGTTTTTTTTGGCACCAAATTGAAAACCTGCTCAGATCATCTTGAAGAAGGAGGTGGTCAGCGGCAGACGAAATGGGCGAATATAATTTTATGTCGTCGGCGTTTATTGATATGTACGAGTTGCGTATAATAAGGTCGACATCATTAATAGTTAGGATGAAAATAATAGCACCAACGTGGCTCGCTTGAACGACTCCTGAGGTGCTCATAAATGGTTTAGATTTGGAGGATTTGAAAACAACAACGTTATGACGTTTTTCAAGGTAGGACTTAACCCAGTGAATAAAAGTTGCGGCGAAACAAAGAGCATTGAGCTTGAGCAGAATTATCTTGTGCGATATTTTGTCGAAGGCTTTACTGAAGTCAGTGGCGACAACATCAACTTCTTTCCCTTCCTCCAAGGCACATCGAGTACGGGAGACAAATTCTACTAGGTTAGTGGTTGTCGATCTTCCTCTGAGAAATCCGTGTTCGTTAGGAGATATGATGGATTTGCAGTGGAAATGGACGAAAGTTTCGCGATAAGTCTGTTGTTTGCAACGTCATTTTTTTGACCTTTCTTATGAATTGGGATTAGGTAAGAGTTTTTCCAGATCATGGGGAAAATGCCTTGTGAGATGGAGAGTTGAAACAGCGAAGTTGAGAGTTGAACGATGCATTTTTTGAGCACTATAGCGGGCAAACCGTCAGGGCCCGGCGAAAAATCATCTTTAAGCTTTAATATCTTCTCTGCTACCAGTTCCGGTGTTATTTCGAGTGAGTGAAGCTAAGTCTGTTATGTAGATAAGGCGGACATTAACTATAAACAATTTTGTGTAAAAATATACAGTTCCTGGCACTAATGTAGCTAAGTAGAGTGCAACCAAGTAGGGTCCTACCATACATATCTTCGGATACCGTAGATGTATCGATGTTTAGGAATGTTGTCTTGATGCGAATCACAGCAAGGCGATCGCTAATCACCTTAAAGTCAATCAACACTGAGCGTAGCCGATTTACCACGACGAAGCCACATCCAAACATTCGCAATTTTTTGTGACAGCTGTAATAAACGTTATAATCTTTCCGTTTTCGTATCGTATCTCCCGGATCGCGGTCATAAAGAATGATTTTTCAAAAGCTGTAGGAAAGTTTTTCAAAATAAAAACACATAAAATTCAGAAAATTGCATGAAATCTTAATTTGAATCGATAGTACGGTCCATATAATTTAATGCTTGAAGATTATTTCATGACCTTGACTGCGCCTCAAATGGTCCATACGCTTAGTCCAATTTTGGCATACTCTTTCCAACATTTCGGCCGGTATCTCACGAATAAATGCTTCAATGTTGTCTTCCAATGCGTCAATTGAAGCGGGCTTGTCTGTATAGACATGAGCTTTAACATATCCCCACAAAAAATCGTCTAAGGGCGTTAAATCGCACGATCTAGGCGGCCAATTGACCGGTCCCGAACGTGAAATAAAATGTTCGCCGAACTCGCCTCTCAATAAGTCCATTGTTGCGCGTGCTGTGTGGCATGTGGCACCGTCTTGTTGAAACCACATGTCATGCAAGTCAAGCTCTTGCATTTTGGGCAAAAAAAAGTTGGATTTCATCTCACGGTAGCGCTTACCATTCACAGTTATGTTACGATTCGCATCATCTTTGAAGAAGTACGGTCCAATGATGCCGTCAGCCCATAAACCGCACCAAACTGTGTCTTTTTCTGGATGCATTGGTAGCTCTTGCAATGCTTCTGGCTGATATTCACTCCAAAATAGACAATAGCCGCCCGGATAGCCGCTTCAGTGGGTCGATTAAACTGACCATAAAACGGAAGAAGCGCGCGATGAACTTTCTTAACAGAGCAAGCATTTTGATAATAAAATTCAATAATTTGCAAGCGTTGTTCGTTTATAAAATGATTCATGGTTAAATTATAGACAAAACTGAAGATGTTTGACAGTGAAATAAAACACGAAACGTGCGTCAGCTGTTTAAACTAGTGTTGCTAAAAATATTATAGCTAAAAAATCACCCTTTATATGCCTTGTACCGCGTGAGGTTGGTGGGTGGTGTACAGCGTACGCACGCGACAGCTGCAAACTCTCATAACATAGGCCAGGTCATATGGACCTATCTTAGACTTCGAATGAATGAATCCGATAGACGGGTTATCTATCGTCATATACATAGACAGCCAGGCGGCCATCAAGGCTCCGTACACACCTTTTGAAGGTACAGGCCTTTTGATCAGATGTAACCTTACCCTATGCAGTGTTCCTGGGCATAGTGGTATTTCAGGCAATGAAAGAGCCGACGAGCTAGCTAGAATAGGGGTGAGCCTGCTACTGGCAATAAATCAGGAGACCCCTTATCCCTCAATTCAAGCAATAAACACCATTCTAAATTCTGATGCAAGCAATATCACCAATCGGAGTTGGGTGGAACAAGATAATTGCAGGACTTCGAGGCAAATTTGGCCTCTCATTAATCCAAAAAAGACAAGTACACTCCTTAGCCCTAACAGGAATATAAAAAGTAAGGTCAAGCATAAGGAATGGGAGCCCCCCTATAACGACTTATGCAGGAGCTGCAGGGATGAGGAAGAAGTAGAAAGCATACTACCCTACCTGGGCACCTGTCCTGCCATCGCAAAATCGAGGAAAAGTATGCCAGGAAGCTACTCATTCCTAGAAGATATTTCAGACATAAAAATTCAGAACATAGCAAATTTCATATGAAAAACAAACTGGTTATAACCAGTAATAAAGTGGACAATCTCTGCAGAGGCCATTTTAATTGTTTCTTTTTTAACTTGGTAAGGAAGTTACCCCGACGGCACAACACCCAACCTGACCAGTTCCACTTTTTGTTAAGCCCACAGGACAAAGGGCCGGTTTTAATCGATCTCAGTCACCAGCTTCGGGGATGCAAGCGCTGCCGTTGGTACAAATAAGGGCTCATCCGACACAATCTCTTTTTCAAACACCCGACTTATTCTTGGAAATTTTTATCGGCCTGAGCTCCGAAAATGTGGAAGTAGCCCAGATAAAGTGTCAGCTGATGAATCAAGAATAGCCTTGACAAACTTCTTGGGTAGTTTCAACCGTATGAAATAATATCCTTGCTTAGATGCGACTCTGCGAGGCAGCGATGCTCGATAAATACAGGTTTAACCCCGGGACACGGCCCGATTCTCTGAAAGCGAAACTATCATTTTCAAAAATGTCAAGGTATATTTCAAAAATTGGACATTATGTAACATTGCCAAACTTAATCATTTTGTTGTCGCCTTCAATTTATAAAATTGCATTTCAAAGGAAAGAAATGCTCATTAATTTTCGTTTTTTCCATTTTCCTTAGAAAATATACAACGTACTAGTACGGGGTCTGACTCCAGTTAGGTCAATTCTGTCCATTTAGAATAAAAATAAGAAATCTCACTAAAACAATATTTACCAAGCGCCGACTTTCGCTCAAAGCAATTTAATTTTTTTCATTGTGGTGTAATTTATTTTTTTTTTCGTAGAAGGGTGAAAACAATTGCAGGAGGGTGAGTTAGAAAATTCACTTGAGGTTGATTAATTTTCAAAACAAAGTCAAGACGACACAAAGTTCCTTGAATTCCATTATTTTCCCTGTGCTCTTATGACTTAATTACGGCTTGGAATTAATGGGAGATGCTCAATCTGCAAAGTCACGTACGGGAAAGACAATGCGTTTGAATGTTCTTTTTTTTTGCGCGGTGGAAAATGTATCGTGGCGCTGGAAAAGGCGATCCATTTTCATTTTCTCAGATTTTCCACACCAGCTTTTGTGCTTCTGTGGATGATTTTCTCGGTTTCGCAATACTTTTTCTCGCTTAGACTCCTTAGGGAAATATGAGTGCTGTAAAGGCAGCAGAGTTCATTACTCGTGTTCGGGGGTTGGGGATATGTGAAATGAATTACTTCTCATATCCTTGATGTGAAGATTAATAGACGCAGTTGTTAGTATAGGTCTTTTACGATGATGGGATATGTAATTTGTGCTTCTTGATTCGAGTTTTATACCAGAATTTTAATGGTGAATGCATAAGCTGTGAAAATATAATTACACGATTAATATGGTTAACTAGTTTCTAGAACAATCAGAGTTAGTGTGAACAGAAAATTGGACTGAGGAAGAATGATTTTAGAATTTTAGAAGATTTAGAAATCTTTCCTTTGACGATGGATGCACTTTTGATGCGAATGAAAAAAGACTACTTTAAATATTTTATTGAATTTGGTTAAGCCATGTTAATTGATACGTCACAGGCTCAAATCCTGGATTAAGTCATGAAGTTGTACCTAGTTTTGGAATCGACTTCAGTCAATGTTTGCCATTGGGACCGCATTAACAGCGCTATAACCAGAGCTGTCGAGCAATGATAATAGCCTGTCTAAGTGGGTGGTCGTTCTGTACTCTATCAGCTTAATAATTCTGCTTGAAAATGCATTATAAGGGTGATCAAAATTCCTCGAAAGCAAGTAAATTAAAAAAAAAACTTTGTTTTGCAGCTCAATTCAATATTTTTGAATATCAATGTGTTAAGTGGATGAAAATTAAGGTTGCTCAGAATAAAACGTAAAGAAACTCAACTCAGAATGAATGGTCCTGAGCTTAGGTGGGAGAAAACCATAAACAACTTAGGCATACACCTAGAGGTTAATTTTTAGTGATCACATCTCAAAAATGTTGAATAAAATTTGTATCGCTACTAAAATACTATATCCCTCCATAAACAGATAATCAAAACTCTCAAATAATAATAAGACATACGTGGCACTATTCTACTAAAGGACTGCATCTAACAGGGAGTGTTGAATTGATTTCTGACAGAATTCAAAAATTTTTTCATACGTTCAGAAGTCGCTGATCATTCGCGGATAATATTCTATTCGATTTTTTATTTATTTTTTAAATGTTCGTGTTTTATGTATTTATTCGCTTTTTTATGTACACATTTGTATATCATTGTTTACGGTTACGGTTTGTTTAAAATATTTTGCGTTTGTTTAATTTATTTTTTCCTTTTGTATATCTCACATTGATTCATCTATTTCTTTTGTGATATTTTAGTTGATTAGTCTTTAAGTTGTTGTTTATTTAAATAGTAATTTTCAAAATTATAAGTTTATATATTTATTTATTAACTCACTTATTTATTTATTTATTTTATTATAAATTTATTTATTTATTTATTTTTCTTTTATTTATTTATTAATCTTTAATTTAACAATATTTCTTTATTTATTGACTACAACTTAGTTGTTTTTTTTTATTTTTTTGCTCAAAGCTAAGCCATTTATTGACATAAAAAATTTTATGTATTATCATACTTAATGTTTTTTTTTATATATTTTTTTTGCTATTTAAATTGGCGGTTTTTCTGGTATTTTCCTTCAGAATATAAATGTTATGTAACAAATCTCTTTTCTTAACAAAAAAATTAATATATTAGCAGATAGATAAAATTTAAATCATCATATCTCTGAAAGTAAAATATGCTGTTACAAACCTACTTGCAAAATTTTTCTATCTGAGTGGATGCCCATAGATTTGAGCATTATCTCATTATGTCGTCATCTTGTTTGATTTGTTTTGTCAGGTCTCACATTTTTCGATCACTTTAACTTATCTCCAATTGAGTTGAAGAGAAACATCCCCTGACCATAACAGAAATATCTCCACACTTAATGAAAGGAATGGTAGTAATTTTTTATATTCTTGGCTTTATAAGCTCCAAAACTTAAGGCATTTCGTGCATGAAAACAATTTTGGGCGTATAGCCACCGAGGTTTCGTCTTATAAGGGCAATTGTGTCGGTCTGATTCGTCACCACTTTTTATTTCGGTGAAAAATTACCGAATTAACCTCCTCAGTCGTCAACTGGCTTTTCAGTATAATCAAGTGATGATACCTCATAAGGTACAAGATAACGTTGTCAATTCGGGACACACTGAGAGCATTCAAAAGTCTTTTGTTAGAGACGTAATGCCGCAGTCGGAATGAGCGCTCTGCATTTTCGCTCGAGAATTCTTTATTTCTCCATATACATAAGTTTGTCTTATGTTCAAACATACTAGACTCGCTTGGTTGCAGATGAACTTCATTTCTTTTTAGAGGCATACATATTCAATATGAATTAAGACGCTTGAAGCTTACTGTTTAAAAATGATTTTTAAACGGCTACATCGAATGAAGCGCAATCGCGAAGTTCAATTTTTGACAACTTTATCGAGCAATTGGCAACGTATATCAGCAATAGCACGCAAAATGTTGACTTTCAAATCGTCCAATGTTTTTGGTTTATAGGCATAAACTTGTGACTTTACATAGCCTCATAGAAAGTTATAAAAGGTGTGAGATCATAGGATCATGGAGGCTAGTTCACAGGCCCATTACGCAAAATAATGCGCTCAACAAATGTATCCCGTAATACATTGATGGTGTCGCACGCCGTGTGGCATGTTGCGCCATCTTGTTGAAACCAAGGATTAACCATGACAATGCATTCATCTGAGGAGCGAAGAAGTCATAAATCATATTTCAATAGTACAGGTATCGTTCTTAAAGAAATATGTGCCGATGCTTCCATCAGCCCATAATGCATATCAAACTGTAAATTTTTTTGGATGGAAGGACGTCTCGGTAAATGTTTCAAGCTACAAGTTACATTACCAAGAAATTTTGAAAGAATTAAAAAAACAAGTGAATACATAAATATATAAATGAAATCGAAAAATTAATCGCTAAAGTTTTCTGAATTTTCTCCAATTTGCTTGTTAACATGGCTCCGTCGGAGAACAAAATTTTGGGTTCAAAATGAGGATCAAGCTGAATCACGTTTTCGGCCCATTCACCGAACCTACGACGCGTATAATAGTCACGCGGTTTCAACTCTTGCATAAGCTAGAAATTATAGGCTTATAAGTCAAGATCGTTCCGTAAAATGTTCCACAATGTCGACGGGCTTAGCTCCAATTGCTTCGCACGATGGCGAATCGACTCATTCGGATTCTTCGCAACACTGTGCTCTACAACAGCAATAATATTTTAGCTCGCACTGTTTGTCGTCTTTAGGTGGGCCGATGACCGAACGATAGTTTTCAAAATAAGTTTGCAAAATTTGCACGCGTTGTTGTGGCGTTAATGTATTCATCGTAAAATGGTTAAGCGTTTTTATCACAAAACAACCATTTTAACTGTCAAATTGACAACCTGTAGAAAAAGTGTTGTCAGTTTAAACGCCAAGCCTCTAAAAAAACACTCTAAAGTTTTAGCAGAAAATCTGTTAAGCGACATAACTGAAACCCTCTCGCTGGGTATTTATAAATTTATAATGTATAAAAAAACAACATCTAATTGAACACTGCAATACTTCAAAATTGTTTCTGACTCAATGCGAAGTGCATTTGAAAATAATATTATGCGATTCTTCCAATAGAGTCGCAAATCTTAGTGACTTAGTAACCCTCACCTACTCGAGTACTACTGGAATAAGTATAGTTCCACATTTGGAATTGTAAAACAAAGAACAGCTTCCGATCTCGGCAAAATGCTTGAAGAGTCCCTTATCGTTTCAGAAACGTGAATGCTGCCAATACTGTGCCTTACGATGGATCATTAATATACTCTCTATTTTTCACCCATTTCTTCTCGCGTTTTATTGTGATGATAATATTAATAATAAGATGGCGGGGAAACTCCTATCCAATCCATTCAATCCGCGCCTTCAGTCGAATGATTTCTTGATATCACCAGTCATGTCAGTTCAAAATCGAGGACCAATTTCTGAACGGATTGTACTGCTGAGAAGTTTTCTTGGAGTGGAAATTTTGCTGTATAATTTCTTGATACGCACTCGAAATTACTTGTTTAAACCTACCCTAAAAAGCATTCCCAAAATTAGGCAAAAGACTTATTGGCCTATAACTCGAATTATCAGAAGCATATTTTTATTCCAAATAAAAATACGTTAAAAGTGATTGATTGTTTTTTGTTTTCGTATTAAAATAAAAAATATAATTTTTTTAATTAAATAAATTGTGCATTGTAAATAAATTATTATGATTTTAATTTTAAATTATTTTCAGCCTGTGCTTATTCATATAAAGAGCATACTTTCCCCGTCAATGTTTTTCACGCTCCAAAGAAAATTAAAAAAGAGTTTCCTTTCGTGTGCTTCATATAAAATAAATTTCTTAACACATAAGAACGACGCCCTTGAAATAAGTCTAAACAAAAAAATATTATCTGCGCAGAACAAGTAAAATTATTTACAAACATCCATGCGGTAAGCCTTTTGACATTTTCTAACCGCCATACACAATTTGGTTTTTCAATTTCTATCCGCACCTCCTCATGTAAAATTAATGAGAATGACATCATTTTGGGCTGCACTCGTCCAGCCTTAAACTTTTCAAAATTTTGTATGTTTGTGTACTTGAGGCCAAATATACATGCGTATGTATGTACCTGTTAAAGACGTCATTCGTTGAGCCTTATTTTCTCATTTGTTTTATTTTTTTTCACGGTGACATTTTCTCCATTTCCGTAAATTGGGTGGAAACGGAAAGTCATTGAATAATTTACACTGCGACTCGAATAAATTTCACTATGAATTTTCTATGACATCGGAATGATGTTGGCACAGTTAAATATGCATGACAGTCAATTTCATTTCATGGCCCGACATCAATGACTTCTTTTTCTCGTGGCGATGCATGGCATTTTTGCGGGTCCATGGTGCTGTAAAAATCCAAATAAATGGGATCATTTCAATTGGTTTTATGACACCAAGTTACCTTTGTGTATCTTTGCGAAGCGGTTAACCCCAAATTCATGCGTCAGGAACTTTTGAGTATACTCGAGCATGACCTAAATTAATTTCCAATATTAGAGATTGAATTACGCTCTCCCATGAGGCGGACGTGGGTCGTCTTCGAACGAAATGTTTGCTTAAATGATGTTCAGTAGCCAGTAGCGGGTGTCTTTTGGTCAAGGGAGGATGGCAATTTATGAGGTCAATAAGAAAGCTGAATCTATCCAAGCCACTTACCAAAACGATGTTGTATTTAATCAAGGTTTTCTGTGATGAACTGTGAAATTGCCTGTTGAAGTTTGGAACTTTAATTTTGAGCCTTTGTTTGATTGGCTCAAAGCAGATGAGGGTGAATTTTCGTCTAATGGGATATGGTTTATTGTTTGAATAAAGTTTAATTCTCTTTAAAAAAATGTATACTTGTAGAAACAATGGGCAATGTGAGATTTAATCATGTTTACTTGGTGTAGCAGGCGTATACAATTTCTCACAATTTAAAGAACGTATCAATCATAAGCGCATCATGTGGTCAAGTAAATAAATGCCCTTAAAGCTTGTGAAGAATCCTTGTATCATTTTGTATGCTTACAAACAACTGACACCAAAACACTGTCACTTACAAAGCTTGTGTTATAAAGAGCACTGATTTATAAGTTGTTACCCTGCTAAGTATTTAGTCCAAAAAGTTAGGGGTACTTCTAAAAACAAAGCCTATGCTTCTTAATCGTATACTTATTTCCTGACAGAACTGCGGCTAGATGGCAAAATAATGACGAATAAAATACTGACAATTATTTTTAGTATTATAATTTAAAGCTTTATTTATCCTTATTAAGTTTACATGTAATTAAGTGTTATGATTTTCATATTATTCATATTTTCAATTCAATATTGAATATAAGGCTCCCCCAATAGTTTTTACACCGCTTTATTATTGGCTGTTATTTCTCAAGAACTATTGTGTTGCCAGATGTCATGTCTTCATGTTTAAGTCTATCTTCCTGATCTTCCTGTGCCATATTTATTTTTTGCTGTGTAGCTATGAGAAGTTTTTAGGGTTCCGTACCTCGAAAGGATAAAACGGAACCCTTATATGATCACTTTGTTGTCCGTCCGTCCGTCTGTCTGTTAAGACCCTTTTTTACAGGAACGCGTAAAGGTATATTACATCTGGAATTTATATCAAATTCTCAGGTCTACTTTCCCTGTGAGCTGTGAAAAAATTAAACTTGTTAACCAACGCAATAAAAACAAACGGCAATTAAGCCGCATATTTTCATACTCGCAACTACTCGCAAGGGTTCTTCCAGTCGACATAGAATCTTGAAATTTGGTATGAAGCAATGTTTTTTTTTATGGATTGAACCTACAGGTTTGAGAAGAACCCTCGGTGCGCCTGGGTCCGACTCGCACTTAGCTTTTTTTTATATTTATTTATTATTTGTTTGCTCTTCGAGAGGATATGAATACTCTTATAATACGTGTAGCACAGAGCGAGCGGAAGAATTAGGAGAATTTGCAGGATTTTATAAGACAGTAGTTTTGAAATAAGTACTTTGAAAGTTTGGAAGATTTTAGCTAAACAACCCGCTTGCAGTGTTATGTACAGTCATCTACGCACAATCTACGCAAATTACTATTTTCAAAACACAAACTAGAAACTAAGCCGATACGTAAACCACTACTACAACGCAACTCATAAGTCAGACTACTATCGCTGCTCGACCAATCCATTGGTCCATTGCAAATGGTGACTGGACCGTTTTCGAAAAACTAGACCACTCTCGGAATCAATTGAAAGGCAGGTGCTCTACCCAGCAGTTTACTTTCCGGTGCTTGGACTTGTTTGATTGCGATTTGTGATTCAATGACATTAATTTAGTTTTTCTGCGTTAATGATTGGACCTGCATTGATACAGCTTTTCTCTAAGTCTTTTACCGCTTTCTTCATGTCTTCTGGTGATTGTCCAATTAGCACGTGATCGTCTTCGAATCTCAAGTTGTTGAGATGTTTTCAATCTTTTCTAAATCCCAATGAATCCCAGTTAATACAACGAAAAATTTCTGCTAGCATTGCCACAAAGAACGCAGGTGAGAGAAGATCGCCTAGCTGAACTCCTCGGCTTTCCTAAGTGATTTAAGGAGTTCCATTTGAGTACAGTGTTTTGAGTATTACATTTTGTTTGGTGTCCACTGATGTTTAAGTGCTTTGCAGTTGATAACGTGTTCCACTGTATCGAATGCCATTGTAAAATTAATGAAAGCCAAACTTAAGTCTTGGTGATATTCGTTTCTTTATTCTATAATTTTATTAACTGAATGTACGCGATGAGTTTTGGCTGAAACCTTGACGAAAACGAGCTTGTTCTCTTGGTTGTCATTTTTTCGGATTTTTCAGAGAATAAATCTTGCAAACACTTTATACAGGATCGATATTAAAACAATAGGTCTATAATTTTGTTTACGTTTGCTATGTCAACTTTTTTGTTTAGTAATATCGCAGTTGATTTTTTGCATTTTGTTGGGTCTTGATTGGTAAAGCTTGGAACTAACTAGCTTTTTCCAACTTTGAGCGTTTCCGCCTTAATACCGTCATTTGAACTTCCGGATGGTGGAAACGATAGTTACTCATTGTTGTGTTTGGCTCAGTTTAAAGGTAAACAGTGTTTGAAAAAATTCAATGACTAATTTGTTTATTGTTTGTCTGCCTTGCACTCTTTTTCTTTTCTCTCTTAATTTAAGTAGCCATCCCTTATACACATTAAGTTGTACATGCACACATTTTATTGTCTTCGTTTTCTTCATGATCAGTTTCACTATACCGTTGTTGTAATTTTGAATTTAATATTTTTCTGCTTTTTTGCAACTTTTTCTTAGCTGATAAAGTTCGACTTTCGAAATACTTGGAAGCTGGTTTTTCTACTTAATTTCTCTGTTTTTTTTTAATGAACGTATTTGTCGATTCAGTGAGTTTTTCAAATTATCAAATTTGTGTTATGAAAATGAAATCCATTTATACCATTTTCTAGTTCATCATATGCTTTTTGAAAACTGAATTTGTCACAATTATCCCACCTGCAAAATCGAAGTTGTTTTTGACCGATACATTTCAAAGGTTTGACTTTTAACTAAGTGTTATAAAATCTATGTCGGTTTTTTGTAACATATCTCTTGTTACTGCGAATTAGTTGAATGCAAAATCAAAGTATTCGCCATCCCAATTCACACTCTCTCATGGAGCATCTGAGCTTCAAACCTCTAAACAGTTCTGAGCAAAGTTTATTATAAGGGTAGTCATAATCCCTTGAGAGAGCGTATTATATAAAAATTCACTGATAAAGTGATCACAGCAAAAGCCGAACATAATGCCAAAACCATCTCAAGTTGACGAGAGGTTGTCAAACTTGGATGCATCATATGAAAAACAATTACATGACCAGCTGTAGTGGATGAATCATAGTAAAGCGCTTCTTGCGTGTCTTTAACAGCTTCAGCCATAATACGCCGTAATAAGTACGTTGGTTAAATGACCTTTTGCAGTCACTATAACTTTGGTAATTAGCGTTAAAAAACGAGCTGCAACTTTCACATTTTCGCAAGACCAAGACTCTGATTTGTTCGGCTTATCGAAACTAAGCTAAATCAGAAGAAACCGACTCAGTTCACAGGGTGGTCGTGCTTCTATTAAAGATTCAAAAGAATGCGTTATTAAACAGTTTACATAGATTAAAAGTCGAAAATCCTAGAATTAGAAGAATACATCATGTGCATCTTGGCCGTAGTAGAAACAGGGTGCACAAGGATATATTTCCATAATCTCAAAGCTTTAGACACCGTCACGACTGGAATCAAAGCTGGGAAATAGATACAAATGTAGTTTACAGACTGCTGAGCAGTACTCGAATTAAAACGAACTAGTGGTCCATTTTATTCAACGCTTCCTCCTAAAAGATGACCACTCCGCTTAGACAATCATGTTTAATCAGAGTTAGAAAAGATTCTGGATATTCTTAAATTCGTAAGGATCAGCGAAAATTCCGACTGCAGCAAATCACATTATAGACCAGTGTAAAAGACATGGACACTCACCAGCCAAGTGAGTCACCAATGATGATGGCAGCAGTCCAAATCACACACAAGCCACATTTTTCTAAAGCTTTTTATTTTGTAATTTTCTTTACGCCTCTTTCTATATGTACAATCGAAATCTAAATAATTTGAAGTCGACAAGTTCGCATTTGAACAAGGCTCTACCGAAATGAGAGTCCGTGTAAAATTTTGAATGCGAAAAAAAGAATCTACCTCAAATAATGATATGTTTGGACGTCTTGATGTCGTATAATTTCAACATGCCTCAATTTTGCGGTTTATTACCCTTAGAATGCTTATCCTCTTGCGGAAGTTCAATTAAGCTTCTTCGGCAGTTCGAATCACCTTCAATATTAATAGCACGATAACCTTAATCAAACCAAGCAGTCAGTCATTATTAATTCAAAGCAAATATCCGACAAAATGTTTGCCCCGCTCTTATGAGTGCTGCTTCAACCGCAAAAGGATACATTCCCAATTTGCACAAGACAAACTCATAAGATAGCCACCGAAAGAGCCAGGATACTGCTTGCTTCAGAACTTCTCGTATATACCTCAAGTATACATATCTATGCATACATGTATTTCTTGTCCAAAAAGATACTTCCATGTTTTCACCCTCTAGCAGTTTCTCTTCCACATTCTGCTGTAACATTCTGCAGAACGATTTCCTTGGAGGATTCTCAAAGTATTTCGGTCATTTAAAATTAAAGCCCCCGATGATCATGAAGGATGTACCCTCAACGTGCATGTGGATATGTTAATTTTATGGTTGCCTGAACAGATGTACTTCACTAAAGGACACTCTGCAATATCGAACTAATTTTGTGGACATCAAGCGATGACGCCGAATTGACATTTCATTTTCGTAATAAAGTACAGAGATGCTTTTTCACTGGAATTGAGTTTGTCGTTCTCAAACAAAAACAAAGATTTTGAATGCCAACCTCATTTGTCAAAATTGAAACGACAAAAGGAATGGACTGTCCGAATCTAACTAACAAGCCCGCATCTCGAAGCTCTGCAAAACTTTGCTTATTTTTGGGAATATTCAAGGGATACTCCTTATTCTTAAATTTCAAGAAGTCTTTGTCCCTGGAACTCTTGAGAAAAATTGTGAAAATATCATTTATTCAACCCTGTTTAAGGAACTTGGAAGAATGCACACGAGTTTACCTATGTAATGGTTATCAAACCATTACCATAACTTTTAATATCCTTTAAAAAATTCACTAAACGGTTTGGCAAGAAAAAAATGTCGCAACACGTTTCCCAGGTTTCTTGGCGTGGATGTCTAAAGAAGGTGAATATTGAAATTTTCACCTTTTTGAGTGTCGTTTAACTTTGTAGTACTTGGCCATAAAAGCCATAAAACATTGAAAAGCGAGCACGGGGATTTGAAAAATGAAGACGTTCATTTTAGGGGGTGGAAACATAAAAGTTTTTCTTTCGCGTGTCTTTTTCCCCCTTTCTTCCATAACTGTTTTTGTTTTTTAAAAGTGAAAGTTAAGTTAAAACATGTAGGAAGCCAAAAACTTACATTACATAAAATTCAAGCAACAAGAATAAGTTTTTAAATTTTTATAATATTATAAGTTTGACCGGCTTACGATTGAGAACGAAATCACAAAATGAAATCAAATTCCGAGCAGAGAAATGAGTTCTTCAAGATGACATATACGTTTAACCCACACGCAAAGCAAGAAGCTTCCATGGCTCTCCTGTACTGTTCATGTCATGATCTTACAAAGGCTCCAGCTATGTCAATAAATGACTTGTACTCATCAACGGTTCCTTTAATCGTTCAATAAATTCAGAACCAACGATACGTTTACACGGTTATATCACCGCGTTTGAACCATCCAAAACTGAACTCATATTCAGGAGGAACCAAGCAGCAGATTTGGTCTTTGCTTCGATATGACCTTACTACCAAAACCTTCTTTGAGCAAATAACATGAATTTGGCGATGATTACATTTCAAGTTGAGAACAGGAGTAAATAACTAGGATGAGAACGTTTGTTGAAGGCATTGACTCTTATACAAATATTTGTTCCCGACCGGACTCTTAAACGTTTCGCTGTTTCATTATTAAAACCAAAGAGGTTCTTAAGTTCTAAGCACGGGACTGTTTTGTTTTTTTTTTTTTTTTGCAAAATAAATCAAGCAACTAGAAGCGGGTGACAAACAGTATCCCTTGTCGAGGTCATTATTTACAATGCTTATTGTGGGGGTCATGGTTTAACCGAACTCTCAGTTGGAATGATATTATTTAGTCATTTTTCATTTAAACGCATTTTTACTCGATAATTCGTTTTACTTACATGCTAGACAAAAACATTTCAATCGAGCTTAATTTACTTAAAGATTTAAAAACTCACTTACTGGCCCTCTGCGGGTGCTCTTAGCTAAACCTAATCAATTTAAATTATGTCTTTCGATTTAATTCTATTTATTATATTTACATTGTACCAAATATTTTTATGTTTAAGACTTAGTAATCCTAAAATCCTCAATTGACTCTCTTTACCACCGTCGTAATATCTCCTGTCTAACCATTTTTTTATCGCTTCTACCACAAGCAGTGCTCTAGTGAATTAGCAAGCTGCTATCACTTCAATCATCATCAGTTCACCCTCAAGCCCATCTTCGGTCATACAGTCAAGTATAGAGACTCGTTTATTAGCCGCTCAACTCGAATGTGTAACGCTCTACCGCGCTCGGTATTTCCCACTCATTACAATCTGCAGAAATTCAAAAACAATGTGCGTCAGTACTTATCCCTATTTCCTCCCCGATCCCTTCCACTCGCGATATGTACTAACATTTTAAAACTTATTCTATCTTTAATTAACATAAAAACTATTTAACAATAACTACTTACACTAGCTTAAACCTATGCAAGCCAGCTAAGGCTAACTGAACGTGCTATTTTTTAAAAACCTTATTGCTTATGTGACTTCGAATAAGTTTAATCAGGAAGCTATGCACTCTGATCAGGTTGGCCCATTGTATAGGACTTCATTACTATAAAATTTTTTGTACCCAGACTCTGGAGTTCTATATAAGTGTAGACAAGTCCTAAGACATCTTTTCTATTAAGCTTGCTAAAAACTTACGATGACCATATCTAATATAATTTTCAGCAGCGGTTTGCTTATGCGGAGCTGCTCAAGCTTGAAAAGGAGCCCCTGCAACCATAGAGTGTTAAAAACCTTCTCAGAGTCTGATGTTCGGGGGAGCTCAAGACAAGGAAACTCATTTTGATTTTTCCTTCGAAATAATTTACTAATTTTCGGGAACATACTAGGGTTACCAGCTTTAACAGCACAAATTTTGTTGCCCCAATGCGGATTGATTGAGGCTCGGTAATTCTGCTGAATTAGTTGCTGTAGGCTTTTAAGCTGTGACTTCAGTGTCCTAACCTCCGCGTTTTGTGGATCAGAAAAACGCTTGTATAATAAATTGAGCCTTGTCAGTAGTCTTCTCTTTTGACGGTGTAGAGCGTCGATCGTAGCAGTGCGGTGACTATTGACATTATAAGTCAGTTCGTACTTTGGGATCGTTCTGTCCATTGTTTGCTTTATGGTGTCGTCCATCCGTTTCAGATAAGTGTCAATCTCCTCGTTCGACAAATTTCTGTTGGATGGTGGGTTGAGCGAGTTCGAGGAGAGCATCCGCATCCTACTGTAATTGTACTAAGTAAGTAAGAGTGCCCCCGAACATATGGTAATTCTCCAATTCCGCAATCTCGTTGGGAAAAGTTAAAACGGTACATAGTAAAACATTCAGATATGTCATTTATGAAACACATGAACAATGGTCCCAACACAGAAACCTGCGGAACACCGGAAGGCACTCCTTAACGAGTAGAACATCTGTCATTATGCATCATGTATTGCAACCGATTGGACAGGTACGACGATAGAAAATGAAGTAATGAACTTCTAAACGAAAATTTAGTTTTTAGCTTACTGACCAGTATATTGTGATCAACACTATCAAAAGCTTTCGAAAAGTCTAAGAAAACTACAAGTCCTTCCATGTCACTATCAAGACTTGAACGTGTATCCTCACAAACTCGTAATAATGCTGTGATGCAATTGGTTTTTGCGCGGAAGTCCGATTGATATTTGGTGATTAGCTTACGGTTTTTCAAATACACCTTGATTTGATCAGTAACAATAGTTTCAAATACTTTGCTTAGAAATGGAAGGATTGCAATTGGGCGAAACTCAGGTCTTTTTCCGGACAATGTTTCGGATAATTAATTAGATATAAATAGGTTGTTACATCCGAAAATAATTTCCTTTTAAACGCGATAACATAAGTTTCTGAATTTAAACCGTTTTGTAAATATTATTTAATTATTATTAAATTATTCGGTTGCTCATCGAATGCATATACAGTTTTATTTTATATATAATTTGGCAACATATTGTTTTTCATTTCAGATATAATTGTAAGTACATTCATAAGTGTCCTTTGATTAATTGAAATCCACTTTAAGGTATCTAACATAATTTATATGCATCTGCTGTTTACCTGATGAACAAAAAAATACATCTCATTCCTTGATTTTGTAGTTTTTGTACCTTTCTGTTATTCTGTTAGATCCTAAAAATAACAGCTTACAAAATGTGCAGCTAATTGATACCTTACACCTTATTCTTTGAACAAATCCAATATTTTGTTAGGTTTCTGTTTTTTTTTTGTTTTTGAAAAAATCCTATTTTCATACTCGTAGGTAATTGTTTTTTTCAACAGAGTCACCATTAATAAAGATAGATTCTGTTTAAGCAGTGTTAAGCAGCTCTTGAAATTGGTTTCGATACGCAATAAGTCAGTATTCAGCTGCTTGATGCACTCGTCTACAGAATATTGCTGAAACATAAAGTCGCCTAGCTTTAGCATATTTAAGCACCTATTCCACATCATACCTATACTAGCCTTGTAGCAGCTTTGCAAAATAAAATATTGTAGGAACAATACAAGCAAGCTATGTGATAATATGCTTGACAATATTCTTATAATAATATGACAATCCGTTTGAAAAATATTGTCACTCCCCTTACATTGAGCTAAATCGCGGTCATTGTTGTTACAGCTTAAAGGTATTATAGACCTGAGTTTTTGATATGAATTTCAATTTAATAGCTCTACGCTTTTATGAGGAAAGGGTTAGTAAGCTTAAAATTATCAAAAAATATTTATATTATATGATGTAACTAAAAATTTATGGTTTTCGCAATTTTTCCTTTAAATGTGCTATAAGACGTTGCTTCGTACCAAATTTCAAGATTCGGCGTTCCCGGGAAGGTTTTGATTCCCTTGTGAGTGTCGAAAATGTGTGACATAAACAGCTGAATCTTATGATTGCGTTGGCTTAGAAGTTTGATTTTTTTAACAGCTCCAAGGAACAGTAGACTTGAGTGTTTGATATAAATTCCAGCCTGATACCTCCGCGCTTTCCTGAGAAAAAGGGTTGACAAACAGACGGACGGACAACAAAGAGATTCTATAAGATACCCTAAAAACAGTATTCCAAACATCGCACCTTGTGGCGATCCAAGAGTTACTAATATTGCTTCCTAAAATTCATTCCCCCTTTGTTTTAATTTATAGGCCTTGAACACCAGATCTCTTTTGCTTCTGTAACAGAATATCTCGGTCTTGAATGTCCTTTACCAGTCCAGAAAAACTGAAACAATAACCTCTTTTTCGTGAGCCTCTGTCTTCCACTGTACAACAACTAATAGCGCTTCACAGGTGTGATGTTGTCTAATTCCTGACTGGTAGTTTGTCAATTCTCTTCCAAATATTTTTGTAACTGCTTTTGAGCAACATTTTCCACAGTCTTACTATCCGTCCGGTTAACACGGAATTGGGTCGGACCGTTTATATATAGGGGACTCAACATCTTCACCCTTTTACTGTTCAAACTTCTAACCAATGTTGGTTAAACAGGATGGTGTTAGAGAATATTAAAACAATACGATTTCTTTAAAAATAAACTCTGGACTCTGCTCTTGCACTCAAGGATTAAACCACAAAGGAGTGGCTTCAGGTCAATACTTCAGGCTTTATAGCACTAGAAGATTGGTCTTCAGGAAGTACATACATACTTTCATCCTTTATTCTACTGCTTGTTTCCCCAACCGCAGCAAATATGGCGACAATGCTTAGAGGCTTGCGTTAAAAGGGAGTCATTTTAAGTGGCACTTTTTTTTTTCTTAATAAAACTATATCTAAATAAATAAAAAAACAATATTCAGTTTGAAGCCAGAGCTTATGACGGCACTCTGGCTATGTATAACTTGCGGCAAACCTCCGCAGGCAAATCGCAATTACCGAGTCAATGCGATGTCGGTGTGTAATCAAAAACTTTCGCATACCCTTTAACTAATATGAACTTTTGGTTCAAAAGTAAATGTTGTCTTTTGGTTTATTCACCCAAACGCCACACCACTTCTATTCATTTCATGTCAAATAGAATTAAAAGTTCGAAGGATCCTTCTTAACTAAGTCAACTAAATTGCGGGGCCTGTGGAAAACTTATAAACTAACATCCTAAGCAACTGAAACGAAAAGTTTTTGCCATCCCTCTTGGATACTAGCGGATAAAATATAATTAAATTACCTGCTTAGCCGTGTATTCACGACGTTCATGAATACATAGAGAGAACTATCCTAAGAACACACACCATGCCCATGGGAGTATCTCGCAGGTACATGCATTTAATAAGGATAATATTCAGAATAATTTCATTATATTTCAATGTATTAAATGAAACTCTCGAACTCAATTGATGTCTTTTAGAAACATCAAAGATTTTAGCCAAGAAAAATTCTCAGAACCTTCGACTTTCGTTTTACAAATAAAAAGTGATACAAACAAAAATTATTGTTTGCTATTCATTCGTTTTGATTAATATTAAATTTAATAATAGATCGAAACAAAAAGTAAGGAGTACGTTACGAAATGACCGGATTCATAAAAAAGTACAATAAACTCATTTCCGTCTCTGCAAACGAACGCGGTCCTTTTGCAGCGCCAAGGGATTTTGTTTAATTTTGTTACAATTTTTTTGTTCCCACCCCCAAAATTATTGCCATTGCCAGTCACCTTGTAAATTATGAATCCCAACAAGAGTGTGTGGGATAAAAAAAAGCCCTTAACCGACCGTCAGACCAATGGAGACGGGACAGAAGACGGTGACCGACAAAAAAAAAAAAATAATGAAATCATAAAAATTCGAGAGTGAAAAAAATCCTGGAGACAACAAAAGCAACAACATCAACAAGGAATGCCAAACAAAACTCTGGCTTGGACAAGAGGGAAAAATTTGTTCTTGTGGAAATTTATAGATGCATCCGAAGGTAAACCGGGGGGAAAATAAGCACTGACGAGAAACAATAAATATGTGTACTGTACGCCGCGCCGTACAGTGTATAGTGTCGTGGACCGTTTCTTTATTTAATCACCAGCAAAGGTGGACATAAAAATTTCATTTCGTTTTTAATTTCAGGTTTTTACATCCCTTGGGTACTATGTGAGTATAGGGTGGGTTACAAATCACAATCGCTCGCCGAAGAAAAAGTTTTCAAATGCATACCCTGCTATCCTCGAAAACTGACCTGCCTGTACTTATAGGTCCATGATCTTACATTTATGTTTAAAGAGCTTCCGTTTTGAACAGTTTTTAGTTATTTATTTCAATATTTATTAATTTTACTAATTGACGAAGTTGAAGACAAAATGAAAAAAGTGGTCAGGGTTCCGTACCACCGTACAATATGCAACACTAAATTTTTTTTTATTATTCTTCTTGTTTGTTGCGCGGGTTGTCAAAATGTCACCTACGAGAAAACTAAGCTAAATTCTTGGCGGAAAAATTTAATTGTGATTTTTGTATACACTCAACTTCAGTTTTAACTTTATATTATTTTATTTATTTGTTATTATAGCTGCTATAGAACAGATTCTGCGAAAATTGCAAGTGTTCAGAAAGAACAGCACTGTAACAGATAAACGGTCGGACGAACAGCGAAGCCTTAGTAAAGGGATCCAGGAACTAGAAGTAACATGCGCCAAGTGCATAGCAACTTAACTTGAAATCGAAGACAGTGTGAAGTACTCCGGGTTGATGATCGATGAGAAACTCAACTGGAGGAAAAATCTGGGGGAACGTACTACTAAAGTCAAGAGGGCATATTGGATACGCAGGAGGGCATTTGGGAAGTCCTGGGGACTAAAACCAAAGCAAATCCACTGGATATACAACTGTGTAATGAAACCAAACCTTCTTAACGGCATAATTGTATGGTGGAATACGATAGATACAAAATATGTTGTCGATTGGCTGCATAAAGTGAAACGTTTGGCATGCCTGGGAATAACAGGCGCTCAAAACTCCACGCCGACCGCTGCCATCAAAGCAATTCTAAACACCAGTACAAGTGGAAGTGAAAAGACAAGCAGGACTCTTGGCTACAAGACTTAAGGCACTGGGCCACTTTGACGACAGGAAAAACACCGGGCATAGGAAAATTGTGAACACTCTAAGAGCGATAACACCACTACTAGATCGAAAAAGCTCTGATAGTACCGCAGCGATCAACGCTATTACAAACCCTCTATCATCATCGACACTGGTAAGGAAATGCAAAAACAAACTCAACAAACTCGTAACAGTGAACGACGTCACTCTTACTTGGTTGCTGAGATACGAAGGTGTAACGGAAAACAAAAAAGCTGACGAATTGGCTAGGAAAGGAGCATGAAATAGACACCAGAACCCTGTGAAGGCGTCTTGCTGACAGATACTGAAAGAGCTTTTAAAGAATGGGCATCCCGGGAATTTAAAAATCACTGGGGCAACCTTACAGCATGCAGAACAGTAAAATCGATAATAGGAAAACCGAGTAACAAGGTAGCGAATCGAGCTCTGAACTCCAGCAAACGGAATCTAAGGCTAATGGTGGGACTGGTAACAGGACACATTTATTTTTACCTCCACTTACAAAGACATGCCAGGCTGCGAAGATGAAGAGGAAGATCTGGAGCACTTCCCTTTCAACTGCCCAGCAACAGCGAGACTGCGATACAAAATACTGGGGTCAGCACTGATACTGGATTTTGCGCACCTCAAAGAAATTGGGATCGGTGAGATCATGAATTTCGCAAAACGAACAAAAAGATTTCCCAACCATACAAATCCAGACAATCCATAGCCATCACCCACCTTCTTTCCACTACAAGTCCACCACTTTAACCAAAATCTTCTCCACACAGGGAATGGAGGAACAAAACGGGCCCAACCAGAGGCCTTAGTGAAGAACTAACATAGCGCACCCTAACTGACTAACCAACCAACCAACCAATTGGATCCCGTTGGTACCTGTGGTGCACGGAACCCTGAATAAGAGTACTACGATATCTTGGCCGGAGCCTATCCGAAGTAGGACTGAAACATCGTGATAAGCGAAGTTGAAGAAAGGTAATAACGCTTTCAAGAATCGAACTCATGCATGACGGGAGCATACACTGACGCAGAGTGACCAAATTTTGACTTGTATTTTGTGTTCTTGGACACACGAGTTGCAATATCGAAGGGAAAGAAATAAGATAAAATAGCAAGAAGTGTATCGAAAAAAAGCATCTTCGTTAATGATCTTCTGGATTCCCTCTAAAACCTCGAAAGAGGTAGTTATTTCTGATGAAAACATATTTGTATATATTTGAGATTGATAGGTCCACAAGTCTTCAGGATATGGTTAAAGAAAAATACGCGTATCGAGTGTATTGTTCATTCAAAGTCATTCAGTCTCAGTTTAAATGTAGCTTTCTAGTCGTGCTTGAAATTTCTAGCCATGGTTCCGAATTTGGATGTTTTTTACATATCATATAATTTTTGCACCGATTCAGCTTTTAATTTTTAGCAGTTTCTAGCTTCGCTTTTTAGAAAAAAGTGTTTAGAAAAGAGTTCAAAGGGCATTTCCTTGAAGGACTGCGCTAAGAACGCACTTGCGGGGTATCACGTTTCGAGTTATGGTTTTTTTTGATTAATTCACTTTGGCTTGGAAATGAAGTTCGTGTATAAAGTCTTATAAGCTAGGTTCTAATTTGTGGGAACTTGTTTTTTGTTAACAACAGCTTTATATTAATCGACAAGGTTAAAGAGAGGATGTACAAGCTACAAGGATGAATATAATTGTAGACTTATCAAGCTAATGATAAGTCATCCAATTCGAAATTAACGAATATCGTTAATTTCGAATTGGATGACTGTGGACTCAAAGTGCGTGGCCTTATAAAAAAGTTTGCTACCGCTTTTTCTCACAATTGAACAAAAAATGCGTCGTGAGGATGTCTCAGTCAATCGTTTTGAAGTTTTATAGTTCGACAGAGCTCAAGAGCTGAGTTTTCGGTCTTATAAAGCCAGCCCTACAGAGGAAAACCGGAAAAAGTTTCGACGAGTCCGCGATGACTGTAATGCTCTTCTACGATGAACGAAGTTCTCCAATGAGCCAGAATTAAGGCAAAGATTAATACGTTGTCCCAGTTGTTGCAAACAATTTTCATCCTTCGTCAAAAATATTAACAACTGCACTTCGTTATCGATTCCGACATTCATTTCGAATGACACATCTGTTGTAAATAATGTCGACAAAGTCAATCTGTTCGCTGCAGAGTTCACAGCCAGTCCTAAGAAAGGCGAATCTTCTTCTCCCTCCAATTACAGACTTATAACACTTAAGTCCCTTCTTTCCCAGGTCATGGAAACGCAGATTAACCGTCAGCTTATGAATTATCTTGAATCACGAAAACTCCTTAATGACCGGCAATATGGTTATCGTAGCAACAGGTCCACAAGTGATTCAAAGATAGTTGCAGTTGATATTGCAAAGGCATTTGACAGAGTCTGGTATCCAGGTCTTTTGTCGAAAATGCGTGCACATGGGATCGGTGAGTCTCTTCTTCGATAGATAAGAAACAACCTTTCGAGTGGTACAATTCAAGTTGTAGTGGACAGTTTCAACTCTGAAATTCACCATATAAATGTTGGCTCAGTTTTGTTTCCAACTCTCTTTTTAATTTTCATTGACAATCACTTGTCTATCACATCTTATCCAACATATTCTTTCACAGATAACAGTACCCTCATTTTCACATATGCGACTCACGCCCCTGCTCTTCGGAAGTAGCTATTGAACGGCAACGTATGCTTAACTCATTGAATTCTGATATTGACAGCATAATTAAATTGGGACTTGCCAAGAGAGTAGAATTTTATGCTTCCGAAACACAATGCTGCTTTTTGTCATAAAAGCAAAACCCTATTTCCCAACCATTGTCCATGAATGACACTTTCGTTGAAGAAACCGAATAGCTTTCAATGCTCGGTATGTGCGTCAATTCTATCCTATGTTGGTATTCGATGTTGCCAAGAATGCAGCGAAATACTTAGGTTTTCTAAACCAGTGCAAGAAGTATTTTTCCCTTTCTAAATTAACCACAATTTGGAAGTCTTTTAATCGGCCTAAAATTGAGTACAACGCTCACATCTGGGCAGGTGCACTCAAGACCACCTTGCAACTTCCAGATAGAATTCAAAAGCATGAGTTTCATAGACGATGACAACATTTCGAAAGAAATTCACTCGCTAGAACACCATCGAAATGTGTCTTGCATGACTTTGTTTTATCACTATTTCTACCACCAATGCTCCGAAGAAATAGCTTATTGCATTCTGCCCCTTCAGCAATTCACTCGCAACACTTGCACATAATCGAATGCTTATTAGTTTACCCTTAATCCTGAACTTTCGGGCGCACTGTGAAATTAAGAGATTCTTTCATACCACCAGTTTAAAAAGCCATCAGCTTTGCCAAAATCCATGAGTTTTTTAACATTGGCAGGAAAAAAAAAATATCGAGCTTTGAAAATAGTTAGAAAACAAATTTCATCGCAAAGCATTTTTTTTTGTTTCGATATCATCAACATTCCTTAAAACAATTTCCTTTCTGAACCTTTTTTCAACCTTGTTGCTATCAAAACGTGTTTTGGGTAGCGACATGACTTCCTACTTATGTATTAACACTGAGAAGCTCGCCCTGTCGTTTATTACCCCCTCCATCCACCTGCTTAAATATCCATTAAATCAAACGAAAAACCACGACTTGAATTCAAATACACCCCCATTAATAGGAACTGATGTTAAACAACAATATCATTAGAAGAAACGCCATTCCCCCTATGCATAGAAGGAGGCAAATACAGGAATAATGCTGACAAAAGAAATAACAAGAGAACCAGCAACAAACGCGAATTCGTAAACAATTTATCGCGAAAAAATTCAATCATAAACAACGCAATCAAAAATTCATTCAAACAAAGCATTAACGCGCTCACCCTCGCTCGTCCTGTGACGTTGGCATTGTCAGAAGAACCAACGGAGTCGCAACCCCCGCTAAACAATTTCAGTTACCACAAAATGTATACATTTTACAGCATCACATATTTTCCACCAATTTCTGTTTTTTTTTTTTATTCCGTGACTTCTTTTTTTTTTTTAGAGGTCCTTTTTCACACTGCACCTTGACAACCGGAGTGTAGCTTCATTTTAGAGGATACAAGTTCATCGCCGAGCAATAAATTTAATTTGTGTATCAGACTTCTTCATATGTTCTATTTTACATCAGAATTTAGGGTTTGATTTTTAATTTTCCATTATTTGCAATTTTTCTTACCTCTTAAGTGATGTTGTCTCATTCCATGAGCATTCATTAGGGTGCGTCCCTCTCGGGGCTTCAGATGTATCTTTTTATAACTTTTGTATTCACTTTCGTGCACACGTACTCGGGTGTGTGTAGCCTTAAGCTCCAAACATCCCCCGTGACAGCAAACACACGCTGATCCTTAAATCAATCGTTAACAAAAGGATGCTTTCAAGCCCAGTACGAGTGTGTCCTGTTGTTCTGTATTCAAACGTTTATCTTTTGGATTTCGCGAAATCTTGGCAAACCAACTCACATTTTTTCTATTTAACTTTTGTGTCTACTATCGCAACGATGTATGCAACAAGGACATCGAGATGCGAGAGCTGGGGGTTCTCGCTGGGAATTCAACACAGCCTGAAGCTGATGAATTAAGGTTGGAGAGCTCTAGCGTTTGTTTCACCTATAAAAATAAAAGAGAAATGCGGCACGAATTTCCCGCACAATTCCCAAAAGGAAACGCGGATTTTTCCATTTTATTTTTATTTTTTTTCAATCTTTTTGTTCGTTCCTGTTCCTGGTATCATATTGTTTAATTTTTTCTGGATTTATTCATCCTGCTTACTCCTTTTTTTTTGCGCGCGCGAAGAGGTTAAACGAATTCGTTTCGTTCGTTTTTTTTTTCATTCCGTATCCTACCTGTCATTCGCGGATATTTAATATTCCTCACTTAGAGATTTGCCTGATTTATTATTCATTAACTGAATTTTTTCGTGCAAGCTTTTTTTTTTTGTTTTTCCAGGGATTCTAAAAATTATCCGTACGCTCGTTGCAGATAAATTTTTTAACGCTTCCAGTCTGATGGTTATTTATGGTTAATTGTGGTTATACAAGTCGCTAGAGAGAGCCTATTTTTATAAAACGCAGATTGAGAAATGTTAATCATTTCAAATTTAAGCAATTATTTTCAGTAAAGCTCTTCTTGTTAGCTAGTGCGATCAATGAGAGCTCTTCAACGCCTCTCTAGATAAATCTCTTGCAGTAATCTCGGAACTATTAAAAATCGTTTAAGCCGAGTGATTCAAGCGAGATTTTTATCTAAGTGAGTGTTCAATATGTAGTAATAAAACAGGAAGGAACGTCTTCCAGCAGACCTCTGAATAGTAAAACTCCTATGCCATCCGTACTTGGCAAAAGACTGAAGACCAGCCCTTGCCTTTGTGCAAAAAATATGACGCCCACACACCAATGGTTGCACTTGTCATTGAGTCTCCAAAATGCTGTCGTAGCGAGGATTTGTTTTTTTTTTTATTCTAAAGGAACTAGACGACTTCAGAAGACTTTATTTGGACTCTAGCTGTCTCGTTGTTCTTAAACCTACCGTTGTCCTTCGTGAATAATAAAAAATAAAAATAAGACAGCCTGAACAAGGTATGTACAATTTTCAAAATTGGATTAAAACTTTTGATACTGTTCAAAAAAAAAACATTTTCCTAAAACGCTTCTTTTGGGATATTTCGAAAGAAAGGCTGTGATGAGCTGGATGCAAAATCGACTTTGAATCCTGGATTTCCAGGTTTGCTTTGCACCGAGAGCTTAAAAGTTGTGTCATTCAATGGCATGAAAGTGTTCAAACAGAGCAAAATGCTGATTGCGCACAACCACACCGGACCCAGTCAGCAGTCATGATCCCTGTCCGTGGGCAATTCAAGCTAAAATACAGCCTCCTGAATAACCAATAACCAAGCAATCGCTGAATGGTAAACTAATTTTTGCAGTAAACCAATCTGATCAGTCATCGGTTGTGCGTTGAGTTAAAATCCCAACGTGAACGAAAAATGACAACGATAAACAAGCATCCTCATAAAATGTAAGAACAATCACGTGAAATTATGCGGATATTACTGCAATCCTTTACGCTAGATATGACCAGGAGCAATGCGACAGAAAATGTTGCACTTAAGGATGCGGCTTAGAATAAAAGTCGCCCATTTCATATCGAATGAAAACTCGTCAATTTCAGTGTTCATGCCCTTACCGATTAAGCTGACCACTATGATAGAGGAAATCTGCGAATTCTTGGTAGAGGTGGTTGTTGGGGAGTACAGCCTTCACAACAGGTAAAACCTTTTGAGCTACAAACCAAATTGACCACGTACTAGATAAATGAGGGTTTAGAGGGCATTGTGTCAACTCCGTCCCGGCATCTCTCACTGTTCTAAATCATCCATTGCCTACCGCTAAGTCAATGATTTTGGGTCACAGTGTATTGAGCTATACGAGGGCAGGAGAAAATTTTAATGCGAAATGAGGATTTTGAAAGTTTGTTAACAGAAAAAAAGGCTTTCTTATTTAGAGGTTTGGTTTTTAAACACTATTTCAAGACATTGTCAATTTGTTGCTGATTTCTAATAAATACGTTTTGCGATTTTACCATGAATAGATTAACGCCAGAAAATCGGGTGCAAATTTTGCAAGCTTATTTTGAAAACAAATTTATCGTGCTCTACGTCCATTTTACGGATGACATAATCGTCCATCTGAGCAAGTTTTTCGCAACACGATGAATCATTTTTGCACCACGTACACTGTAGTGGATAACAAGCATCCCCAAACAGTGCGCACTACAGAAGTTATTGCCGTTGTCCATCGCCACCTTGCAAAGAAATTGAAGCTTTGTCCGTCCATTTTGTGGAAGATTTTACATAACGATCTTGGCGTAAAAGTTTATAAGGTCAAGCTAGTGCAAGAGGCGACCATACGCATCGAAGGTTCAGCGAATGGGCCAAAAACAAGATTCAGCTTCATCCTCATTTTCGTCGCAAAATTTTGTTCTCCGATGGGGTCATGTAAACAAGCAAATTTTGCCGAATTCGGAGTGGAGAAATCACAGAACCTTTATCGAGATGCCCCATGGAATGAAATCATCGGCTTAAGGGTCTATGCGGGCTAAAATGTTACGGTCTATGGAGAGCGCTTTAGAATCAATCAATTTTTTGTGGGAAACATTTTCGGATCGCATAATTTCGCGTAATGGACCTGTGAACTGGCCTCCACGATCCTGCGATCTCACACTTTTAGATTAATTTTTTTGGGGTTTTGTAATGTCACAAGTCTATGCCGATAAACCAGAGACGGTGGACAATTTGGAAGTCAACATTTTCCGTGTTATTACTGATTCTTAAATAGTTAAGACATTAAATTATCAAAAAAATAAAGTTAATATTTCAGACTAATGTTAAATAAGCTTCAAGAAAGTTCTTCTTTCATATTGAATTTGTATGTCTCTAAAAAAAACACCCTTTACAAAACGAAAATTATACAAAAAGCCAAAAGTATTTCTGCATTATTCGCAGGAAATTGTGGGTGTATTCCTGTCAGCACCTGATTAACGATAATGACCAAGAAAATAGAGTAACAACACCCTCCGATGAATAAGTTCTTCCGCACACTGTAGAAGATGTAAAAGTGGCCACAAAGATGCTTAAAAACAGCAGCGCTGAATATTCAGATGGCTTAGAAGCTGATTTTCTAAATATGGCCAAGAAAGCACCTGCCAGGCTTGCGAGGACAAAATCATGTTCGACGATTGAAATTGAGGATCTATTCGTCACATCTTAAAAGAAAGGTAACTCCATGGTTTACAACAACTTTTTAGGAACGGCCCTTCATCCCAGTGTGTTGTACGAACATCTTACAACTTTTTCCATTAAACTAAGGCCAATACCAGTGTGGATGGATTTATTTACAAACTGCGGCAAGTTCTTGAAAAGACCAACGAATTTCAATCAGCTCTAGATTGTTTTCATCGCAATGACCTATACAAGGCGAAAGCCGGATTTGTTATCCCGAGAAAACAGATACGATGTATCGCAAAACGCTTGAAAAAAGCGATGTATTCTGAAGTTGGGAGCAAAAACTTCCGACTTAATACAGAACAGATATTCCGACGGAGAGATCGACATTTAAGGCTATACAGATTTTAAGTCTGATTACCCAACGTGCCTTCATTGAAGCTTTAACAATAATAGGAGAAGATTCTTTAAGAGTTGGTCATCAAATTTATGAGATCGTCACAAGCGACATCTTGGTGGTGATTCGAAAAATACTAATCATTGGCTTCATCCCTATGCCCAGCAACTAAATAAAGGATCAAGGATTGCGACTTCTACTATATGATTCCCAGTGTTTAACGATAAGCTAGATAATAAAGAGCCTTGAAAGAAAAATACTCCGTCGGATATACAGTCAGGCGAATTGAAAAGAAGCTACCACTGCGAATTATACGACCTCTTTATTATGGATCTAGTTCGAAATATAAAAACCCATTGACTGCAATGCTCCAACTTTAAGTGTCTTCGTATTCCAGAAGCTTGGTCTGGCCAAATGTTAGCATCATGCTTGGACCATTATAATTGTGCGTCCAAATCCAGACGCCACTTATGCAAAAAAAAAAAAAAACTAAAACGTCTCTCATTGTCAAGATATGAACGACCTTCTGAGAGAATACTGAATGTTCAAACTAACAAATTCTATTTGCGGCAAAACCTCATTAGAACCAACCATGAAGGTTCGTTCAAACATTTCATGCGGTCTCAAGTACACGTTCAACTTTCTAACATGACCTGTCATATTTAATTAATTGAAACCGAAAAGTTACTTTGGATACCAAAGCAAAAGTAACAAACAAAATAAGAAGAAAATATACATGAATATATATTTCATAATTCTGGCGAAGATAAATCATAATTTCTCTCCATCCAAATTCACTCATATATTAAGGAAGAACCCTCCACCCACACCCACAAAGTTCACCCTAACCACAGCTAACCAACGTTCCACAACAACATGTGAATATGTTATTTGCTCAGGGAATTCATAAAATCTCAACAGGTTCCCGCACTTCACTCTCGACTTGGATAAGCGGAAGGAATTCTCATCCTCAAGAAAGTCCAGCACATCCTTATTCGAATTCCAATCCTGCCGGCACACGCACAAACAATGTAGCCATTATTTCCGAATGTGACAATGACAGAAGAACCAAATGCAAATTTTCTTGAAAAGTAAAACCCAAAAAAAAAACAAATGTTTCAAGTGTGGTTTGGCCAGGATCTAGAAGGGTTGTTTCCTGAATTCAGTTAATTACGATATTCATGGAAGAATTAAAAGATTTGAGGAGTCGTAATTGAAGGATTTTAATTACAGCAATGAAAAGGATCAATCCTAATCATACTGATGATTTCCTAAGCCTTGTCTTAGAAGTCGCTAAATTGAAAATCAATTTTAATAATGAAACTCCATCCGTTTTGTGGGCCAAACAAATACACAATAAACCGTGGCATAATGCCTTGAATGTCAATTGCAACACTATTCTCTGACGTCTCGCATCGTATGCAGAGAGCCTTACCGGCTCGAATGTATTATTGCCATTTGGACAATGTTTTGCATAATTGAAACCTTACCAGGTCTTGTATGCAAATTGAATTATAGCACTTCACGAGGTCTGACACTACGAGGATTACTATTGCCTCTGCCTGCATATCCTTGGGAGTTCCAGTTACTTATATGTGGTGCTATTGTGTGCCGGCACAATAGGCAAGCAACGCCGACAATTCCCTAGGCAAACATTTATTCAGATTATTTCCTTGTTTTTCCATCGCACTGTGAGATGAAGATGTAAGCTGAAGTCCTTTAGACTACGATTGGGGGTGGTGTAGCGGCGTCCTCCTTCGATAATTCCATACATGCATAATTTCCAATTCGCATATGGTATTTGAAGTGGGCGGTGGTGAGTGAAGCGCTCCAGTGTTCGAGTCAGAGTACATATCTGCACGGGTTAAGGAGGTTATTGGTAGCTGGATAACCTGTACACTTTGGTGAACGAAATCAATTTGTATTGAGACATTGGAAAATCTTTAAAAAAAAAAGAACTGAGAAACGGGTACAGAACAGTATTAATTTTTGACAAGTTCCTTATAATTTAAGAAAATAAATAATTGATGCAGAAAAAAGTTGGGGATTTAAAACCTTTCTAAAAATGAAAAGCATACTTGAGACAACTAGAATATCTTATCTGTCAACCCCATCTACACAAAAAGGCAATCCCTTGTCTTGCAAGAACTAGCGAGGCAAAGCCCTTCTCAATGTCGTCTTCAAAATTCTATCAATTGTCCTGTGTGAAAGTCTAAAACCAGTTTGTTAAACAAAAATCGGACAGTACCAGTGTGGCCCGGCAAATAATCGATTAACTTAATTTTCACACCGCACACATCCTGGAAAAGAGTAACAAGTTTAAAGTCAAAGTCAAAGACGCGTATGATAGAACGAAGGCTGAATTTGGGATTCCGGTTGTGTCGCTCAGTGCTCTAAAATGCACAATCAACCGTGCAGTTGGAACCCAAAACTTCCAAACTATTCCAAAAATGCACCGAATTATTCAATCTTGTCTTGGAATCGATAGTACGGCGGTTTTTTTCAGGTCTACCAAACTTTTGGGATACGCAGACGATAACGATTTTACCACATTGGAGATCCGTCGAAGAATAAGCTGTTGCTACTTTGGTCTGTCAAAAAAACAAGGATCTTAACTCCAACCACCAAGCACAAAAATACTGCATTACAAGGCACTAATATTGCCAGTCCTTTTGATGGACGATACGCAAAACATCTGAGCAAATATTGGGATCCTACGAAAAAAAATACCCTTCGTCGGATATTCGGTTCTACTTTCGAGAAGGGCAAAGGAGGAGATGGCATAACGTGAATACTATGAGCTGTACAAAGTTGTGGATATATTCCTGAAAGCAAAAATCCGTCGGCTATACTGGCTCAGCCACATCGATAGAATGAACATTCCAGCCAAGAGAGTCTTCGAATCCAAGTCTCAAAAATTCAAGAAGAAAGGAAAGACCGAACCTTTAGTTCAAGCAATTGCGGAAGATAGAAATCTTGTACTAACCAGCTAGAAGCAAATTGCTCAGGATTTTTATCTAAGGCCACGATCATTGGCCGGTAAATATACAAATGTAGGAAAAACAAGGAAGATTGGTCTACTTTTTGAGACGGCTGGGTGGCGGACTTGCTTAAGCGTCTGCCTTTTAATTGGATCAATTGATAAATTCCAGGTTCGAATTCTAGAATAAGTTTTTTTAATTTTTAGTGACGTTGCTGTAGTGGTTAATGTATCAGCTAGTAATTCTGAAAATAATCGTCGTCAAAATATTGGTTTGTGTAGATGATCAGTCGTTGTCCTTACTGTGAAAGGCGGACAGCATTATCATGAACCAATTTTTCAAAACACATATTTCGTAATATTAATAATTTAAGGCACAATTTTTCAGTAAAAACTTAACCCCGAGTTGACTCCGAGTTAACTCAGCAAAAACCGGGCCTTAGAATAAAATAATTTGAATAATGTGAACGCAAATAATTCGATGTCAAACACAACCCGTGTAACAATTGAAACCAAAATACACGTGAGTTTCAAACAACTCGACAATCTTTTAAAGTTAAACTTAAAGCTCTCACTGTCCTTAATGCACTATAAGGGTAATCAAAATCGCTTGGGAGCGAGGAAATTATAAAAAAAGTTGTTATGACTGCGAAAAATGGAAAACAACTTGAGCAAGGTTCAAAGTTTGCAAAAGCAAGAATAAAAAAATTACTGCTTTAGAGCAACAAAAAAAAAACATGGCGTTTTGGAAAGTCATGATACACTTTTTTTTTCAAAGTTCAATTATTTATATAAGAAACACATTTTAATAAATTTTAATCGTTACGCTCATTGATGAGTTGAAATTTGTCCTCCATAAGAGCACCAGTTTCTTTGGAAGAAGAACCGCAGACTTGCAGAAAACACTCGATCCAAGCTTCAAAATAAGGCGGGTGTTAAAATTTGTGAGTTGCCCGCATTTTCAAAACAAAACAATTCAATTGACAGTTGGCCAATTGAATTGACTCGAGCAGTACCTGTCATGTCAACACGTTGACGGTTAAACGTTTGAGGCGCTTTAGCCATTTGGTGCCAAGACCACTTTAGTACCGCATTTTCGAAAACAATCTACATATCTGTCATCACCGTTGAACAAGGCTCCTCCCTAAATTCACAGAATTTGGCAGTCAAAACAAGACATATTAAAATTCGATATCAACCCACCAACTTGAAGCCAATCAACTAAAGCGAAAGAAACTTCGTACAAAATTTTAACTTAACGCCAGGCTGTCTTAATATTTCCAGCACAGAAATCGAAGATTGTATGCTTAAATTTCTCTTCTCACAAAAGTTTTCAGTCCATGAACGATTGTGAAAACAGATCCATTCAAATGTACATAGTCATCAGATGAAAGTCTCCTTAGAGAAGGTTAGGCTATAAAAAACAAAAATACAAAGTTGATGTGAGAACTTACTATATGTCTCTATTATGTTTCTATTCTCGTTCTTCAATTCAAGGGATCAAACACAAGTAGAGGTTAAAAACGCAAAAACCATGACTCGAATGTTTCCCAAAAGAACCAATGGACCTACTTACACCGATACCAATTACAAGAAGAATTTTATCGAGGGATGCGATATTATTTCCAAACATAAAATTTGCAGAAGCCCATTTATAGGTCTATCATTCTTAATAGAGACGAGGTTACACTCTCATCTTTATTATAACAAATAGGAATAAGGCTTAAGGCTTGGTAACAGAAAACTGTTGAGGATTTTTCCTGATCATTGGTAGATCCCTTGAATTTGAGCATAGACAGCAATAATAACTTAATGATTCGTAATCCACTACAGAGAGTATGTTACTTCAAAATGGAGCACGAAAGCAGACTATATTTTCCTCATTCTGAACTTCAATAACAGGTATCGTTAAGAAGTGGTTAAGAATGCCATCCTTCTACTCTGAAGGTTTCCCACCGGCAACGGCAATTGATTTGGTGGCTTCTAATGGAATCGAGGAATCAAAATTTCCTTCAGAATAGAAGATAGCTTCATCGTCTGCTAGTTCGGAATCGCCGCATTCTTGAGTTGTTCTTTTTTAAAGGCAATATTGTCTGCAATACTATTCTTATATGAACGGGACACTACCGACACCAAATTTGTTTTGTGCCAAAAGGGTGAATACTCTCGGCAGAAGCTTCTTCCAGGATCAAGTATGTCGCAATAGAGTGCCTCAAGCTAAATCTGAGATTTATAGGGCGATAAGACTATAGCTTCAAAATAATCATCTTTCCTGGATCTGGATTTTGAACGATGGAAAAACTTTGCAAAAACTTGGGCACACATGATTTGTGGTTGCTTCCAAGACTATCTTAATTACATCATTTTGTTGTTTGTCTCAATATCGATCGTAATTTTATCTTGTGGCTTTCAAAGTCTGATCCACACTAACTGATTTTGTTTTCACACACACATTGGCTAGCAGTGAGTTACTTGCAGTCAAGTGGTCCACCTTAACACGTCTCTTGCATAATTTTCATGGCTTACGAGACGAATTCTTTAAGGCAAACAGTTTCTTAAGCTCTTAAAAATAAGAATTTTTCAAAATCACCAAATATAAGCTTAGGTCATATGAATGCATCCAACATGGTATTAATGCGACACAACTTATTAGACAGTGAAACAAAATTCGAACACTTCCCTTCTTATGCATTACTAACAAGCGGAAACCCAATTTGTTTAACTTTTAATGAAAGTTAAGTAAAAAAGATTGAGTACATTATATATGATAAGTTGAGGACAAACATGTTAACGAAATGGATGAAAAATGGGGTTGATAAAATCTTTTCGTAGTGATTTTGGAAAGGTCATTACCAGCCGGAAAGTCAAACTTTTAATTGGGTACAATTCGGAGTAGTTGAGTTCTTCGTTGGTCTATAACTTTTAATTTGTTACTTTTAATTAGTTATGTCATTTAAAATTAAGAGACTCTTCGACTGCAGTGAATGTTTGATATGTTTTTGAAATTATCAAATAGCATACGAATATATGTTTAGCTTCACTTTATTTAAGGATCAAAGAACTTTTAAATCTGATGGGTAACCTAACTTAAATTTTTAAAATTGTGAATGATGATGAGTTTAAATTACTTATTAACTTAACGGGGTTCAAATTGAATGGAGGACAAGCGCAAAATATCTTGAGGTATTCCTTGATAAACGTCTAATATTTGGTCTCCATATTCTACAAGAATTAGAAACTACAATTTTAGATGTAGATTGTGTGACAACATTCACATATAAAACTAAGTTGTCCTTGAAAATGATTAAATTTGAAAAGAAAATGATATTTATTTAATAGTAATTCATATTCATATTTATTTATTTATTTATTTATTTTTGTCGAATAACTTATTTATTTGTTTATATAGTATATCAATTTGTAAGTTCATTAAATTATTTATTTTTACATAAAATTATTTAACTATTTATTTATTTATAAATTTATTGATATTTAATTATTTAAATATTTATTTATTTATACATTTTTTTATTTGTTTATTTATTTATTTATTTATTCATTTATTGATTTATTTATTTATTTATTAATTTAATTATTTATATTGATATTTATTTATTTGCAATTGTTTACAATTTTGCTCATTTTTGTTTCTTAAACGTAAATTTTTTTAACAATTTAATTGCTGTATTATTGTTAATCGTTTCTTATACACACGTATGACCATACGAATGGTCTAGCAGTATGAAGATGCTTTATGTTTTCTTTTTGTTTCGAGTGCCTTTTAGGCAGATAGTTTTGAAGCTACCCCCCTTCTTTCTAACATTTTTTTTTTTTTTTTTTTTTTTCTAATTTGTGTTGTAAAGTTTTTTTTGTGGCTTTTCCTTCAATTAATTAATTTCAATCGCATAATTTAATTGAATATTGAATAAGGTAAAAACTGTATCTCTAATAATGTGCAATATATCAATGCAAACATTTTATTCCTACTACAATAAATACAAACACAATGTTAAACCATCAACTTTTTGAGCCGTTCCTCCAGTCTCTTCTCTGCTAGCTCTGCACTCGGTTGCGCTTCTATGGTACTCAATTCCTGTTAACTTCATTTGTTAAGCCTATTCTTCAATATGCATCCCAAGTCTGGTCTCCTTACTACTGACTACAGGCCTCTCCTCAAAAATCACCCATAGTCTCAAATATTTAATTGTTCTTTTATCTGAACTCGCGAGACACTGCCTGATTAGCATGCATGCAATCTTACATTTCTGCAGAAGTTGCCGCTCAGGGGATGAGATCGTCAACCACATCCTCTGGGAATGCCCCTAGCAAAATCAATGTACCGAAACCTTGGTTCCCCATTCTTCATAACATTGCTCTTTTCTCTCCTCAACCCCTTCTTTACCCATAGATGGAATCACTTTCCTCCCCTCCCAAACAAAGGTAGATGTGCTTTATCCAAAAAAACCACGAGGGGTATCAAAACAGGCTAAAACGCTGGCTTAATTTTCAGTTTTATCGAGGAACGCCGTGTCATTGACGATTTTAGTCGGAAATATCGATCTCGCCCTACTTTGATTGATCTATAAACACCAATCCTCTAACCTTAGATCTGTTTCATTCTTCAGCCATCTTTGGTTTCCAAGAACAACGGTCCAAAATGTCGCGAAAGGCAAATGTCTTACCCTTAAAAAAGGGCGTTTCTAACCATTCAGCCTCACACAATAGGTGTCGTTCTTTAGTTTAAATTTAAGGGTTCCGTATCCCAAGTGTGTCAACGGGTTGCTGTCCGTACTTCCGTTTGTCACAGCGCTGCATCTTCTAAACTGTAATAGGTCGAAACCTGCAATTTTCAAGAAATGTTAACAATCATGCATTAAAAATAATATAAAGTTAATGAAAAAGGTCCCCATGTGAAAAACATGTTTTTTACGGTAGTGCGGAGACCGTCGAGCGCGTGTTCCACTCCCACTTGTCCGTTTTTTATTAAGCTTCGCAATTTATGTTTCTTGTCCGCAACTCTGGTATAGACAAAAATATATTTGTGATTTTTTCAACAGTATCCTTCGCTTGTACCATGTTCTTAAATCCTTTTAACTCCTTACTCTGAAGACTGTGTTTAAACTCACACTTACATTATTGCAATAAATTTCAAGCCCAAGGATAACAAAACTACTTCATTCGACCGGAAAATAAATACCATCCAACGTTGAGAGCGTCAATCCACTTGAACATAAATCCTTTTCATTCGATCCCTGTGGGACACTCTTGTTAATTACCAGAAGTGGTTACAGTGGGGGTGTTTTCCTGTAGCAGCACCTAACCACCAGGAATGCCACAAACCATTTTGTGTGGACCTCACTCGACTGGCTGAAGCTGTGTTTGCCTAATAACAACTAATCAACTGTCAATGCACGTATTTTAATCACTTGTCGCTATATTTCAATCAAAATGCTGCCGCTCGCTGCCAGCAAGGACAATTGGTAGCAGCTATCGCCCGGTGAAGTCTTTTGTCGCATAGAATCAGGATTAACGTGAGCGGATACGTACGTATTTGTTGGGGTGGATACTTTTTTTTAATTTTTTTGTGTGATTTTGGCGGTTGATGGTGGATGCTTTTAGGTGTTCAGATTTATTCGACGGCATCCATCAAAATAGGGATACGGATATGATGTGCGGTTTAGTGTTCGAAAGGCGGCAAAAAAAGAAGAGTCGGTTATTAAAAGGATGTGCAGGACAATGGTGGCAATTTGGATAAAGGTATTGCAAATGAGTAAAGTAAACGATGTGCTTTGGTTCTGAAATAGCGTTAACGTTTGACAGTTAAGGTTTAATTTAAAAAAAAAACAACAACATTAAATTTCATAAAACTCTCGCAAAAATGAATTGCTGCAGAACAAGAGATAAACTTTAAACCAAGCAAGAAAACGTTTAAGCCTTTTGACAAAAAAAAGAAGATTTTGGCGAAGCCAAAACAGTGCGACAGTTTTAAGCGTTTCAAACCCAATTAGTGCCAACGGAACCCTTTTACTCCGCTGTCCGTTCATTCACCCGTCTGTCACAAGGCAGTACCTTATGAATAGTTCTAGGTATAGGAACTTTTTTAAAATATACACAACTGCGGCACAATAAAAAATTAATAAAAATCATAAACGGTTCAGCCAAACATAGACAATTACTTCTAAAATACCATCGGGAAACAGAATTGCTCCAGTAAGATAAAACTTCAAATCATGAATCATGAAAGTGCATTTCCAAATTGTGAGAAGGCTAGAAAACGAGCATAAAATCCGACCAAATGACTAGGCGCCCAGAAACGCAAGAAAAGTAGCAACCACGATCTGATCAGACGCCCACGATAAATAACAGACAGAAACTGGTTTAAAACCAAAACAACAAATAAAACAAAACGAGCCGATATTGCATAAAACCCGACCAAATAATCAGGCGCCCAAAAATGCAAGAGGAGTAGCAAGCACGTTTTAATATCACACGCCCACGATAAACAACAGGCAGAAATCTGGTTCAAAACCAAAACTGAAAAATGAAACAAAAAACTAGCCAATATTGCATAAAATCCGATCAAATAACCAGGCGCCCAGAAATGCAAAAAGAGTAGCAAGCACGTTTTAATATCACACGCCCACAATAAACAACAGGCAGAAATCTGGTTCAAAACCAGAACTGAAAACTTAAACAAAAAACAAGTCGATATTCGATAAAATCCGACCAAATAACCAGGCGTCCAGAAATGCAAGAAGAGCAGCAAGAACGTTTTAATATCACACGCCCACGATAAACAACAGGCAGAAATCTGGTTCAAAACCAGAACTGAAAACTTAAACAAAAAACAAGTCGATATTCGATAAAATCCGACCAAATAACCAGGCGCCCAGAAATGCAAGAAGAGTAGCAAGCACGTTTTAATATCACAGGCCCACGATCAGCAACAGGCAGAAATCTGGTTCAAAACCAGAACTGAAAACTTAAACAAAAAACAAGCCGATATTTGGTAAAATCCGACCAAATAACCAGGCGCCCAGAAATGCAAGAAGAATAGCAAGCACGTTTTAATATCACGCGCCCACGATAAACAACAGGCAGAAATCTGGTTCAAAACCAGAACTGAAAACTTAAGCAAAAAACAAGCCGATATTTGATAAAATGCGACCAAATAACCAGGCGCCCAGAAATGCAAGAAAAGTAGCAAGCACGTTTTAATATCACACGCTCACGATAAACGACAGGCAGAAATCTGGTTCAAAACCAGAACTGAAAACTTAAACAAAAAACAAGCCGATATTTGATAAAATCCAACCAAATAACCAGGCGCACAGAAATGCTAGAAGAGTAGCCAGCACGTTATAATATCACACGCCCACGATAAACAACAGGCAGAAATCTGGTTCAAAACCAAAACTGAAAAATGAAACATAAAACTAGCCCATATTGCATAAAATCCGACCAAATAACCAGGCGCCCAGAAATGCAAAAAGAGTAGCAAGCACATTTTAATATCACACGCCCACGATAAACAACAGGCAGAATTCTGGTTCAAAACCAGAACTGAAAACTTAAACAAAAAACATGCCGACATTTGATAAAATCCGACCAAATAACCAGTCGCCCAGAAATGCAAGAAGAGTAGCAAGCACATTTTAATATCACACGCCCACGATAAACAACAGGCAGAATTCTGGTTCAAAACCAGAACTGAAAACATAAACAAAAAACAAGCCGATATTTGATAAAATCCGACCAAATAACCAGGCGCCCAGAAATGCAAGAAGAGTAGCAAGCACGTTTTAATATCACACGCCCACGATCAGCAACAGGCAGAAATCTGGTTCAAAACCAGAACTGAAAACTTAAACAAAAAACAAGCCGATATTTGGTAAAATCCGATCAAATAAACAGGCGCCCAGAAATGCAAAAAGAGTAGCAAGCACGTTTTAATATCACACGCCCACGATAAAAAACAGGCAGAAAACTGGTTCAAAACCAGAACTGAAATCATAAACAAAAAACAAGCCGATATTTGATAAAATCCGACCAAATAACCAGTCGCCCAGAAATGCAAGAAGAGTAGCAAGCACGTTTTAATATCACACGCCCACGATAAACAACAGGCAGAAATCTGGTTCAAAACCAAAACTGAAAAATGAAACAAAAAACTAGCCAATATTGCATAAAATCCGACCAAATAACCAGGCGCCCAGAAATGCAAGAAGAGCAGCAAGAACGTTTTAATATCACACGCCCACGATAAACAACAGGCAGAAATCTGGTTCAAAACCAGAACTGAAAACTTAAACAAAAAACAAGCCGATATTTGATAAAATCCGACCAAATAACCAGGCGCCCAGAAATGCAAGAAGAGTAGCCAGCACGTTATAATATCACACGCCCACGATAAACAACAGGCAGAAATTTGGTTCAAAACCAGAACTGAAAACTTAAACAAAATACAAGCCGACATTTGATAAAATCCGACCAAATAACCAGGCGCCCAGAAATGCAAGAAGAGTAGCAAGCACATTTTAATATCACACGCCCATGATAAACAACAGGCAGAATTCTGGTTAAAAACCAGAACTGAAAACATAAACAAAAAACAAGCCGATATTTGATAAAATCCGACCAAATAACCAGGCGCCCAGCAATGCAAGAAGAGTAGCAAGCACGTTTTTATATCACACGCCCACGATCAGCAACAGGCAGAAATCTGGTTCAAAACCAGAACTGAAAACTTAAACAAAAAACAAGCCGATATTTGGTAAAATCCGATCAAATAACCAGGCGCCCAGAAATGCAAGAAGAATAGCAAGCACGTTTTAATATCACACGCCCACGATAAACAACAGGCAGAAAACTGGTTCAAAACCAGAACTGAAAACATAAACAAAAAACAAGCCGATATTTGATAAAATCCGACCAAATAACCAGGCGCCCAGAAATGCAGTAGCAAGCACGTTTTAATATCACACGCCCACGATCAGCAACAGGCAGAAATCTGGTTCAAAACCAGAACTGAAAACTTAAACAAAAAACAAGCCGATATTTGATAAAATGCGACCAAATAACCAGGCGCCCAGAAATGCAAGAAAAGTAGCAAGCACGTTTTAATATCACACGCTCACGATAAACAACAGGCAGAAATCTGGTTCAAAACCAGAACTGAAAACTTAAACAAAAAACAAGCCGATATTTGATAAAATCCGACCAAATAACCAGGCGCCCAGAAATGCAAGAAGAGTAGCCAGCACGTTATATCACACGCCCACGATAAACAACAGGCAGACATCTGGTTCAAACCAAAACTGAAAAATGAAACAAAAAACTAGCCCATATTGCAATAACCAGGCGCCCAGAAAAGCAAAAAGAGTAGCAAGCACGTTTTAATATCACACGCCCACGATAAACAACAGGCAGAAATTTGGTTCAAAACCAGAACTGAAAACTTAAACAAAAAACAAGCCGACATTTGATAAAATTCGACCAAATAACCAGGCGCCCAGAAATGCAAGAAGAGTAGCAAGCACATTTTAATATCACACGCCCACGATAAACAACATGCAGAATTCTGGTTCAAAACCAGAACTGAAAACTTAAACAAAAAACAAGCCGACATTTGATAAAATCCGACCAAATAACCAGGCGCGCAGAAATACAAAAAGAGTAGCAAGCACGTTTTAATATCACACGCCCACGATAAACAACAGGCAGAAATTTGGTTCAAAACCAGAACTGAAAACTTAAACAAAAAACAAGCCGATATTTGATAAAATCCGACCAAATAACCAGGCGCCCAGAAATGCAAGAAGAGTAGCCAGCACGTTATAATATCACACGCCCACGATAAACAACAGGCAGAAATTTTTTTCAAAACCAGAACTAAAAACTTAAACAAAAAACAAGCCGACATTTGATAAAATCCGACCAAATAACCAGGCGCCCAGCAATGCAAGAAGAGTAGCAAGCACGTTTTTATATCACACGCCCACGATCAGCAACAGACAGAAATCTGGTTCAAAACCAGAACTGAAAACTTAAACAAAAAACAAGCCGATATTTGGTAAAATCCGATCAAATAACCAGGCGCCCAGAAATGCAAGAAGAATAGCAAGCAAGTTTTAATATCACACGCCCACGATAAACAACAGGCAGAAAACTGGTTCAAAACCAGAACTGAAAACATAAACAAAAAACAAGCCGATATTTGATAAAATCCGACCAAATAACCAGGCGCCCAGAAATGCAGTAGCAAGCACGTTTTAATATCACACGCCCACGATCAGCAACAGGCAGAAATCTGGTTCAAAACCAGAACTGAAAACTTAAACAAAAAACAAGCCGATATTTGATAAAATGCGACCAAATAACCAGGCGCCCAGAAATGCAAGAAAAGTAGCAAGCACGTTTTAATATCACACGCTCGCGATAAACAATAGGCAGAAATCTGGTTCAAAACCAGAACTGAAAACTTAAACAAAAAACAAGCCGATATTTGATAAAATCCGACCAAATAACCAGGCGCCCAGAAATGCAAGAAGAGTAGCCAGCACGTTATAATATCACACGCCCACGATAAACAACAGGCAGAAATCTGGTTCAAAACCAAAACTGAAAAATGAAACAAAAAACTAGCCCATATTGCAATAACCAGGCGCCCAGAAAAGCAAAAAGAGTAGCAAGCACGTTTTAATATCACACGCCCACGATAAACAACAGGCAGAAATTTGGTTCAAAACCAGAACTAAAAACTTAAACAAAAAACAAGCCGACATTTGGTAAAATCCGATCAAATAACCAGGCGCCCAGAAATGCAAAAAGAGTAGCAAGCACATTTTAATATCACACGCCCACGATAAACAACAGGCAGAATTCTGGTTCAAAACCAGAACTGAAAACTTAAACAAAAAACAAGCCGACATTTGATAAAATCCGACCAAATAACCAGGCGCCCAGAAATGCAAGAAGAGTAGCAAGCACATTTTAATATCACACGCCCACGATAAACAACAGGCAGAAGTCTGGTTCAAAACCAGAACTGAAAACATAAACAAAAAACAAGCCGATATTTGATAAAATCCGACCAAATAACCAGGCGCCCAGAAATACAAAAAGAGTAGCAAGCACGTTTTAATATCACACGCCCAGGATAAACAACAGGCAGAATTCTGGTTCAAAACCAGAACTGAAAACTTAAACAAAAAACAAGCCGATATTTGATAAAATCCGACCAAATAGCCAGGCGCCCAGAAATGCAAGAAGAGTAGCAAGCACGTTTTAATATCACACGCCCACGATCAGCAACAGGCAGAAATCTGGTTCAAAACCAGAACTGAAAACTTAAACAAAAAACAAGCCGATATTTGATAAAATGCGACCAAATAACCAGGCGCCCAGAAATGCAAGAAAAGTAGCAAGCACGTTTTAATATCACACGCTCACGATAAACAATAGGCAGAAATCTGGTTCAAAACCAGAACTGAAAACTTAAACAAAAAACAAGCCGATATTTGATAAAATCCGACCAAATAACCAGGCGCCCAGAAATGCAAGAAGAGTAGCCAGCACGTTATAATATCACACGCCCACGATAAACAACAGGCAGAAATCTGGTTCAAAACCAAAACTGAAAAATGAAACAAAAAACTAGCCCATATTGCAATAACCAGGCGCCCAGAAAAGCAAAAAGAGTAGCAAGCACGTTTTAATATCACACGCCCACGATAAACAACAGGCAGAAATTTGGTTCAAAACCAGAACTGAAAACTTAAACAAAAAACAAGCCGACATTTGGTAAAATCCGATCAAATAACCAGGCGCCCAGAAATGCAAAAAGAGTAGCAAGCACATTTTAATATCACACGCCCACGATAAACAACAGGCAGAATTCTGGTTCAAAACCAGAACTGAAAACTTAAACAAAAAACAAGCCGACATTTGATAAAATCCGACCAAATAACCAGGCGCCCAGAAATGCAAGAAGAGTAGCAAGCACATTTTAATATCACACGCCCACGATAAACAACAGGCAGAAGTCTGGTTCAAAACCAGAACTGAAAACATAAACAAAAAACAAGCCGATATTTGATAAAATCCGACCAAATAACCAGGCGCCCAGAAATACAAAAAGAGTAGCAAGCACGTTTTAATATCACACGCCCAGGATAAACAACAGGCAGAATTCTGGTTCAAAACCAGAACTGAAAACTTAAACAAAAAACAAGCCGATATTTGATAAAATCCGACCAAATAGCCAGGCGCCCAGAAATGCAAGAAGAGTAGCAAGCACGTTTTAATATCACACGCCCACAATCAGCAACAGGCTGAAATTTGGTTCAAAACCAGAACTGAAAACTTAAACAAAAAACAAGCCGACATTTGGTAAAATCCGATCAAATAACCAGGCGCCCAGAAATGCAAAAAGAGTAGCAAGCACATTTTAATATCACACGCCCACGATAAACAACAGGCAGAATTCTGGTTCAAAACCAGAACTGAAAACTTAAACAAAAAACAAGCCGATATTTGGTAAAATCCGACCAAATAACCAGGCGCCCAGAAATGCAAGAAGAATAGCAAGCACGTTTTAATATCACACGCCCACGATAAACAACAGGCAGAAATCTGGTTAAAAACCAGAACTGAAAACTTAAACAAAAAATAAGCCGATATTTGATAAAATCCGGCCAAATAACCAGGCGCCCAGAATTGCAAGAAGAGTAGCAAGCACGTTTTAATATCACACGCCCACAATAAACAACAGGCAGAAATCTGGTTCAAAACCAGAACTGAAAACTTAAACAAAAAACAAGCCGATATTTGGTAAAATCCGACCAAATAACCAGGCGCCCAGAAATGCAAAAAGAGTAGCAAGCACATTTTAATATCACACGCCCACGATAAACAACAGGCAGAAATTTGGTTCAAAACCAGAACTGAAAACTTAAACAAAAAACAAGCCGACATTTGGTAAAATCCGATCAAATAACCAGGCGCCCAGAAATGCAAAAAGAGTAGCAAGCACATTTTAATATCACACGCCCACGATAAACAACAGGCAGAATTCTGGTTCAAAACCAGAACTGAAAACTTAAACAAAAAACAAGCCGATATTTGGTAAAATCCGACCAAATAACCAGGCGCCCAGAAATGCAAGAAGAATAGCAAGCACGTTTTAATATCACACGCCCACGATAAACAACAGGCAGAAATCTGGTTAAAAACCAGAACTGAAAACTTAAACAAAAAATAAGCCGATATTTGATAAAATCCGGCCAAATAACCAGGCGCCCAGAATTGCAAGAAGAGTAGCAAGCACGTTTTAATATCACACGCCCACAATAAACAACAGGCAGAAATCTGGTTCAAAACCAGAACTGAAAACTTAAACAAAAAACAAGCCGATATTTGATAAAAGAGTAGCAAGCACATTTTAATATCACACGCCCACGATAAACAACAGGCAGAATTCTGGTTCAAAACCAGAACTGAAAACTTAAACAAAAAACAAGCCGACATTTGATAAAATCCGACCAAATAACCAGGCGCCCAGAAATGCAAGAAGAGTAGCAAGCACATTTTAATATCACACGCCCACGATAAACAACAGGCAGAAGTCTGGTTCAAAACCAGAACTGAAAACTTAAACAAAAAATAAGCCGATATTTGATAAAATCCGGCCAAATAACCAGGCGCCCAGAATTGCAAGAAGAGTAGCAAGCACGTTTTAATATCACACGCCCACAATAAACAACAGGCAGAAATCTGGTTCAAAACCAGAACTGAAAACATAAACAAAAAACAAGCCGATATTTGATAAAATCCGACCAAATAACCAGGCGCCCAGAAATACAAAAAGAGTAGCAAGCACGTTTTAATATCACACGCCCAGGATAAACAACAGGCAGAATTCTGGTTCAAAACCAGAACTGAAAACTTAAACAAAAAACAAGCCGATATTTGATAAAATCCGACCAAATAGCCAGGCGCCCAGAAATGCAAGAAGAGTAGCAAGCACGTTTTAATATCACACGCCCACAATCAGCAACAGGCTGAAATCTGGTTCAAAACCAGAACTGAAAACTTAAACAAAAAACAAGCCGATATTTGGTAAAATCCGACCAAATAACCAGGCGCCCAGAAATGCAAGAAGAATAGCAAGCACGTTTTAATATCACACGCCCACGATAAACAACAGGCAGAAATCTGGTTAAAAACCAGAACTGAAAACTTAAACAAAAAATAAGCCGATATTTGATAAAATCCGGCCAAATAACCAGGCGCCCAGAATTGCAAGAAGAGTAGCAAGCACGTTTTAATATCACACGCCCACAATAAACAACAGGCAGAAATCTGGTTCAAAACCAGAACTGAAAACTTAAACAAAAAACAAGCCGATATTTGATAAAATCCGACCAAATAACCAGGCGCCCAGAAATGCAAGAAGAGTAGCCAGCACGTTATAATATCACACGCCCACGATAAACAACAGGCAGAAATCTGGTTCAAAACCAAAACTGAAAAATGAAACAAAAAACTAGCCCATATTGCAATAACCAGGCGCCCAGAAAAGCAAAAAGAGTAGCAAGCACGTTTTAATATCACACGCCCACGATAAACAACAGGCAGAAATTTGGTTCAAAACCAGAACTGAAAACTTAAACAAAAAACAAGCCGACATTTGGTAAAATCCGATCAAATAACCAGGCGCCCAGAAATGCAAAAAGAGTAGCAAGCACATTTTAATATCACACGCCCACGATAAACAACAGGCAGAATTCTGGTTCAAAACCAGAACTGAAAACTTAAACAAAAAACTAGCCCATATTGCATAAAATCCGATCAAATAACCAGGGGCCCAGAAATGCAAAAAGAGTAGCAAGCACATTTTAATATCACACGCCCACGATAAACAACAGCCAGAATTCTGGTTCAAAACCAGAACTGAAAACATAAACAAAAAACAAGCCGATATTTGATAAAATCCGACCAAATAGCCAGGCGCCCAGAAATGCAAGAAGAGTAGGAAGCACGTTTTAATATCACACGCCCACGATCAGCAACAGGCAGAAATCCGGTTCAAAATCAGAACTGAAAACTTAAACAAAAAACAAGTCGATATTCGATAAAATCCGACCACATAACCAGGCGCCCAGAAATGCAAGAAGAATAGCAAGCACGTTTTAATATCACGCGCCCACAATAAACAACAGGCAGAAATCTGGTTCAAAACCAGAACTGAAAACTTAAGCAAAAAACAAGCCGATATTTGATAAAATCCGGCCAAATAACCAGGCGCCCAGAAATGCAAGAAGAGAAGCAAGCATATTTTAATAACACACGCCCACGATAAACAACAGGCAGAATTCTGGTTCAAAACCAGAACTGAAAACTTAAACAAAAAATAAGCCGATATTTGATAAAATCCGACCAAATAACCAGGCGCCCAGAAATGCAAGAAGAGTAGCAAGCACGTTTTAATATCACACGCCCACGATCAGCAACAGGCTGAAATCTGGTTCAAAACCAGAACTGAAAACTTAAACAAAAAACAAGCCGATATTTGGTAAAATCCGACCAAATAACCAGGCGCCCAGAAATGCAAGAAGAATAGCAAGCACGTTTTAATATCACACGCCCACGATAAACAACAGGCAGAAATCTGGTTAAAAACCAGAACTGAAAACTTAAACAAAAAATAAGCCGATATTTGATAAAATCCGGCCAAATAACCAGGCGCCCAGAATTGCAAGAAGAGTAGCCAGCACGTTTTAATATCACGCGCCCACAATATACAACAGGCAGAAATCTGGTTCAAAACCAGAACTGAAAACTTAAGCAAAAAACAAGCCGATATTTGATAAAATCCGGCCAAATAACCAGGCGCCCAGAAATGCAAGAAGAGAAGCAAGCATATTTTAATAACACACGCCCACGATAAACAACAGGCAGAATTCTGGTTCAAAACCAGAACTGAAAACTTAAACAAAAAATAAACCGATATTTGATAAAATCCGACCAAATAACCAGGCGCCCAGAAATGCAAGAAGAATAGCAAGCACTTTTTAATATCACACGCCCACGATAAACAACAAGCAGAAATCTGGTTAAAAACCAGAACTGAAAACTTAAACAAAAAATAAGCCGATATTTGATAAAATCCGGCCAAATAACCAGGCGCCCAGAATTGCAAGAAGAGTAGCAAGCACGTTTTAATATCACACGCCCACAATAAACAACAGGCAGAAATCTGGTTCAAAACCAGAACTGAAAACTTAAACGAAAAACAAGCCGATATTCGATAAAATCCGACCAAATAATCAGGCGCCCAGAAATGCAAGAAGAGTAGCAAGCACGTTTTTATATCAGACGCCCACGATAAGCAACAGGCAGAAATCTGGTTCAAAACCAGAACTGAAAGCTTAAACAAAAAACAAGCCGATATTTGATAAAATCCGACCAAATAATCAGGCGCCCAGAATTGCAAGGAGAATAGCAAGCACGTTTTAATATCACACGCCCACGATAAACAACAGGCAGAAATCTGGCTCAAAACCAGAACTGAAAACTTAAACAAAAAACAAGCCGATATTTGATAAAATCCGACCAAATAACCAGGCGCTCAGAAATGCAAGAAGAGTAGCAAGCACGTATTAATATCACACGCCCACGATCAGCAACAGGCAGAAATTTGGTTCAAAACCAGAACTGAAAACTTAAACAAAAAACAAGCCGATATTTGGTAAAATCCGACCAAATAACCAGGCGCCCAGAAATGCAAGAAGAATAGCAAGCACGTTTTAATATCACACGCCCACGATAAACAACAGGCAGAAATCTGGCTCAAAACCAGAACTGAAAACTTAAACAAAAAACAAGCCGATATTTGATAAAATCCGACCAAATAATCAGGCGCCCAGAAATGCAAGAAGAGTAGCAAGCACATTTTAATATCACACGACAACGATAAACAACAGGCAGAATTCTGGTTCAAAACCAGAACTGAAAACATAAACAAAAAACAAGCCGATATTTGATAAAATCCGACCAAATAACCAGGCGCCCAGAAACGCAAGAAGAGTAGCCAGCACGTTATAATATCACACGCCCACGATAAACAACAGGCAGAAAACTGGTTCAAAACCAAAACTGAAAACTTAAACAAAAAACAAGCCGATAGTTGATAAAATCCGACCAAATAACCAGGCGCTCAGAAATGCAAGAAGAGTAGCAAGCACGTATTAATATCACACGCCCACGATCAGCAACAGGCAGAAATTTGGTTCAAAACCAGAACTGAAAACTTAAACAAAAAACAAGCCGATATTTGGTAAAATCCGACCAAATAACCAGGCGCCCAGAAATGCAAAAAGAGTAGCAAGCACGTTTTAATATCACACGCCCACGATAAACAACGGGCAGAAAGAAAACTGGTTCAAAACCAGAACTGAAAACATAAACAAAAAACAAGCCGATATTTGATAAAATCCGACCAAATAACCAAGCGTCCAGAAATGCAAGAAGAATAGCAAGCACGTTTTAATATCACACGCCCACGATAAACAACAGGCAGAAATCTGGCTCAAAACCAGAACTGAAAACTTAAACAAAAAACAAGTCGATATTCGATAAAATCCGACCACATAGCCAGGCGCCCAGAAATGCAAGAAGAGTAGCAAGCACGTTTTAATATCATGCGCCCACGATAAACAACAGGCAGAAAACTGGTTCAAAACCAAAACTGAAAAATGAAACAAAAAACTAGCCCATATTGCATAAAATCCGACCAAATAACCAGGCGCCCAGAAATACAAAAAGAGTAGCAAGCACGTTTTAATATCACACGCCCACGATAAACAACAGGCAGAAAACTGGTTCAAAACCAGAATTGAAAACATAAACAAAAAACAAGCCGATATTTGGTAAAATCCGACCAAATAACCAGGCGCCCAGAAATACAAAAAGAGTAGCAAGCACGTTTTAATATCACACGCCCACGATCAGCAACAGGCAGAAATCTGGCTCAAAACCAGAACTGAAAACTTAAGCAAAAAACAAGCCGATATTTGATAAAATGCGACCAAATAACCAGGCGCCCAGAAATGCAAGAAAAGTAGCGCACGTTTTAATATCACACGCTCACGATAAACAACAGGCAGAAATCTGGTTCAAAACCAGAACTGAAAACTTAAACAAAAAATAAGCCGATATTTGATAAAAACCGGCCAAATAACCAGGCGCCCAGAAATGCAAGAAGAGAAGCAAGCATATTTTAATATCACACGCCCACGATAAACAACAGGCAGAATTCTGGTTCAAAACTAGAACTGAAAACTTAAACAAAAAATACGCCGATATTTGATAAAATCCGACCAAATAACCAGGCGCCCAGAAATGCAAGAAGAGTAGCAAGCACGTTTTAATATCACACGCCCACGATCAGCAACAGGCAGAAATCTGGTTCAAAACCAGAACTGAAAACTTAAACAAAAAACAAGCCGATATTTGGTAGAATCCGACCAAATAACCAGGCGTCCAGAAATGCAAGAAGAATAGCAAGCACGTTTTAATATCACACGCCCACGATAAACAACAGGCAGAATTCTGGTTCAAAACCAGAACTGAAAACTTAAACAAAAAATAAGCCGATATTTGATAAAATCCGACCACATAACCAGGCGCCCAGAAATGCAAGAAGAGTAGCAAGCACGTTTTAATATCACACGCCCACGATAAACAACAGGCAGAAATCTGGTTCAAAACCAGAACTGAAAACTTAAGCAAAAACAAGCCGATATTTGATAAAATCCGGCCAAATAACCAGGCGCCCAGAATGCAAGAAGAGTAGCAAGCACGTTTTAATATCACACGCTCACGATCAGCAACAGACAGAATCTGGTTTAAAACCAAACAACAAATAAAACAAAACGAGCCGATGTTGCATAAAACCCGACCAAATAATCAGGCGCCCAGAAATGCAAGAAAAGTAGGAACCATGTTCTGGGATCACACGCCCACGATAAATAACATGCAGAAATCTTGTTTCAAACAAAAACAGCAAGGAAAACAAAACGAGCCGATGTTGCATAAAATCCGACCAAATAATCAGGCGCCCAGAAATGCAAGAAGAGTAGCAAGCACGTTTTAATATCACACGCCCACGATAAACAACACGCAGAAATCTTGTTCAAAACCAGAACTGAAAACTTAAACAGCCGATATGTGATAAAATCCGACCACATAACCAGGCGCCCAGAAATGCAAGAAGAGTAGCAAGCACGTTTTAATATCACACGCCCACGATAAACAACAGGCAGAAATCTGGTTCAAAACCAGAACTGAAAACTTAAGCAAAAACAAGCCGATATTTGATAAAATCCGGCCAAATAACCAGGCGCCCAGAATGCAAGAAGAGTAGCAAGCACGTTTTAATATCACACGCTCACGATCAGCAACAGACAGAATCTGGTTTAAAACCAAACAACAAATAAAACAAAACGAGCCGATGTTGCATAAAACCCGACCAAATAATCAGGCGCCCAGAAATGCAAGAAAAGTAGGAACCATGTTCTGGGATCACACGCCCACGATAAATAACATGCAGAAATCTTGTTTCAAACAAAAACAGCAAGGAAAACAAAACGAGCCGATGTTGCATAAAATCCGACCAAATAATCAGGCGCCCAGAAATGCAAGAAGAGTAGCAAGCACGTTTTAATATCACACGCCCACGATAAACAACAGGCAGAAATCTGGTTCAAAACCAGAACTGAAAACTTAAGCAAAAACAAGCCGATATTTGATAAAATCCGGCCAAATAACCAGGCGCCCAGAATGCAAGAAGAGTAGCAAGCACGTTTTAATATCACACGCTCACGATCAGCAACAGACAGAATCTGGTTTAAAACCAAACAACAAATAAAACAAAACGAGCCGATGTTGCATAAAACCCGACCAAATAATCAGGCGCCCAGAAATGCAAGAAAAGTAGGAACCATGTTCTGGGATCACACGCCCACGATAAATAACATGCAGAAATCTTGTTTCAAACAAAAACAGCAAGGAAAACAAAACGAGCCGATGTTGCATAAAATCCGACCAAATAATCAGGCGCCCAGAAATGCAAAAAGAGTAGCAAGCACGTTTTAATATCACACGCCCACGATAAACAACACGCAGAAATCTTGTTCAAAACCAGAACTGAAAACTTAAACAGCCGATATGTGATAAAATCCGACCACATAACCAGGCGCCCAGAAATGCAAGAAGAGTAGCAAGCACGTTTTAATATCACACGCCCACGATAAACAACAGGCAGAAATCTGGTTCAAAACCAGAACTGAAAACTTAAGCAAAAACAAGCCGATATTTGATAAAATCCGGCCAAATAACCAGGCGCCCAGAATGCAAGAAGAGTAGCAAGCACGTTTTAATATCACACGCTCACGATCAGCAACAGACAGAATCTGGTTTAAAACCAAACAACAAATAAAACAAAACGAGCCGATGTTGCATAAAACCCGACCAAATAATCAGGCGCCCAGAAATGCAAGAAAAGTAGGAACCATGTTCTGGGATCACACGCCCACGATAAATAACATGCAGAAATCTTGTTTCAAACAAAAACAGCAAGGAAAACAAAACGAGCCGATGTTGCATAAAATCCGACCAAATAATCAGGCGCCCAGAAATGCAAGAAGAGTAGCAAGCACGTTTTAATATCACACGCCCACGATAAACAACAGGCAGAAATCTGGTTCAAAACCAGAACTGAAAACTTAAGCAAAAACAAGCCGATATTTGATAAAATCCGGCCAAATAACCAGGCGCCCAGAATGCAAGAAGAGTAGCAAGCACGTTTTAATATCACACGCTCACGATCAGCAACAGACAGAATCTGGTTTAAAACCAAACAACAAATAAAACAAAACGAGCCGATGTTGCATAAAACCCGACCAAATAATCAGGCGCCCAGAAATGCAAGAAAAGTAGGAACCATGTTCTGGGATCACACGCCCACGATAAATAACATGCAGAAATCTTGTTTCAAACAAAAACAGCAAGGAAAACAAAACGAGCCGATGTTGCATAAAATCCGACCAAATAATCAGGCGCCCAGAAATGCAAAAAGAGTAGCAAGCACGTTTTAATATCACACGCCCACGATAAACAACAGGCAGAAATCTGGCTCAAAACCAGAACTGAAAACTTAAACAAAAAACAAGCCGATATTTGATAAAATCCGACCAAATAACCAGGCGCTCAGAAATGCAAGAAGAGTAGCAAGCACGTATTAATATCACACGCCCACGATCAGCAACAGGCAGAAATTTGGTTCAAAACCAGAACTGAAAACTTAAACAAAAAACAAGTCGATATTGCATAAAATCCGACCAAATAATCAGGCGCCCAGAAATGCAAGAAAAGTAGCAACCACGTTCTGAGATCACACGCCCACAATAAATAACAGGCAGGAATCTGGTTTCAAACCAAAACAGCAAGTAAAACAAAACGAGCCGATATTGCATAAAATCCGACCAAATAACCAGGCGCCCAGAAATGCAAAAAGAGTAGCAAGCACGTTTTAATATCACACGCCCACGATAAACAACAGGCAGAAATCTGGTTCAAAACCAAAACAGCAAGTAAAACAAAACGAGTCGATATTGCATGAAATCCGACCAAATAACCAGGCGCCCAGAAACGCAAGAAAAGTAGCAACCACGTTCTAACGCCCACGATAAACAACAGGCAGGTTTTTGCCTTAATCTTATTTTTCGATATTTCCTTAAAAAAACGGCTGTGTTAATCAAATTCACTGACTGACGTACTCACTTTGAAGACTCAATGAAGATCGATAGTCATTTTATTTAAAACTCAAAATCATGAAAAAATTGCAATTCGAAATCGTATGCTATAATCCACACCACTGATGGGGATTTTGGTTTGTCGCGAATATGATTCAGGATAAAAACGAATAATTATTTTGACGCATTTATATAAGCGATTCAGTAACACCCCGTAAATGTGAATTATTTGTTAGAGACATTTCCCGGCCAAAAGCGAAAATTCGGATGTAACCAGGAATGATGCCAAATCAGGACTATCAAAAAAGTTAGTATTTCACCGATAAGAAATTCATTTAAAGCAGATCGTCCTGAGAAAGAGTGACAAGGGGTTTTCCTTAAATATCTCTTTTAAGAAGAAGTCTTCAAAGAAGATTCAAATTTTTACTTTTTATTGCGAATTATAAATTATAATAATTATATGGTTGGTTGTGTGCTCGTTGAAGTTCAAGCACTTTCCTCTGCAGTCCAATTCTAATAATAATATAAGTAACATTTGATTGTGAATGTAGACTTCTTGACTTAAAGCAGCTCAAAAGTTTTTTTATTATTTTTGAAAACAATTAAGCTTGAAAAGGTATTTTGATAGAAATAAACATATACCAGGACATCAAGTGGGTTCATGCTCCAAAAACCTTATGAGTTTAGCCGAAGTAAGCAGGTATAGTATGTAAAAATTGCCTGCATAATCTAAGATAAAAAAAATATATTAAAAAATTTTTGACGTACATTTTTATTCTTACCCTTTTCTCCGTTTCCCTCGATAAGGTCATCATCTTCCCAGCTATCATATAGTAGTCCATTTGAGTGCCATTTAATGCTATTGCTATTGTCTTTCGAAATTTGAGAGGCTGCTGATACCAATCAGTGCAGTAAAGGTTCTGCCAAAACTGTTCCATCTGCAAGAATATCTCATTAAAATAGCCATAGAAATAAATTGTAATTTTTTACCTCATCGGTAACCTTTTGGCTTGATTCACAATATGTGACCAATCCGAAAACTACTGAGCTACATCCAGCAACCATGGCAAAGAACCTCATGCTGCCAACTGGTTGTTTGGATGCTTGAAACATTGTTAGGCCAGCGGTCAGATAATTGTACGAGAAATGAGCCATATTTGATCCAATGAAAAGTTCACGAATTTCATTTAAAAATCTACAAACACAATTTAATATTTTATTTAAAACCAAAAATGTACACTGCCGTGCATAAGTTTCCGGTGAAATCCGGTGATGATGAGCTGGCCATCGCCCTGTTAATGCAGAATAATGCTATGAAACATTCTTCACACCTTTGCGAGAACAGAACCGTTTACCTTGCAGTTAAAGCTCAATTAGTCTGCTTAATTCACTAAGCAAATGTCTTGAAAAGTTAATCAAAAAAAAGTTAGATATGCATTCTAAAAAAAACTGTCCGGAACAATTTGATTTTAGATCTCAGCACAAAACCGTCAACCAAATTCACAGCATCACAAAGCAACTAATTTTAATTCGAAGGTTAGCACGGGACACTTGAAAATAATCAGTTTCATCACGGACAAAGACAAGTTCTACTCGATCGGAGATTGTATAAAAGCAACACACTGCTTTGGGCGTCTCTTTTAGGCAGACATTTCTAACCCTGATCAATGGTCGTGCAACACACCTGCTTGCGAGACCCCAGAAACTTAATCAGGTATATCTATGGCTTAAAAATGGCAAATGGAGTAGGTGCCGGGGCCTATGGACCCAACACCAAAATCTCTATACCCATGGGAAAATATCCAAGTGTTTTCCAGGCTAGACACACAGTAAACCTTGCAAAAGGCCAAAAAGGGGCCAGAATTCTAATGTATTCAGACAGCCAAGCAGCGCTCAAGGCACTTTCATCCAATCTTATGGAATCAAAATGTGCCAAAAGCTGCTATGTAGCCTTAAAATCCCTAGCCCCACATAATAAAGTTAGGTTAGGATGGATTCCAGGTCAACATGGAATAGCAGGCAATGAAATTGCGAAGGAACTAACCAGGGTTGGTCCTAAAAGCACCTTCACTGGTCCAGAATCATTCTGTGGCGTAAGCTGGACTATGGCCACAGGTCTGACCAATAAGTGGGAAAACAAGCTACGAATTGTCCACTGGAGAAATCTTCCTCGACTCAGGGCTACTAATAAGTCCTTTCCACCGAATGCCGAGTCTGTTCGGAAGACGACGAAACGGCTGTTCACATTCTTTGTAAATGTCCAGCTCTAATTTGGTTAAGAAGGCGTATCTTCCTCAAAGAGATATGCTCCACATTGGACATTAGATATTCCAATGCTAAAGACTTTCTGACTTTCATCAGGATGGAATGTCTGTTAGCCTAAACAAACTCCCCAAGATACAAACGCAGTGTCTGTCATTTGGGAAAGGCAGATATCTTCTTAGCAGGAAGAAGTTTTCAAGTCTCTTTAAATGATTATCAGTTTAACTCCTTTTCAATTACTGACGGAGCACCCCAAGGTGCTGTTCTTTTGCCAACTTTATCCAATATTTATACATTTGACTTTCCTCATCTGAATAATTATAATCATGCAATATCTTCCGACGAGACATGAAACCAATCTGCAATCTGCTTTGAATACGACTTAATCGAACTTCAATGACTCGAAAATAAAAACGAACGCTTAAAAACTCAGACTGTCTTTTTTATTAAAACAAAAAAGCCCTGTTTCTTACCAAGCAACAGATTATCTATCAATGGCACGCAGATTGAGGGGAAGTCTAATGGTAAATACCTTCGGGTGCAACTCGATAAACATCTGATATTTGGACATCATGTGCAGGAAATTTTAAATAAAGGGAACCTTACGAGAAGAAGTCTAAACCGAAAATGAGCAATGAAAATTAACTCATTATATGTAAAGCAATTTTTCATGCCATTTTACGGCCATCCAGTTTGGGAAACTTGTGCAAAAAGCCGCCACATGCTTAGATTGCAGCGGATTCTAAGAGTGATCCTGAACCTTCCATAACACTTTTCGGCGCACGAGCTCCATTCTCTGTCGAAGATAGAGCAAGTCGCTCCGAAGATAATTAAGCTAACTTGATAGGTAGAACGCAAGATGCAGAGCGTCGGAAAATGTATTAGTCACTAACTTAGCTATTTAAACCTTGCCTAGCTCATTCCTATTGAGTTACACTATTTATTGTTCAATCAAAAATATTAACTCTTATATTTAATATATATCTATATACATATTTATTCTTTTATTTTTTTATTTAATTATTCAATTGTTATTTATTTCTTATTGATTTTAACACATATTTATTTACCATTATTTGTTTATTATTTATTTTTATATTTACGTTTTTATATATATTTATTTTGTTACCTTACCTTATTATTTATTTACTCATTTATCTATTTAATTTTAGTATATTTTGGTTGTTAACATAACAATTTTCTAAATAATATAATTATTAAAATATTTCATTTGTAAATATGTATTAGATTGATAAATTCATATATGCTTCCTTATTTATTTTTTGTTTATATTTTTTTCTTTATATTTTTAATCTATACTTTAAACACTCCCCTTTTCTCTATCAAGCCTCTCCTTCAACTATTACGAATGGTTTTTCTGTAGCTTTTCCTTCGCCCTACGTTTATTAATAATTTCCGGACATAAATTGTAAAAATATTGGAAAATTGTTAGTAGTAAGGTAATTTATACAAAATCTCTAATGTGCAATATCAACACTGTAAATATTTTCGCCACAATAAACAAACAAACAAACTGAAAAAAATTAAAAAAAAACAAAAACGTGCACTTAAAAATAAGAACTAGGAAGCTCTTTTACGATTTTGAGTGAGAGGTTCGAAGAGGCTCAAGTTGTCTCGAGATTGATAACATTGGAAACTATCAAAAAGAGGTCGAACTCTAGTTGAATACTCAATTCATTTTAGCTGTAAGGGCAACTTGATGTAGCTGTTTACAAAAAAAAAAAAAATCTTTTTAATAATAAAAAAAACAGGACATGGATTTCAATACGAATTTCTATGAAAGAATGTTAGTTCCAGAAACTTATGGACGACTTCTTATGTACTAGTAGATTCTTGTTTTACTTACTCAAAAATGTCAATATGCTGTTTTATGAAATTCACAAGTTCCTTGTGCTTCTTCGTGTATGATAATTCCTTTTCTATAACCTTAACTTTCATATCAGCGTTAAGATTTCTTAAGATTGATGCCGAAGTTAAAAGAAATCCAACGTAAGTCTGAAAATGAGTAGGAGAACAAAAATGTTAACTTTCTATGTGATATTATCCACCGGAAAATTCTAGAGATGGGTCCTCCTTGTTCATCAAAGATTTTAGCGAGCACTCCAATAATCAAATAAAGTTCAAAACTGATTAAAAATTATAAACTTATATTTTATTAAATTGTTCATCTGGTTTTATTTAAAACATACCTCATGGGTCTCAACGCTAAGTTTTCACGAAGGCTGAAATAACTGGTATGCTATAAAAAAAATGTTTGGCCTTCTTTTCGATCGCTTTTCAGTTACACGTACACTTTGTGAAGGCCTAACAAAAAAAAGAAGTATCTACCAAGCCGCCGCTTGCAAAAATATGTTGTTCAGAAAAAGATTTATTGAATGGATTTACTAAATATACTATATGCTTGAAAATATAGATTTAGTTTTCGAAGAGCAAAAAACGACAGTCTAAATTTTCTTTATACTCGTGTGTGTCAAAAACGTATTAAAAAACAGAAGGAAAGAAATCGAATAGGCTTAACTTGATAAGGATAAAACTGACTTATTAGTCGGCAACTTTGGGGAAGCTTGAGCCTTTGGACGGATTGGCACTTACAGACGATCCTGTCACATCGCTTGCAGTATACATTTGACAACTTTTAAATGAAAATTGTGACACTGACCAAAATTTGTCAAGGGAAAGAAAGCTGTAGTGAAATTCTTGAAGAAATACAGAGTGAGATTTAGTCTCTTTCCAATGTAAAAATTTAATAACTCTTTTATTTATAGATATTTTTGATTAATTTTTTTTTGTTACAGAAACAAGACTTGGGAGATTCGCACAGTACTTTGCGATCGAACAGCGAACACAAATCGTTGCATTATTTTTGGAAAACAGTCTGTCAAAATTTGTGCTTAACGTACCTACCGGCAATTTTATGGAGTTCAAAAAGCTCCAAAAAGTGTTGCAGCCGATCCTGAAACATCGACACCAAACATCAACACAGATGGGCATATCGCGTGGAAGGTTTTGAGGATTTTGAGGAAAGATCTGCATCTATACTCTTATAAAATCCAGTTGGTCCAACAACTCAATCCTGGTAACCCAGAAAAAAATTTGGAGTATTGCAGAATTGTCCTAAACATCGCCGAAAATGATCAAAATTTTTAGGAAATTTTATGCTGAGCGACAAGGCAAATTTTCATCTGAGTGGATTTGTAAGCAAGCAAAATTGCAGATTTTTGAGCACACAGAATCCCAAAAATCTTCATCAACATCCCTTATACTCACTTCGTGTTACTGTTTATGGGCTATACTTCTTTGAAAATGATGCTGGCGCAAGTGTTACCGTTAAAGGGAATCGCACCAGAAAAATACTTTGGGACTTCTTTATGCAACTCATGCAAGCAGACAACTGAACTTATGTGATTGGAGTAAGACGTAGCTACCGTTCACAGCGCTCGTGAGCCAAGGAACTTATTGTGTGAGATTTCCAAATCGCATTATCTTGAAAAACCGTGATATGAATGACCACTGCAATTGCCTGATTTTTCGGCTCTAGACTATTTTTATGGGCTTACCTAAAGGAAAAGGTTTACATTAGCTAATCACACACTAAAGAGGAGCTGAAACTCAACATTCACTTCAAAAAGTCATGGAAAGTGCTATCAGAAGAACTAATGAGTGTCTGCATTCTAATGACGGCCACTTAACCGATTTAATTTTCCAAACATATTAGAAAAAAATCCAAGAAAGGAAAAAATTATCATTATCTCAATCTTTTTATGAAGTGTGGCATGAAAGCTTGAGGTATAAGTTACGGCAGGTTATACGGACATAAAGTATCCTACTTTGTTTGAAAATATTAACGGCGAGGTTCCGCAAGTGAGTCTTCTTGTCCCGGTACTGTATGTTAATAATTAATATTTTCTAATCATTCGAAATACGAAACTACGTATTTAGAACTTACGCTAGATGCAAGGATTTAATAGAAAGGCCACGCATGTATGTACTGGCTAATTGAATGTCCATTTAATTAATCCCTTAAAGTCTAAATGGGATAATTGGGGTTGTACGGATATTTCTTACATAAAATTGAGTCATCTTAAAATAAACTCCTACAAGTTATTCGGCAAGCAACATAATATTTTCAGAAAATTGAGATTCAGAGCATTGATCATCGGTACCGTGAAATTAAATTAAGAAACTAAAGATCATTCTATGATCCAAATTTTTAACAGACAAACCTTGTGAGCAAACTTAAAATAATAAAATCGCTTGATCTTACCGGTTTAAGATGTGACGGCAAGAGAATATTCCCTTGACCTCATTTAGTTAATAAAATTGATATGAAGCTTTCAAAATCAAGACTTACCATATCATAAACCATCGCACTCACAGCATGACAAATCGTTCCCAAAATCTGATAGACTATGTAGCACTCATAAACTGGACTCTGCAATAGATTCCATCCAAACGTAAACATTGTTTTGATTGGCAGAACTTTTTTATAATTAATTACAACTGGATACATGCAATACACTATGCAACTCAAAGCGATCATAATTGAGCCAATAACTGCAAGTCGCTCAGAAGCCCGCAAACTTTTACGAACATTTGTTTTATCCGGATACCGAGACGAGTACATTTCAAGCCTTCGTATGATATCTCGGATTTTCGTCTCGTTCATTCCAAGTACCACAAATTTATACTGCATCGTTGCATAGGCAAACGCAAACGTACCCCAATCTAGAGCCCGATCTATTTCTCCATCCTTGAAATACAGATAGCAACCGCTCACAACAGATGCAGTAAAAGCCCAGCCAAAAACAATGTACATCTATTCGAAAGCTTATTTTTACTAGGGTTCTTTTTATAACGTCTTACTCACGTTAATTCGGCTAATGTATAAATATAACATCAACCATTTTGATGGTTTATCCGTGCGCCAAAGGCCGGTCAACTTGAAGTATGTTACTGCCGAGTGAAAAAAATTTTGGTCGAAATTAGTCTCGTCCTTATCCTTTGGCATCTTGCTGCACTTTTGTTGGGAAATTTTTCGAGTTGAAGCATTTATATGAATGTAAATGAATGAAACCAATTAATACTTTTGAAATAAACTTTTAATTGGACAACTTATGCAATTGGATATTCTGAACAACTTAAAGGACTTTCCTCGTATGACATTGGCAGCTACACAATTTGTTGAATTATTGAAAAAGAGCAAAATTAGGCCCATTAAAAGCATTAAAAGCAATTAGTTTTTGTTTTGTTATCAACTTTTTTGAGATGCCTTCACAATATATCTACATATAGCTCTGGCCACAGCCAAAGTGACAGTCAACTTGACGTCAGGATGAAAGGCCATGTAGCAACTTATAGCTCCTTAAGGCTGCCCCTTATGGTTCAACGTGTGAACAAGTTCGACGGAAAGGATTCGGATTATTTAAGGACTTCTCTTTGTTTTGTCGGAACTCTAAAAGCCGAATATATCCTTATCCAATGAGGTCCTTGACAACGAGTCAATCTCCTATTTCCAATTCAATTATTTGGCAATGAACTCAACCAAGAACTTGATGATCGGGGCCCAATGACATGTACCACGAGAGGTTGCGTCTAAGCGGCTTTGTCCCCCAGAGGCATTCCTCTATCTCGATTCTAAAGTTCTGATCCAGAAAAGTCTAGGGGTTCCGCGAATCTTCCACCACGCTGCCCGCTCAAGTGTAAAATGATGACACACATGCAAACGAGACACCGCATCTCGTTCCGTGGATCGTTTCCGGTATAGTCTAAAGAAAATTGACTCTCACATAAAGGGTTCTGCAGCTCCGAGTATGCATCACTAAATTTCTTGAATTTTAGATATCTTACATTAATTTGTAACGTAAAAGCTCAACATCGGTTTGTTTTTAATTCTTATAAATTAATAAGATTAAACAAATAGGAATCATAAACGAACACAAGATTTAAATATTATTTGATGCAGACTTATTGTAGATATGTGGGAATCTATGATTCTGACATTCTTTTGGCAAATTTATGCAAGAAATTCATCTCAAATCGAGTACAAATTCGTTCGGAATTCTTTGATGAATGTCAAAATGTTGTGGTGTTAGTGCGAATTTCAATTTCCTACCCTTACGCGTGTCACATCAGTATACGTGTTTTTCTATCGCAGCTAAGGAAAATGATTATTATTTATTTTCAACGAATGATCGTTTGCAAAATGTTTTGTTTATTACTTTTCTTATTGGAATTCGACTTTTTCCTTTCCGTTGATTGGACGAGATCAATGCCTACTTTGAAAAGTTGTTCAGTTGCTCAATGAATCAGAATAATTGTTTACTTTTATGTGTTAAGTTGAGTTGCGACTTTATGAAACATTTTTTTTGTATGGTGACCCCCTTTTATTTTTAAATTAATTTTTAAGTTCATCATCATTTTCATTAATAGCAGTACACCTTCAGTACAAATAGAGAAAAAATTTGTAAGGACCTTCCTCATCGAGTTCCATTGTCAGGTTTTCTTTTTGAGTAAATTTGTCCGTCAAATGTTTTTTGGTAACTTTTTATAAAAAAAAATCAATGGCCGACTTAAAAATTTAAATAACTAGTTTTTTTTAAATATATTTTTTGTATTTTACGATATGAATAAAAATAGTATAGAAACCAAATACATACATAAAGTATGATTTGAAATAGGCTACCCCTTCTCGGGATAGGGCCCATTAGTTTTATTTAATTTATTATAAATTGCAATAACGAACGTCACCATCATTTAATTTATTAGTTCATTTATTGAAAAAAATCATTTTTTAATTCACTTTTAATTTATTATTTATTAAATTATTTATAAGCTAACACACAGACCTTTTCATGCTGTAAGTTTTTTAATGTGAAAGTAATGTAGTAATTTTTGTCTTGGAAGTGATAAAAAAAATTGTTTTCAATTTGTTTCGAAACCTAAAACTTTTGGAAGTTTTTCACATTAATAATTGACTTAAACCCTTTTGTTTTTTGAATGCTATTGCTAAGTTTTTTTTACTTATATTATTTAACATACAAATTTATGATATATTCATGCATTGATCAAATTGGGATTTATTTTAAAACCGTTTTTGTGTTATTTTCTTGATTACGCAAATATAACGAATAGTATACCAACATATGTGCCAACTATTTAATTGCTTTTACTGATAATCAATGAAATAGATATGATCTGAGATTTTCAAGAAGATATACATACTCGTATATATGTAAATGAATGAAGGAGATTTATTAAACTTCGAATTTACTTTTTGTTTTCTTATATAATTTGCTTGTATAATTTTGTGTTCATCCGTCTGGTGATTTCAGAACGACTCGGAAGACGAGTACTTTAACTTAACTTAAAATTATTCATTGATTTAAAAAATGTGTTTTTTTAATTTCCTTCATTATTTACGGTTTTCTTTATTTATGCATGTATTTGCTGACTTTTTTTTGGGTACGCTCTCGTAATTACTTGTTCATCAACCAGGCGGTAAGTAATTTCTAATTTTGAAATTTATTTTGAAAATTTTCCAGTGATCCATGTGATCCTGAATCAACTTCTTCTTACCTCTGTAAATAAAGTGATTTTTATGTGCTATTTCTAAAAGAACTCTGAATTATTTTTTTTTCCTTATCCAATTCCCATAATTTATGTATTTTTTCGGCTCAGATTCAGATTGCCAATATAAATTTACATTTGTTTGTTAGTTTGTGCCTGAAGACGAGCTTCCTTGATTTGAACCAATATCACACTAGCTTGAGTTCTTTCGCATTCGGGTTTTCAGGCGTTGTTTTTTTTCAATTTGAAAAAGTAGTCGACTTCCACACAGATTCAAGACTATTTCTTTCTTTATAAAAGTAAAAAAAAAAAATAGGATGAAACGTAGAAGGGTATTTTTTTAAACATCTTTTATAGGCCTTTTAATAAAATCGGATAGAATGGTTCAGTTTTAAGGCCCCTTCTTTGGATTGAATCTTGTGGCATCTTTCTTAAAATGTTAACCCGTATATCCTGAATTCCTTTAATCCTTTTATGTTTATTTTAGATTTTATTTACATTTGCCCATAAAAAAGTATGTAAGAGCGCCTAACCTATAATTTCATACTCCGCTGCATCTTATCAGTCGAAAAAGCATAGCAATATTAGTTATTGAATCGAAGCTGAATATCAGGCTTAGGTCGTTTACCCAGATTTCCGGGTACAGTGGAAGATCAAAGAACCACCAAGTTCTCCAAGTTTAAGCGTTCTTTGTATTTTATTTAATCGATAAACTATTTATGAAACCAAGTCATAAGCCGTCCTAAAGCTCAAGAAAATGTATGCTTAACTTGCTTTCAAATAAAAAGGATTCTGTTTTCCACGAGAGAATAAATGCTATGCTTCTCCGCTCAACTACATTTAAGACCACTGAACATGGTCCCTCTGAGCTATTAAATTAAATTGGCAAATATTATAGATGAACGACCGATTGTCCTCATGGCACACTGACATTCCTTTATTTAGTCAAATCTAAATTTTACCTTGGAACATTTAACGAAGAAAAATCTACTTATTCTTTCAGGAATGCATTGAACTTTGTAGCCCTTCTTCATTACAGTCAACGACTTTTCCTTGAAAAATTCTTCTGCTACAGCTAATCACCTCAGATAATCCTTGGTAAGCCAATTTTTAAGCCTTACAGTCCACTTATCACTTGTCGCCTTTATGTTTTCCGTGAAATGACATACTCGGACATGAAAACAAAAACTATAACGAACAAAAAGCCGACGGACGCGTCTTGCTGCAACGACTTCAATGTTAAACTCACCAGCCGCCACACGCAACGTGCTGTGTTATTCCGGGCACGGACCAAATTTGACAATTTAAATGACTAAAAACAGCAATACAATGCGATGCCGATCGATTGCATGAGACGAGACGCGACGTCTGAGATCCAATTAGCCATCAAAATTGAGATCGGACAGCTTTCAGTTGGACTGGAGTAGGTACAAACATACGGCCGTACTGTAAATACGCGAGTCTCGGCTTATTATAGTCGCGTAACGCACTACGATCTTCGATGGACCACGATAAATGGACGATTAAACTCAGTCACTAATCCACGGCGTCTCTGTCGTTGCCGTAACATACACCAGTGTGGATTACTGCGGAGTTTTTGTTTTCTCGTTTAGCTATGAGGAGTCTGTCAGTTGGTGCTGTAGGTAGCAAGTGTGCTCGTCCAATTAAAACATACAAACACCATGAACATAGCCTTCTGACGAGACGATAAATCAGGATTGGATCGCGAAGAGGCAGGAATGATGATTGTTTTATGTTCATACGTAAAGTGTTAAGAATGATGACAAAGCTGGTAACAATTTGGACTTTCGATACCAGATACATTTTTAATGAAGTTATTTTTTTGGTAAAATATATGTTGGCATTTTGTGACAAAACAAATTAATAGACTGTCGAATATTGAACTATTTAAAAGCCCTTTAATCATTGTGAAGGACTGCAACAGTAAAATGATAAGAACAACCCTCATTAGGAGTCCATATCTAAAGGTAGGGGAGAAGATTGCGGAACGAAACTTAGATGTATTTTGATCTCAATTGTTCCACGGATACCGTCCGAATTGGGGCGGAGTATTTGACATCAAATTATTTGCATCCAATTATATACATACTTTTTTATTGCAAATAAATTGATTTACTTGTAACTTGTGTTTTTGAAGGATTGGTTCATCAATATGCTATCAAAGCCCATTACACATCATATACACAAACCATTATTTTTAACAACACCAACTTAGTATTCCAGTAGCTGATATAGTAACCACTACAGAAAAGACACTTACAAAGTCAGACTTTTATCACTGGTAGACCTTTTGAGTGATCACGGCATTGATAAGATCCCAATGACAAATGGCGACTGGACCAGACTCGAAAACTAGGAACTAGGAACTTTTCAGGATCCGAATCAACCACAATTTAACCAATTGAAAACTGCGCATCCGGCCGTGTTAAATGAAAGTTACTTACTGACTGTCCTAGTACTGTCCTATCCTGATCAATAACAGTTTTTTATCCTAAGCTATCGTTGTTGTCTGCAGTGGAGGTTCTGGTTTCTCTTATTCCGTTAACCAAGTGGCTGTAACCGCGTGTTTGTGATGTCAATATTGTTTGCGTAGCCCATAAGCTGAACAGATTCTCCACTGACTAATGCGGGTTCTTGTCTTGCCCTTTCATGAACTTTATGCTAATTTGAATTCTGCCTCAATACACCTTATTTACCCTGACTGTCGATGACAAGATGTCTTTTACTTTTCGAAGAACCTGAGTTCGAGTCTTGAAATGCTTTTCTTGTTCTATGATATATTAATATGCTGAGCGACAGTGTTTTAGTTTTCATAAAGGATTGTCATGGCTAGGGCACCCTCCTATCGCATTAAGGTTTCTAACGTTGAACTGGTTTTTCTGCAGGGTCCGCAGCTTTTATTTGAAAATTCGAGCCTTGGATTTAGTTGCAACAAAAATTTGGTTTTTCGCAATGTAAGAGCGCCAGGCTTCTGTGTGGATTCGTAGTCTTGGGAATTTATTACCAGAACCATTCGTTGTAGTTTCCGATATATCCGCCGAAAATATTTTCTTTATTGATTTTCGAAGGTCCCCGAGCATGATGCTGACAGAAAATTCCGGGCCAACTTTCGATATCCTAGAAAGAGCACATGTTATGGTGATCTTTTGAAATGTTGCCTCGATGCGGACTACAACAAGATGATCTCTGATCTTTGGTCGACACATCGAGTGAAGCTGTGTTGATACCAATAACACAGAGATTCTGCTGTCATATTGGGAGCGCTGCTCTTATTCCACATTCGATCTCATAAAGTTATTTAGCCAAGTCACTATTAACTGAAGGCTTTCACTTTGAGATAAGTTGAGTCCTCTAGGAAGATGTGGCTTAGGCAGGCTTATGACAGTGCCTACGCTATTCATGCAGGAACCATTTATGGCTTAAAATTGAAGCCCTTAATGTTTGTAACCTTGATTTAATAGCACTCAGATTCGCGCAAACCTTTTGTAAAACGCAAAGAAATTAATGAAGCTTAGCAAATAACATACTTAATACCACATGCTCAAAAAGAAAAACATATTCATTCTCAACAAAAATAAAACAACAGCAACGAATGTTTTTCTATATAAATTTTTATGATATGAACGTCACTATCGACAAATTAATGTTTAATCATTGGTTCGACTTTCGATTGAAGCCCATTCAAATGGAAAATAGTACCTCAAATCTAAAGAACAACAAAACCGCGATCCAAATGTCACACAATACCCAAAAAAAAGCTAATTAAAAACGGTAGACAAGAGTTAAACAAAACATCAACAACCCTGAAAATTCCGCCTTTTCAATTGGAACCTTTGTCTTTGTCATTGTGATCGATCATAATGACACCCTTTCACGCACCCTTTTCAATATATCGTCTGAATTTTGTTTGACGCAAGGACTTCTTTTTGATGTTTAATAGTTTTTTTTTTTTTGTGTAACCCGTTTATGAAGTTACCTTGCATTCTGTGATCCAATTGACCGCGAATTTAAATGGAATGGCGCGACGTTTCAATCCTACACTTCAACCACCCTCAATCTTTTCGCGTATCCTTGTCTATGAGCCGCAATTTCCTTACCACATTTCAAATTGAATCAAACAAGCAGCCATCATCTTCATTATCGGCTACCGCATCATCGGTATTTATTTTTTTATTTTTTTTCCTTTGCTGCTTATTGAGAATGTCATCTTCCTCAATGTCCTTCTTTGTTGTCTTACGTATTTTGCATGGTAATAAGACCAAAAAGGCTTAAAAGCTAAAACCTGTTGAGATGTTTTCAATTCCCCAAGCACTTTATCAATATATTCACCGAAGGAATGTCGTCGAGAGTGGCGGGCATGTGCTGGGTGGTTGGACGGTTTTCTTTAGAATGGCTCTAAACAAATGTTTTCGATATTGATGGGGAAATCTGTGAGTAATGTGACACCAACATCATCGATGTTTTTGCATGAAATCGGGAAAATCCAAACACAAAAGGACTGTATTGGCTTCTTTGTTGAATTTTATTATGGCCAGGACAATAGCAAAAAAAAATAAAGGGAAGGAGAGTATATTTTTTTTTGGTATTTTCATGCACAGTATTTTGTTGAAGAAAATTTAAAAATTTGAAGTTGATTTAAAAAATGCAAAACTGATTCACTCCTTAAAAGTTTTTCATTGAAAATCATTATAATGAAGTTGTATATTTTATTTCTAGTCACAAGTGTAAAAAAAGGTATGAAAGTAAGACTGTTGTCCTTTCTGGCCAAAATTATTTTTTTAGTGATTTCCAATTTATATTCAGAAAAGCTTAATCGACAAAAGAAGCTGTTTTGCAACTGTGTGCCAAACTTAATCTTAGCTTGAACGAATTTCAGATTGCTTTCGAGATTATGAATCATGTTTTGTTACTCATAGAACTATGAAGTGCAGGTTTTCGAGGGTCTATTCATGATTGGTTTTTAAATTTTGAAAAATGTGAGGCGTTCCTCAAGGTTCCGTTTTGGGTCCGATTCTATTCCTAATTTAATAGTACTCACTTTTCGTTCAACATAACAGTCTTTGCTGTTTTATACTTTCTTAACTTGCTAATTTAACTAACTTATTGCTGACAATAATGACTTAGAAATTCTACGCAAATGGTTCTTTTAACATAAAATAATTAGAAGTTAAAAAACAAAATTCATGAATTTTATTGAATTTCAACTTTTGTACATACTCCCTTTTCTTTTCAAAGCTTTTGAGTTCATTTTAAGTCACCAAATCAAAGAGTATATAGTATGAAATAAAATATTAACACCCTTACAATCTGGTTTTCGGAAAGGACAATGTTTTATAAGGGCTTTATTAAAAGTTAAGGATGATATACGTAAATTCTTGTTTCGAAACTACGGGCTTTCTATAATTTTTCCGAACAGTCCTCAAAGCTAATTCAGTCTTATATGACTAAACGGTCCCAAGCAGTCTTTTTTAATCAAAAGCTTTCCAGTTTATTAGAAGTTCACAGTGGTGTACCACAGGTCCCCTTTTATTTATACTTTTCATCAACGATTTAATTCTGATGACTTACAGCTATATTTTCATTCCGCAATTGGACAAATGGATGACGCTGTAGTAAAAAATAATGAAGTTCTTAGTTCCATTTTTAAGTGGTCTACTGAAAATTGTTTACTTCTTAATCCTTACAAGGCTCAAGTTATTTTTATTTACAAACACCCGATCCTTACCTTTTTCAAAAACCAAGAACCTTGGTATAATCGTGAATAACACTCTCACTCGGGACGACCACATTTACTCATTCGTATTTAAAATATACGCTTTACTATGAAGCTTGTCTGTTTGCAGAAATTATTTACACATTCCAGTAAGACTTAGATTAGCTAAGGTATGAAAGTTCCTTTGATATTATATGGCTGTGAGTGAGTTCCATAAACTTAACGTTGCATTTAACCCTAGAGGCAGATTAGTTTTCAATAAGCGTCGTTTAAAACATATTTCTCACTACTCGCGTTGTGTGCGAGATCAATGCTTCCAATACCTTCGGTCAATAGTAGCAGCCGATAAGAAGAAGAAGAAATACGCGAGCGGCTGCTAAATCCAACAGAGCCTGCTTTAGTCTGTCAAGGATCCAGAAATCTTACCATAACCTCAAAGCTGCTGCTCTACAGGCCAATAATCATACCAGTGCTTATTCAAAAGCACTCCGAACTCTTAGGCGCGTTCGAGAGAAAAGTTTAAAGCGATCTATATCGAATATATGGTATGCAAAGTTACAAAAATTGAGCTCAGTAGACTTCGATGGTTGTAAATCAAGCTCGCATGAGCGAAGAGGAACCGCGTCGGAAAGTCCTTTGTAGACTATGCTTACGCTGGAGCGATGGCGTACACCAGGTAGGAATCCTAGGAGTGCGTTACTGAATGTCGACGGCCCGTGATCGGGATAGGTCAAGAGAATTGTTGATGGAGGCCAGGACCGGCTTCCGGCTGAAAGCAACTTCAAAAATCTTAAATAACCTGTAAGATTCATCGAACTTGATAAAATTGTTGCTCATTTGTTTCGAAGCCTTTTCGAATGCTTTGTTTTCTCTGTCCCTGTTAATAAGCTCCGCCATGGGCTTCGCCATGGTAGTATCATCAACTAAAAGTCCTACTTTGAAGACGGAATAGGACACAGAAAAGTAAGCTTTAAGAAGATTACTATATTCAAAAACGCTGCATCCTGATATCTATTATTTATTTGTTAATTTATCGATTTATCGCTTGATTCTGCAGTCTTGGAACCGGACATGAGTAATTTCACTCACGTTGAGAAGTTTTGCCTAAGTTCAATAGGTCATATTTCAATCATATCTAATGACGTTGAAAACTATCTAGTGCGTCTCTTAGGTGATGTGATTTGCCCTCGTTATGAATTGTCTCCAATCGTTAAAAAAATACCTCAGTCAGGCATCAATTGTCTTACTGATATCGTTAACGATCTTAAGGGAACAACTAGTAATTGCCGACTTCATTCTGCGGAAACAGATGAGTTTGGCTTTGGAAAGTCAAAATTTAGAACCGTTCGTAACAGCTTTCCAGGCATGGGACATTGACAAGAATTTAAGATGAATGACCAACTGCAGGACATATCCTCTTCAGATAGCGCAGTTAATATTATTTCCTTTTCTTATGATCTAGGAAACGATGCCTATTCTTTTAGGGCGACATCTTATAATCGGATTGTATTTAAGAAATAAATAATTAGGCCATCATCCTCTAGTTTGAAAAGCTTAACCGTCCATTAGCACGGTCAGTTTGGTGTTGATATCATAAATATAACTAAATAATAGTGTGTATTGTGACCCTTATCGAATATTTTCTAATTCCAGTGAGAATACTAAAAGAACTTCGAGATGGGATGTTGAAAAGTCAAAATATTATTACAATAGTATTATCTTGAAAATAAATAATCAAAGAGAAGTGTTTCATGTGAACGTGTTAAAGTTATAGTTGTTAACGTGTTCGAGAAATTGTTCTAAAGAAGTGCTTGAAAGATATTGAAAAAGGAATAAAAAATGTAATATATCTTAACATTGTGTGCCTTAAATGCGTAATCAACAGTCTAAGTAATAGGGTTCCTTTAAGCTCTTTCAGAAAAATCGTGCAATCCAGCTTCAGATATGCCGACAGTATCTCTGCCACTGAAGACAAATTATCAATCTTAAATAAAGCCTGTATCTATTATGTTTGTAAATCTCCAACGGAAAACACTTCAACTGTTGAGATGATTAGGAGTATGGAAAAATTTGTTGAATAAAAAGCTGAAGATTTTCTAACCTGTTCAGACTAAACTTGGGATCGATGTGACTCTTAAATGTGCTGGTGGTTTTTGATTCATGTTGAACCAATCAATATAAGTTTTATTTGACGGCTTCAAATTTACAATTCACCAAATAAATGCTGCAGTTCCTCAATGCTCACTTTAGTCTCCCACTCACTTTTTTTTTGAAATTTTCAGTAATGATCTTGTGTTAGCTTCATCTTATCCAGTATACTTCTTTGCGATTGGCAGTAAACACGTAACTGGATATGCAGTCACAGATATTGAACGGCACCTTGTGTTTAGTTCATTGAGCCCTAAGATTAACAAAACAGTCACCTAGGTAAGACTTGCTTAGGAGTGCTTTTTCCTTTGGGAGCAAATGCTTCTTTATTTGCTCAGTATGCGTGCAAATTCTTGTTCGCATGCCATGAATTTCTAAGGCGTTCTAAGCCGTCGTAGGAAATACTTTACTGATTTAGCTCTGGTATGAAGCCCTAAGACAAAGTAGGTTTTAGCTCATACCTGACAGGTGTACCAAAGATCATCTTACATTTACTAAAAAGAGTTAAAAATCGTACGATAAATCGAGTCGACCACCTAATAAGGTGAATAAACCCCAAGAACATCATCATAGGAACGTTACTTGATTATCACTGTAATAAGAGTCCACAAGGAAGATCCCAAAAAGAAATGCAACAGTCAAAATGGACAAGAACACAATTTTTCAAAATGTTGTGCGTAAATATTCCATCATTGTAAAGAGCAAGATCGACTATGCTCTCATACTAGCGCACAAGATACTAAGACCAATGCTGAAGGTTCAAAGATGGAACTGGACAAAAGCTGGAGTTTAAAATGAGTGATGTATCTTTCACATAAAAAGGACAAGAATAAAAAAATATAAACTCCACCAGGAAACAATCCTTCCATAATACCCAAGCAGATAAGTCTTGGTCGCGATCGTCTACCAAAAGCGATGGATAAATACGCAGGAAAAGGTTCGACAAAAGGACAAGATATACATTCAAATATGAAAGATTGTCTTATTTCTTTGAAGGCTTTTGACAGAAATCAAAGAAAACAAGAATGTAAACTGTGTTCTAGCGGAACATCAGATAATTAGATTCACGTTTGACCCACAATATTTGAAAAAGTTTTAAAAAAAGAATGGTAAATTTTGTGGAAGTCAGTTTAGTTTCGCTCAAATTATTCTACTGAGAGTGTCCTTTGAATTTACATTCCCATAAATATAATGGCTTCAATAAAAAAAACTTTGCCGCAGATCAAACCAAAGACTTTGATACTGTCGTTCACAATATTCAAACTGCGCAAGTTTCGTTTATCCAACCGAGTTCAAAGAGACAAAATAAACAGTGAGTTAAATTCAAAGAGCCTCATCAGTATAGGTGTTCCTAAAGTTTCTGTGCTTGGTCCCTTATTCTTTTTAATTTACACACTTCTATTATAGCATATATATATAAATTTCCTTAAATATATCTTCCATAGTTCCAAACTTGAGTATGGCTGCGGTGACACTCACTACAATAACTATTAACGTCTTTTTGTGCCTCAAAAATATGCTATTCGACTAATTGTAAATAAAAATCGATTGTCTGATAGTTTGATTCTGCCTTTAAAACATTGTTTAAATGTTTAAATTTTTCAAAAAGTATTTATCGCAAGAATTGATTATTTATCTACCACAAGCTCTTCTAGCTAACAACTAAGAACAAATGATCAAATTCTTGCTGAAGTATCTCATCATACCCCAATGTTGTAATCATCATACCCAAATGTTTCTTCAAGACTTTTTAACAATTTACCGTGTAGCCTAAGATGTACCCGAAATCAATCCATGTTTCTAAAAACGGTGAAATGATGGCTCTTGGGTTTTAATTAAAAAGATATTCTTCATTTGATTTCATCCATCACTACCAAGAATGCAGGAATAAAGTTTGAGGGAGCCAACCACTATGGGCCTTAAAGGGGCTGGTTTTAACTCCAACATAAACTCACCAAACCTTACCTCAGTCTAGGCAAAACAGACGCCGCGGCGAAGAACAACAATGTCTTGAAGAACAACATAAGAATCTTAACTGTTGACATTGAACCTCCACTGCTTGAATAATTGGTCGAAGTTTGGACTTTTAGTCTATGGTTCATCAGAAACAGTCGAAGCCAACATTACATATTGCATTGTAGATGTATACAGAGACATATCAAAGGTAATTTTCCAGGAGACGAAAGAACTGCGTAATTTGTTGGGGAAGTTACGAAACTCAATTTCATTTTAGATCATAAAAAGTTTGTCAAATGTCACTGTATATAAACTGGGGCTATGAATCAATTCTTATTATAAGCAGCGAGCATTCGAAAACAAGGGTTATTAAAAATTAATTTTAGACTTGTCTCAGTTTAGATCTAGCAGCGCGATGTGCATCGTAAAATTTCTAAAAAAAAATTATTGTTGTCAGCGAATTTATGCAGAAAAGAATTTAAAATTTGGTGAAAAAATATAATTAAAGCGTTTTATTTACATTTAAGAGGTCTTGCTTTTATTTTGTTTTCAACAAATTTTGCAAAATTTATCAGATTTATGGCGCTTGATAAAAATAATCATTCTATTAAACAATTTTCCCCTTAAAAATATGAATAACTTTCGAAATTCAAATAAAAACGCAGCTACAAATGCTTCTATTGGCCATAGCAAAGTATATTCAACGTTCAATCCTGTTGCTGAAAGAGCCTATTATTCAGTGCAATTACCAACATAAATCAACAAAATCTACATATGACTCAGAATGGGGCACACCAATTTTACCTGCTCTATTTTTCGAATGCTATGACGAGAAACCTAGATTTACTGTAACACACATGCTAGAATGTGTAAAGATAAATTTAGTCAGCAAAACCATCTAAAAATTCTTCAACAAATTTTATTATTCATCACCGACAAAAATAATAGATCCGTTTAAGAAATTGTTTTAAAACTTAAATTAGAATTATTTATTTAATTTCTTTCTATTTAAAATTCGCCTAAGGCCCTGGTAGCTTGCGCTTTATTTTTTACTTATTGGTTATGTAATTTATTTTTAAGCCAATAAAATTATAATAATAATAAGAATGAGATCATAAAAAGATTGTCAAAAGTCACTGTATATAAACTGGGGCTATGAATAAATTCTTATTATAAACAGCGAGTATTCGAATCCAAGGATTCGCACAACGAGTGTGATGTGTGTGGTAAATTCCTAAAAAAAATAATTGTTGTCAGCGTATCTATCGAATATAAAAGCATTCAATGATTAATATGTTTTTTCTTAAAAATAAAATCTTTACCTAAACTTGTGTGAACATACCTGAACAAACAAAATTTTATACACCCTTTTAACATACTAGTTAACATCTTATTTTATTTATTATCTTATTTAGGTTAAGATATTACTACTTAAATTTGCTCACCGAAAAATATGTACATATTTGTTCGTAATACATATAAGATACTTAAAAGGAAATGCTGGAATTCCCCAGCGCTCTAGAGTATAGCCACACAACAGCTACAAAAAGAAAATAAACAATTCCATAAAAACAAGGCTCCGCCCCAAACAGAAAAGCAAAGCAATACAGCACAGCAGGTTATCTTTGCTGGATCCTCTGTCATCGTTGGATACCATAGTTCGTAACCCAATTCCAATGCGCATCCACTGAGTTCCCCTTCGTGGAGCTGACTCTCCACAGAGCGCACGTTGAATGGAGAGCCACACTGGAATGTGGAACTTATTTTGTTAACGTTAAAGCTGAGTAGAAGTTCAGTTTTTTTTTGTTTTTCGAATTAAAAAAATGTCTAAGAAGATTATTATGAAAAAATATCTTATTTTTTGAATGAATTGGAGGAACAATTATTTTTATTTATTTTTGGCTTATTTTTGTTGTTTTAATAATTATTTTCGTACACTGCCTTCATTAGTGTCCGGACAAATCATTTTGCTTCACAACAGCACCCTGTTTGATTCGAAGGAGCAGCAAGAGTTCTAAGAAAAATGTTAGAGTAAAGGTAAAAAGCGATGTCGTGGGTTTTGAAAGAAAGTTGTAAATGACATTACAATCCCGATACTTTTTCGAAAACAAGTATTCTCCTAGTATTCTTCCGCTTTTGACTCAAAACAAAACAAAAAAAAATAGACTAAGTTGGGCATTGTTGCGTAATAACCTTGCACGAAAAAGGACACAATACTGCAGTTGTGCTTAAATTTGAAAACGCCCAATTCCATAAATCGTTTTAATGAATCATCGTCCTTTTAGACCTGGCAGGCAAGCGAGCGACAGCCCAAATTAACATTGCAACAGGAGGGCTCGGATAATAACGAAATAATATGCAAGAGGAACTGGCTTAAAGTTCCGGCAATCTTGGTACAGCTCAACCAATTGCATTCAAGGCCGGTACACAAAAAGTACGCAAAGAAAGGCGGTCTGCTGAATGCTCCCTTTTGGTTGTGGTCTTCCGTCGGTTTTAGAAACTAAACCTGTTCATACCTTAGTATAGGGTTTGCGATTAAAAGGCTCTGGACTCCCTGGATCCATGCAAAATCATGATCCAAAATACTGTTAACTGTTTCGGACTTCACTGACTGAGAGCTTGCTTAAGACGAACTTGACAAAAAAAATGTCCAACATAAGACGCATGGAAAAGGAGTTTTATTTTATTTCTATTAATTGGCCTTACGTTAGTTGTTCAACAGGCATGATTCACATAATATTGGTACAGCTATTTACAATTATTTTTATTATATTATCATCTATAAGCAAGTAATTGAAGTACAAGATAATATAAAAAGTGTGAAGGAGCCTAGATGCGGAGAAACTTGGCTCTCTTTTACATGCTGTAAAAAAAAATTTAAGACTTTTTTTTATACAGGAAACACATTTGTTAATATTTACATTGTTTATGTAATTAGGGTTTCATAGGTGAATATTTTTTCTAGAATGGAGTTTTCTTGGCTAAGCAGGACAACCTTTTTAAATTCTTTACATTTTTCAATCAAAACCTATCCATCTATTAAAATGTACTCAAGGATAATAAATTCCGTGAAAAAAATAGTAATTTTTGCGTCGGTTTGTTTGCGGGGATGCAATTTTGAGGGCTCCTTGGCGCATATAATTGTGTCAACTGCAGGATCCGAGGTTCGAAATTTTATAAAATGTTCGAGCCTAGACTAGTTACAATTTTCCGATGGGATCAAATAAATGTCATTATCACTACAGTGGCCAACTATCTGTAATATTTTTCGTGCTGTAAATTCTTTCAAAATTCAAAACAAATAAGATGATGAACAAGATACAACCACCAAATAAGACCCTAGATACAACCACCAAATAAGACCCTATTCGGACTTTACCCATGGAGCAATCGAAAGCTTGAGTAAATTAATAAAAAACGGCCAAGTGCGAGTCGGACGCCCGCAACGAGTGTTCCGCTTAAGTAATAGGTATGTAAATAGTTTTTCCATCATAGAAATCGAGTCTCGAAGAGTTTTCCCACCTTTGCAGTAAATTTTAAGTTTTGATCCTTTTGCGAGAAGCAAAAATGGGGTATACTACACATTTTTTCTAATATTAAAATTCACATACTCGAACATAGACGTCTTCTTGGCGTAATTTTAAGTTGCGATTTTAAAACTTTTTTTTTTGTGGTGCAATTACAAATTTACGGTTTTCGGATTTTCCCTTCATTTGTGCTTCAAGACATTGTTTCAAAAACGACTAAAAAAAACAAATTTTGTACTTTAATTTTATTATCGACAATAGCGTTACATACAGTTGTGTGCAAAAAATCAATGAAAATTTATTTATTTCATTATTTTATTTCTTTTTCACAGCTCCGTTTTTAAACTAAAATTTCGCTAGAATTTTGAAGTTTTTCAGCGACGACTATAAATATTCAAACACCTAGTCGAGATAATAAAAAATTATTAACTGTACCACGAGAAGGGCTATGATGAATCTTATTTGAAAATAGGTTACGAAATGGTCTGTTTTGAAAAGGTTGGGGCATACTCCATTTACCTAGTTTGCTACGTTGGTCGCACTTTGACTTACGGCAGTCATATCCATCTCTGACTGAGCTTCTCTATTCGAATCCTCTTACGATCAGTCAAATTCATAAAACACTGAAACTTTTTGTATTTTCCAAAGTTTTCAAATAATCCTACTATGTAGTAATAAATTAAAGGACTTAAGTATAAAATATAATTCCAACTCTTTGTCGTAAAAAAAATCGCTCATACCTTCATACCTTCATCAATCTCAACATTCTAGCAAACAAGTTTTTGATGTTTTCCAATGTAAATGAACTGGTGGCTATTCACGGGATATCCCATAGATTGTATTTAGATATTGGTTACTTTTTTTACGAACTTTTTTTGTCAAACTCGTCCAACAAAATTTACATTGAGTCGGGGCAGGACATGTTCACGTTTCATCGGCAAAGCTTAATACTTTTTTTTTTAATTTTCTTGCAAAATAGAAAGTCCTAAGTCTCTACGTTTTCTAATTCATTCTATCTTCGATAGGGTTGTGGTCTTTAACAACGGCGGACGAGTACAAACATAGCCTTGTAGGGAGCCACTTATTACTCTTACTGTTTAGGAGCAAATACTTCACCAAACCGTCCAATGGAAACTCTCCATTTTTGCTCAATTCCTCAAATAACAACCCGCCGACTAGGCGGTTGATATTTGAGTTATTTTTAACCAGTCGACCAGTAACCAGCCTTTTTCTTTTTTTCGCAAATTTTCAAATGAACTTTGTTTTAAATAGCGGGCAATTTCGAGTCGAACACGCACTCGAAGCGTACCACCGTAAATATGATAGTAACGTTCTTGGTGTAGAATTAAATTGTGATTTTGAAAAAACACGTAATTTGTATAGGAACCCCATACACACGGTCGGGATTTTTAAAAACACAGGCGATATCACTTGAAAATGATCATGACTGATTGCGAGAGTCTCATCTATCATCTGTCATGGTATATGTAGTTTCATGGCATTCCGTCCATTCGTTTGCATGCAACAGTCCTTTGGATGGGAAAAACTACCGAACATCACATCCCTCGAGAACAAGAGTTTATCGGTGGTTTCGAGAATTAAAAATGCGTCGTTCAAGTACCGAAGACACACCTCAATGTTCGAATTATTTTGAGTGTAAGAAAAGTGAAAACAGCAGCGCGTTGATACGACAGACTTAGAGTTGTTGCAGTGTAAACGAGCATACTGTTTTCGACGATGGGTAAAACGTTGATGCGTTACCATATCCCTTAATCGAATACGCAGTATGCAGATTAGCTGAAAAGCCGACTAAAGCGACTAAAAGACCAAAGACGTTTCGTACTACAGAAAAGGCATCGAAATGTTGGAAACTCGGTACACTTAGTGTTTTTCTCTTGAAGGCAACTACGTTATTACTAGGCCTTAAAACGATTGTTCTCTTTAAAAATCTCGGGACTTTTCAGTCTTAAAACATTATGAAATCTTACTCTCATGCGCTACGCAATAGAATTAGATCAAGCAAAGACCGTGGTTATTCTTTAATTCGAAAGTAGTTCACAAAGTAGTTGATGAAAGTTAGCGGTGCCAAGAATCTCTCGTCACAGTGGAAATGAGATAAAAACGCACCCCTATTTAGCTCAATTGTTAAGAAATAAAGAAAAAGAATCAGAGACTGGACATATTAGAAACTGGGGCTTCAGTTTTCCGAACTCGATAAGCTCCAGAAGACAACCGACAGGGCATAACAGAAAACACTACAACGAAAAACGAGAGCTGCATTGGAGGAGTATAGAATCAGAGGGAAAAAAAGCAAAAAACCCGGCTGAAAGTTCCTTAAAATTTTCAAACTTTCTTTTTTGAATTGAAAAAGATAGAAACAAGTAGAAAAAATTAAACATATGTTTTTAAATTTCAATGATCATGGTTGACAGTGTTAACAAACGCAGTCGTTTTGACAGTAGTTTGCGTATTCAATAAATTTATAATTGAAACATTTACAAATTTAAAAATTGAGGTTAAGTAAAAAATAGGTTCTTTTAGATTGATATTATTGCTCGACATACGTTTGAGATTTTGCAAATATATGTGAGCCAAGATTCACAACCCCCCGATTAAGTGTGGTACCTTGAAGGTTATGAACTGCAACAGCCCAATTGATGATTAAAGGTAACATCTTGCGTTCAATATTTCCTTGCCCCTGAAGCACATCAAAATAAATCGTACTGGGTACATTCCGTACACCAATTCTTGGTTCATTATTTTTGATTGTGAGGTCGTTAAACTCAACAAATACTGGTTGTGGTAACTCTTTTACTACCAATGATCCCTGCGAAGAGCAAGCCACTCAAATTTTCGCATTGTTCACTAGACCATGATTAAGATTTATGTTATGAGATCCAACTCCAGAACAAAATACCTCCCGTCTTGTTTGCATCGTCAGTGATGAATTCTTTACGTGGACACTGGCTATAGTTTTTCGTTTCTAATGAGATGACCTGATACAGTTTTAATGAATCATAAGAATGTACTTGTCTCGTAGCAGGAAAAATTCTCATATGGTGGCTACCAGATCATTTGCAAAGTTTGTGACGATTTTGGGCGCGACGCCTGGAATATTAGCTTAGGTGAACCTGCAACATTTACCGAGTCATAGCCCTACTCAATGTCGCATACAATATCCTATCCAATACTGTGTGAAAGTCTAAACCCTTTTACTTCCACATAAAAAGGACAATACCAGTGTGGCTCCGGGCCCGGCAAATCACACTACACCAAATCCTGAACCAATGAGTTTCAAGTCGATAGCAACTATCTATTCATCGACTTCAAAGCCGGGCCTTAGTCGGAATTCGGAGTCCCGCTTAAACTTATCGTACAACGCTACGATAAAACAGTATGCACCGTGCAGTTTGGATCGAAAACCTCCTAACTATTCCAAACACGTACCGGTTTTCAACAAGGTTATGCACTCTCATGTGCCTTCTTCAATAAATTTTGTGGAACAGATTGTACGACGGGCAGGTGTCGACACGGAACGTATAATCTTTTTCAAGTCCACCCAGCTTCTGGGATATGCGGACGGTGTCGAATTCATGGCTCGTTCCCCCGTCGGGCTATAGTTGGCAAAACAGGTTGGTCTTACGACTCAAAGCTTACGTTTGACAGCTTCAATTTCGAGGTAGTAAAGGAGTTCAACTACCTCAGAACTAAAATGTCTTTAACAAACGACACCAAAGTGGAGATCTCATGGAGAATACTCCAAGGCAACCGATGCCGCTAACACGAAGGACAAAAATGCTGCTCTACAAAATGTTGATTATGCCAGTCGTACTTTATGGAGCCGAATGCTGGACGAAAAGCAAAGCAGTTGAGAAACGATGGGGATCCTTCGAAAGGAAAATCCTTTGTCGGATATTCTGTCCTACCTGCGAGGGTGGCGAATGGAGGGAAGGCATAACCGCGAAATTTATGTTGTCCCCACTGACTCGGACAATGGATCATGGATACTGAAAAGAAATGCCCCAGCCAAGAAAGTCTTCAAATATAAGCCACCAGGTTCAAGAAAAACGGAAATACCAAACCAGCGGCTCAAGAAAGAAAGCTTGGTTTAGCCAACTGGGAGCAGCATCTTCCTGTCTCAGATCCTTTCAAAATCGCTGTCTCCCTAGGGAATTAAAGCCGTTGGATATTCTCAAATTCGAAACTTGTTAACGAACTTCTTTAATAATGCGAGCGGTTCAAGTATCACCGACTCTAGGTATTCACAAAAGACGTTACCCCTTTTTAGCTTCATCTAACCGAACGTGAATTAAATGGGAAGTTGACTGTCTAGGCAGGCTAAATCACACCGAAAAATAGAAAATAGCAGCACCTGAACAAGGGCTGCCAACCCAACTATTGAGTCTTCCTGGGTCTGAGGTTTTCGAACTCGAAAAGCTGATGTTGCCCTCAGAGCTCCGTTCAAAGATGAAAAGGATAAACGGCTATTTTGTGTTGTTTCGAGAAAAAATAGTTCTTATTAATGAGTTGGAAGGCTTAATGGAGGAATAATACTGTGGAGAGGAGGTCAGTCTTAAGTCTTAAGCAAGGAGCCACAATTTCTGTAAACCAATTAGTTAAACGTTTCAAAAATTAAAAAAAAAAAAAATCCATGACTTCAAAATAATTTTTTTAATTATAAAACCTTTTTTTGAAATTTGACATCTTGCTGCTTTCCTTAAGCAAAAAAAAAAACACTTTGCCTTATCGTTCTCATAAATAAGTTATAATAAAATAAAAAAACATTTAGAAAAAAATCGTCCATGACGCTATGAATTTTTAATTTGATCTCGCTTCTTATGCCGTCTCAAACACCTTCGCCTCTTCAACTTTAGATGAATTGTGAAAGTGGTTAGGACGCAGTTTTTTTTTGCGTTCGTCTTGTTGTCACAACGTCCTCCTGGGAAATCATATTTACGAGCAAGGGCTGAGCAAAGAAATTTACACTCTCTTGCGGTGCAGGGTAAATGCTTAATTATTTTATTGGTACCTTGACACTTTGGGGCACGAGTGTTCGCCTTAATCAAAATGCAAATTAACATCCACGCATAGATTCAACGTCGACTCGGTTAGAAATAATTTTACACAGCACAGATTTTGGGAACTCCTTAGGCACTCGAATCAGTAACATAATTTTCAAATGAAAAACCATAGGAAAATAATGAAAGACTCAAACGTATGCATACTCGTTCGGGTGGGAGGATAATGCACGACTGACCGATAAAAGGCCGCAGCAAAAACATGCTACTGAGGCCCGCAAGGACATTCACTGGTCCCAACTGCAAACAAGTGCGTTAAGTTAATTGGGTATAAAACGTGGCGTTGTTACTGGACGGGTGTTTTATTTGCAAAAAGGATTAAAAAGGACTTCACTGCGAAAATTTATATTATTAATTAAATTAAACCTTCGACTCAATGACTGGACACGGTTGGGATTTCGCACCGACAACAACGCAGACAATGCATTCACATTGTTGTTGTTTTTTTTTTTAGGCAATGCAAAGGATATGTGCACACAATAAGAACAACAAATGGAATATACAGAGACAGAGAGAGGGAGAGAGTGGGCAAAAAATGAGTTAAATGACCACGCGTAAACAACAACATCCCTGTTGGGGCGATGCCTGAGGACATATCCATGCCTTGAGGGAATTTACATTAAAATAATTACCGCAAAGGGGTTTGGCAATATTTTTTCTGTTTTTTTAAACAGCAGGACGACCGATGAGCACAAATAAAGATGAAATTGTTGCAGTGCGTGTGTGAATGGAATATGCTCATTTATTGATTGTTTTATTGATCATTTATATTTCATTTGGCAGCGACCGACGCGACGGTAGTGTTCAAGAGAAAATCATTTGCAATTAAAATTCCATTTATGAAATGCAATCAGGTCTTTAAAGGAGGATTGTTTGGATTACATTTGATAAATTACTACTTTTAATTTAAGGATTTTGCAAATATAAGATTTAAATATGTCGAGCACAATAACAGAGATGGATTTTTGGGCCTCTCTTTTTACTTTTTTTATTATTGGAAACCAATTTTGTAAAACTCTAAAATTAATATTATTATTTTTTTTAAATATAATTTGGCTCATTAACTCGTCAATACCCTTGCAATGCTGACACATAGCAAAGGGTGGTTATTCACACAGATTGATTGATGAGTTGATGCAAGAAGGGCGGAATTACTGCATGAATCTTTTTCGATGTTTTTACTATTTAAAAGAATTGTTTTTGTAAATGTTACATTGATGAAATTGTCTTCAAGTGAGGCTTGATTTTCTTCGGTCTTGATTTTGGTCAAAAAAACAAATGGCTGTACTGATTTCTTAAGTAATACGTTAAGAAAAATTTTTCAATTTTTAGGGTGCATTACCCAAATGGTGTAAACAAAACCATATTACTTAGTCTCCGCTGTCCGTTCGTCCATCGTCACAGGGCTGTATCTTCTAAACCTAATAATAGGTAGACACTAGAAATTATCACAGACTGTGTACTACTATAATAAATAATAAAAATGCTATAAAGTTTTAATTAAAGGGGGACCCATAAAAAAAACTTGTTTCTTACAATCACAACTCAATTTAACTCAATTTAAAATGGACAATGATTCCACTTCATGGAGCAGTTGATTATTAATAATGTTGTCAGGCAACGCGACGCTTGGTAGTGATTTTCTGAATCCGATTCAGAAAGCTCGAAATCGGTTTACATGCAATTCCAATAAAGGAAATGAGAAAAGCAGGCGTTTTAATTTTAGTGTTTCATCATCGGCATAAACTAGTCAAACAGGCTCACATTCTGTTTGTTCTGAGTAGTTTTCAGCTAATCAGGATCTACCAAAGATTTAACAATAGCTGCTCAAGAATAGTCGGGATTCATGAAATCACTTTTCCAGCCAATTTCAAGATCCATTTCGCAACATAGTGTTTTTTTTTTATATAGATGTGCTATAATTTCTTCAATTGGCCTCGAATGAGCGTGTAATCTCCAGTTGACTGTATCGCGGTAAAAACTGGCCGGCCATATCACCCGATTTAGGTATTTTGATAGGACATTTTGAAATTCCACTTTGAAAACAACAAACCCAACAATTTATATGATGACATAACCTTTGTCTTTGTTAAAATAAAGAATAATTGATCATTATCTTGTTACTTTTATCCAAAAAGTCAGTTTGGTGAGGACCAAGCTTTGAAAAATGTAGTTACGGAGCTGACTTAATTCACACCTAACAAATACTCCATCATCAGTGGATCACCCACATAATTATTTATTGATTTCCAATGATCACAAGGTTAAACTCAGTTTCCATTCAAAAGATTAACTTTCGAACGATTCACATTCAAATCACTTCGTCTATTGAAACAAGTGCATCCGTTTGACAAATTTTATTTAATGACAATCATATTGCAAATCTTAGACAAAGACATTGCAATATGAATTTCATCACAATCAGGGTATAATTAGCCACCATTTGTATCAAAGAAAATAAGGATAGCGGGCATAAAGTTTGCGAAAGAGCAACTAATCGATACAGAAATGGAGAAGAGTGCTATGGGACAGATGAATCCAAATATAGCATCAAGGGGTCAGATGGAAGAGCGCACGTTAGAAGACCGAAAGGAAAACGCTTAGACCCAAAGTATTGCTAAGGCACAGTAAAACATCGTGGAGGCAATATTATGGTGCGGGGCTGTTTCTCTGGCCATGGAATGGGGCCTATCTACCAAATTACGGGTATTTCAAATATTCAAGGGTACAAAGATATACTGAAGGATATTATGCATCCATGCGTGGATGACAACATGCCCTTGCGCTGTAAATTGTATTAATTGTATTGTTTTTATTGTAGCATATGTAGTACATTTATTCCTTAACTATATTGCACATTTTTCTAGAGATATGGTAATTATACCTTACTTCTTAAAATTATTATAATCGTGTACAAATATTATCACAGATATATATCTTTACAAACTCCAGTTGAAGGAAAAGCTACATTTAAAACCTTCGCAAATGTAAAAATGAATGAGGTTAGAGAGAAGAGGATTTGGTTCTAGGAAATAAAAAATAAAACTACGTGTAAATAATTAAAGGGATAAATATTTAACTAAGTAAGCACAAAAATAAATAAATAAATAAATATATAAGTAAATAAATAAATAAAAACCTAAATAAATAAATAATTAAATAAATAAATTTATAAATAAATAAATAAATAAATAAATTAATAAATAAATAGAGAAATAAATAAATAAATAAATATATTAATAAATAAATAAATAAATTAATAAATAAATAAATAATTAAATTAATAAATATATAAATAAATAAATATCTAAAGAAATAAATGAATAATTAAATACAAATAAATGAAAAAATAAATAAATAAATAAATTAATAAATGAATACCTAAGTAATTAAAAGAAAAGTCAGGTAACAGATATTAAGTGATTTTTAAATAAATAATAAAAATGCACAGGCATAAAATATATAAATTTTGGTTGCTAACTCATACTGCTAGATTGGAGACTAGTACGTTCTGATAAGCTACACCTTGTATTACAGCGGTCAGACAATTTATTTATTCTTATATGTACTTTTTCAATATTACATAAGTAATGCAATTGATCTGTTGAAAAGTGTCTTGGTAAGTCCAGAATCATTTTGAATACTTTATTTTGAGCTCTTTGGAGTCTTAAAATGTGCGTTTTCGCGCAGTTTCCCCAAACAGGGGAACCATAAAACATGATGGCTTGGAAGATTGCTTTGAAAATTAAAAGTTTGTTCTCATAACTCAATTTAGATTTCCGGTTTATGAATGGGTAAAGTATTTTTATGCTTAAATTGGTTTTGTTTATTATCTCCTGCACGTGAAGACCATACGAAGGGTGTTTGTCAAGATGGACACCTAAATATTTACCACTTGACGTCCACTCTGCCTGTATTCCACTGATGGTAAGACTGCTGCTTGGTAAGAGACAAGCTTTTCTTTTGCGTGTGAAAAAGACAGCCTGAGTCTTTGAAGCGTTAATTTTTATCTTCCAATCGTTGAAATATGAGATTAGTGTATTCAAGCCAGATTGCAAATTGGTTTCAATATTGAAAGCAACAGCATCTGTTACGCAAAGTAAATAGAATACTAAAAGTTGCTTTAGTTTTGTCACACACTGTATGTGTTTCAGTAAGGAAAAAAAGAACTACTAGTAGTGACCCTTGTGGGATACTCAGTTCCACTTCATTCTGCACCGAAAGTTCTCCGTTTACCCTTACTTTTTGCTGTTTGCGTGAGGTATGAGATGAACCAGTCGAGTTCGCGGTTTTAAATGTCATATTTCTTAAGTTTTTTTTAGTGATTGTCTGTCTTATACTTTGAACGCTCGTTTTGAGTCACCCTTAAAACTTAACTAAGGCATCACGAACATACATAATCTTTTTGAAAAATTACGAAAATTGAACACCATCAGAAAACGAGGTTTCTAACGAGGCCCCCACTTGTATTTGCCTGAAATTGTTCTATTATCCTTTATGACCGCAGAAAATGGCTTCCTTAAAAAAATTCTTTTATGCTTTTGAATAGACTTTTCAACTTCCAACCGTCGGAAAAACGCAGTCTTTTTTCAATTTCACGAGCCTACGAGGTCGCAGGTGGAAAAAGTGAATAAACAAGGCGAATTAATCGAACCGAGTGGCAGACCGTTCTCATAGTCTCAAAACTTTCAACTGAATTAAATATGTACTCGTCAGCATATTGAAGTCGATGCACAGTAGTGGCTTGCTTATGCCCATTCCGTCCAACGTGTCGAAGAGCATTTGCAACAACACTGTGTAATTTGCCAAGTCAAGTTTAACGATGGTCTTTTTCTTCAATAAAACTTCTTGTCGGATCATAATAAACAAATGACTCGAAACCAACTCTATCAATTAAACGTACTGTTTTATAGAACGAAACCTCCCCCAAAAATATTACACTGGAGTCCATTCAAATTGCAAAAGAGGTTTCACGCCTTTTTAGATCCCGAAAACATAATGAACCCGCACATTAAAGCCATTTTCGTCTTTTTTTCATGCGCCCACTACCATTTGCGAGGTCGTATGGAAACGTCATGAATGGAGAACGTCATGTACTAAAACGGGAGGTCCAACGAAATTCGTCTGCTTGCCCTTCCTCCTGTTGGCGCGCCACGCCGTTGATGATTACACTTTGATATGCAAATGTGTGTTATATGGTCCGTCGGTCGCATCGAGTTGGGTTAGATGACCATCCAACCACGAGGCTAATGGAGTGGGTAACCGGTTTTGAGTATTTGTTGATGATGCTACTGTGTGGTTGGAAAACTTGTTAAAAGCTTAGGTGAACCTAAACGGGTTACAAGTTTACGGCTCATTACGTGTGGATTGACCATTTGCGTTTGGGTGCTTAGCATCGGTGTGGTGGTGAGATATTCGGAGCTGGGTGGTAGTGGGCTTTGATTTAGTTTTCAGCAGAATTATTGTTTCAGGGACTGACATCAAATAAATTATTGGAAAATGTTCATTTTGTTCGTTTTCCTATCGAATTGAATAAGGTTTTTCAATGCAAAAATACTCTATATCGGAATATTCAATTGAATATACTAAGCTCCTCATAAATTTATTAGGAGTGTAACCCTAAGAAATTGTTCTTCTGTTTTTTCTTGTCTGCCTTCAACATTCATGTGGCCTGTTTGCGCTAAAGTGTGTTTATCGGTAAGGACAATGTAATTATCAAACGTGACCAGTGGCGGATTTACCAACAGGCTGAGTAGGCTTGAGCATAGGGCGGCAGATTTTTGGGGCGGCAAATTTGGTTACCGAATTGGGTAGGGATATAGCTCCTCAATGATAAGTCTCAATGAGTTTTTATGCGGCTAAATGGATTAGTAATTTATCTCTTAGCAAAAGTTTCCATAGTAATTTTTTTGTAACAAGTCGAATTTAAGAGCAACAGCTGTTTAAAGGCAGAAAGTCAAGTACGCTCAATGTACCTCATCTCAACTAATCAGACAAGAATACTCATCATCATCACTTTCCTCACTTGACTGGAGAATTTTTTTACAGACACCCTTCTACCGCATCTTAACAAAAAATAAAACAGTCATTACTTTAGTTTTTGAGTTGTGGGGTAAGTTTAGTAACTACTGCTCAACTAACCCCAACCCGGAATTTTAAAAAAAGTGAGTCCCTTTTATCAGTATTGTCTAAAGTCTTTGAGAAGGGGTGTCAAAAAAAGAATGTTGTCGTTTGTAGATAAAATAAGATTCTTTAGTGACTCTCAGTTTAGCTTTCGTAGTGGCAAATCCACTGAAGATGCATTGCAAAATTGAACGGAGAAATATATAGCAGTCTTAATGAATCTAGTCTATTTATTGACATCACTAAGGCTTTTGACATGGTGGATCATAACATACTGCTGAAAAAACTCTTTAATGAAGGTTTCACAGGATTTTTCCACTACCGGCTAACTTCTTATTCAGAAAACCGTAGTCAGAGAGTAAGGGTTCGTAAGCTCTCCTCAACATAGGTGTTCCACAAGAATCTGTTTTGGGTCTTATCTTGTTTTAAATTTTCGTTAACTCGGTCTTTCTTCAACCTTTCAGGGGTAAAGTAATAGCTTTTGTCGATGACACTGCTCTATCTGATCACGGTAATTGTTATTTTAACTTATCTATGGACTATGACCCGGAATTAATACGGAGATGGTTCAAACTTCATAAGTTGGCCACGAACGAAGTTCATGATGTATAAAATAATGGACAAAGTCTGTGATGATGACTTGGCCATGCGCCCAATTGTAATAGATTCCGTTTGACTCAATTTTGTGCTCACGATAGAGAAATACCTAGTTTTGAATCATATGTTCGTTGTAATACAAACTGCTTTGATATTGAACGCGATAACAGCGTTCTACAGTATGGCATAGCTTGCTGGGCTGGAATGCAATTGAATAAACTAGAGCCTCTGTTAATCAGACAAAAACATGCAATCCGTATACTTTGTATAGTAAACCATCAAACTCCTATTTTCGAGTTGTTCCTTTAAAACATCTGTATTTTTATAAAGTATTAAAAATATAAAAAATATAAAGTCTCAGGATATACATCTGCGAGGGTTTGTGATAACCTCGGTCTACGTGTCAACACCAAAAATATCGTTGATGTACCAACTATTAAAATATTCCATAACTCTTGCTTTTATTCTACTACTGCGCCCTGTTTATTTATTAAAATGCCTGCAAATCTAAGAGGTGAAAGACTTAAATCCGTATTCCTAAAGAATGTAAGAATTTTGATTTCTACGTTTAGTTATATTGTTATTGGTAATCTATTGAATCCTTTAGTTTGATTTCCTTTCATTATTGTTTTAACTTTTTTAAACCTGCAATCCAAAAATCATTTGTATTTTTAATTTAATTTTTGTCTTTTTAAGTTTTTTTATCCCCATCGATAAATTGTTATTTAGTTTTTACATTTCGTACATTCGCCTCTTGTCAGTATCTGATAACAGAATGTATTTAGAAATGTTTTCAATATATGATCATATATTTGTTTAGCTTAAAGTTTTTAAATGAAATAAAGAATAGAATAAACAAAATAAAAATATTTGGTCATTCACATTTACAAACATTTCTAGTTATTTTTTTGAAATAGTTGACATCTAAAACGCTTAACAATTTTTGCGAACCATTTTCCAAATTTTTAGGGTATCGACTAGTGTCTGCGTCAGTTGACTATGAACTACCTTTCGGGTCTTTGAATTTAAGAAGTCTTCACAGTTTTCAATCGCCCAATAAATGTTGGTGTGCCCCAGGGTTCTGTTCTATCTCCGACTCTCTTTTCAATGCTCATTAAATGTTCTACCTTCTATTTAAACGTTACAAATTCATGCTTTCGCTGATGGTAGAATCCTTAATTTTCCATAATCGTTCATAGATTCACGTTTATCATAAACGGACGTGAATGTAATTTTTTTTTAAATCCCAATAATAATAGCATATTATAATGGGACTCTATGAACAGACTGACTATACCTCTAGCAATTTTCAATGTATGGCACCTGCATCACAGAAGAGGGCGAGGTTGCAACAAGACGGTACTATTTTTCACAAAAACGACTCCTTTTGTCTTGGACAAATTATAACTAACCTAATGTCATTAGAAACTATGAGCCCTGTGAGATTATCCCTCCGCTAAAGCCCTAATCATCTTAGCAGATAAGCCTAACCCTAAGACATAAGACGTCACCTAAATTAGACCATCATTCAAATTTAACCACCTGCTTAGCTAAAATCAACAGGACAATACAACCAACAAAGCCATTTCCATCTTATTTAAAAATTCAAATCAAATTCCTAATTACGCACCCGTCTGTTAAAACTTTTCAACAAAAATTCTGGAGTAACTTCTTGCGTGCCTGCGTAAATATTTGCCGACGGCACTAGCCGAAGGAAAACGGCTAAAAGAAAAGAAAACAATTCACAAAACATGGTAAAAAATTAAAAGGACATTTGCGGGAATATTAAAATACCATTTAAGCAACTCGATGAAATTATCCCCAAGTGACAATCCTTGGCGCGGTGTCTTCTAAAATGTTCATCAATTCATTACCGGTAACGAGAAGTAAAAACACCCTCAAAAGGGGAAAGCAGATAAAGGCTTAAAAATGAAAATACTTTCCGCGAACTTACCGAATCTCTTTCTAATGCCTCGCCACTTGCTTGGGAAATATCACTCCCCAAGGATGGTCATATCTTCCGAATAAATCTTGTACTGTCTCCTAAGTGGCTAATAAATATCACTTAAGGAGTTCTTCTCTGCTTTTGGAGGACGAAATCCTTTCGCATAATATTAAAACAAATAAAAATAATCATTGTAGTGTTAAAAAGACAAAAACAATTTACATAAACTTGTACCATTGGCGCGAGTTGTAATTACTTAATGTTCGGATAGGAACAAAAATGTTGTTTGTCAACAAACCACCACCAGCCGTGGACTTGGACAACTTTTCTCTGCCACTTATGGACGTGGACAAAGTGCTTAGGTATTCTAAGAATCAATCTCAGCTGTAAAAGAAATAGCAAGTAATTTTTCCTAGCATGAAGTTGTGTCTTTTAGGACGAGATGTGTTTGGGTTTTTTTTTTCAAAGAAGCCAGTTTCATAGTCAATTTAATTACTTCATCTGATCGATTGGAAATAATTTTCTTGACTCCTGTTTTGGTGTTTTGCTCCGTGAAATGAATTTAAATAATCTCGTGCAGAGTTGTGAATATCTTGCAACAACAAGGTAGTTCGGATATTAAAGGACTTAATTCTTTAAGCAGAGGAAAGTCACAATCGTCGATTGCTTTACAACAAACGAACGATTTTTAATATTGCCAGAATTTTTTCAAGTTCTTTTCAATGTTGAGTTCAATGTTAATGCATTTTTTATTTATAAGAGACGCTAGACAAAAACCGCTTAAGCTAGCTTATATAAATTAACTATAAACTAGCTTTAGTAAATGTCCCTTTTCGTGCATTCGAATACTTTACTAAATGCCTTTTAATTTAAATTAAGTATTTTTATTAAATGCTGAAGGCTAACAATTATTAAAATAAGAACTTAGTGATCAGACGTTTTTTATTTTAACTCTAAAGCTTAAATTATATAAAAATAACTTAAAATACACATTAAAATCGACGAAAATATATAAGTATATATTTATAATATTTACAGTAGAACGCCGATTATGCGATTCGGATTATCGGACATTGACTGTAGAAAGGAAAGACGAACTTTAAACACAGAGCATAAACTTATTTAAGTTAAACAAACACAGTTCTTCAATAACGCTCACTTGAACATATCGTTCAGAGAAATTTGCAACCCCATCAGGTCTTAACAAAAATACAAAGTAAAAAATTATATCCAGCAATATCCAGTTCCCGAATGCCGTGCCTATTTTTGAAATTGCGAATCCATCCAACGCTCGCCTTAAAACCAGCTACACCCATTTTTCACTGAACATTCGCGCCTTATCACATAAAATCGCAACCGAAATCGGTTGTCCATTCGATCGTTGGTGCAGAAACCACGTGAAAACAGCATTCTCAAGCTGTTCATCCTTTGCCTTTTTCATTACTTCTCGCTACGAACATCCATAAGCAGTTCCCAACGCAGTCACAAAACTGACAATTTTTTTCACTTTTATTTTTAATGTCATTTATTGTAGCCGCCCCGACACCAAATCTATCTGCCAGTACCTTTCCCGCTACACCTTTTTTTAACTGATTTTTACATTTTGGTTATTCGCTTTTCATATAACCGTTAAAAACAGTGATCCACACAATGACAGAGGCTGGAGCTCACTCACAGATATCCAATGTTATTGAGTTGTAAAAATAAACGTTCTAACGTTCCGTTTCACGGACGCTTAAGACCGATTCGGATAATTGACGATTCTGTTAATCGGCGTTCTACTGTAGATATATTTTCTCAACCTTTTCCTACAAAAGCTAAGAAACATTAGGTATATGTAAGCCGGCCAAGGCTTTAAGAAAAAGAAGAAGAGGCCGACTTTGTCTCCCGTAAGGCGACCTGACTTTGAGGGGTATTCACGACAGAGGTGGGGACCAATTTGCTTACAGCCACCAAAATTATTGGCGCTGCTTCTACGCATCTACCATAGCGCAGTTTGCTACCGCCCTTCGGAGACAGTCGGGGGAGCTGTGGGTGATTTCTCGATTGAAGTCAAGTCGCCTATATACATCTAAACGGCGGGTGTGGATAATAAGCGGCACTAACAAACATTAAGTCTCGAAGTAGAAGAAGGCCTGCGGATTGACAAAGCCAATCTCGTGGTACAAAACATTTAATAAGGAAGCCGCAGATTGCAGGTTGTTGATCGAGCGCAGTGGCCTCGCAATGTGTCTTCGGATAAGCTTAATAAGGAAACTATCAGCTCTGAACAGGTTGACGCGATTGTAAGCGACCTCATTGCTATAGAAATTTGTATATTGCAACTCTGGAGTTCTTTTTCAACAATGTCTGTCATAAGCCCAAATTCTTTCCATCAAATTTTCTGTCACGTTGAAGCCCACGGGACACCCATAAGTAATCATTGGTCTCACAAGCGCCATGTTACAGATGACTCTCACCCTACGAAGCTTCGAGTTGGCTGCTATAAAACAGTCTCTCCTTCATGGCTTTGGCTCAGGCCAGAGCTCCATTCCCTATATGATTGACTTTACTTCGATTTTAAATAATTATAACCATTCAATGAAAATACATAGAGCCGTCACAAGTAAACCTGAGACATGTTTTTGGACGCATTACAGTAGTTGGGAAATTATTTGCACATTTCTTACTCACTTACTTTACTAAACGGGCTCCCGAACCCTGAAGAGTCTCTTCTGTTCTCGATCCCGGGCACGCTGCTTCCAGTTACAAGACCAAGCGCTGTGGCATCCGCATTCGCTTGGTCCTTAAAACTGAGGTTCAGTCTTCCTTGTCTTCCCATGCCTAGGGGCTGGAGTGCCGCTCGATGTGGCCGATCCATTGATGTCGTCGTATTTTGGTCTTAATTTCGATTATATCCACTCATAGAGTTTGCGGTGATATCTTCGCCTCCATTCGCCCTCCTCGCATGCGGGACCATGCGATGCCCAAAATCTGCTCTGTCTTCTAGATTACCGTCCAACACTCGGCTCTACACAGCAGAACTGGCAGGATCAGAGAATGTAGAGCATATATTTCGTCTTTCAAGTAGTACCGAGTAGAAACCGTCTTGAAGTAGCAGCGGTTTCCTAGGGTGAGTTTGGATAGATGTGTCTTTGTTGACAACATATAAGTACTTGGTTTTGCCCTCGTTTGCTTCAAGGCCAACAAGTTTCGCCTGTTCTTTAAGTGCCGCAAAAGCCTTTATGATGGCGCACTGGGAGTGACCGTTGATGTCGATATCGTCTACAGATCCCAGCAGCTGTACAGATTTATTAAAGATAGTGCCATCCACATTTCCACCTGCTCTGCACACTTTCTGTTCCAGCACGAGATTGAAGAACTCACATGAAAGCATGTCTCCTTGCTGAAACCCAGTGCATGTTAAGAATAGTTCGAAGGAACTGTTTTCAAATTGCTCATTCTATGTTTTCCAATATCATGCGGCACAGCTGGATCGGTGTTGCCTGGATTCCGAAAGCGGTCTTCTCCTTGAAGAGTTCAAGACGATGAATGCTATCATATGCGGCTTTGAAGTCGATTAAGAAATGGTGAGTCTCGACTTGAAACTCTACCGGTCTTGGTTCGACCGGAAATCAGAAGCCTCAATGGTACGTGCCGATTTGTGTTTTGCAGAAAGGCTTCAGACATTCACTCAGTACTTTGGATACGACATTAAGCAGGAATAAGTATGTCTCGATAGTTCTTACAAGGCATATGATCGCCTTCTTGATCATTTATACTTAACCTCTCTTAGGGTTTCAAAATTAACCTTTTTTCATTTATTATTAATTTTCGTAATGTTCTAATATAAATTTTGACTAAAATGGAAATAAATAAAAAAATTCATCAGAATGGATAAAATCCATAAAAACGGGACAAACATATTTGTTTATTTCTACAGTATTTTTTATTTCTACAGTATTACCCAAGACAACTCGAACTTCCGCCTTTTACGGCAAATACCTCGGCAAGGCGCATTGGAAAAGAATCTATACAATATAAGATATATTGCTTTCGGGAATGGATATAAAATCCGTCGCTCGTTCCTTTTCCAATATTTTGTAAAATTTTGCGCAACAATCCCAAAGCTTCAAAAGTTTTTGATATTTCAAGCGGTGTTTATGGGTGCATTATCATTGTATATTGTATAGTTGCTCCATTGTGAATCTCCATTTCATATCTCCAAATAATGAAAATATTTTAAGACAACATCAGAGTAACAACAATTTTGCTTTTTTGAAGTGCCTAGGAAATAAAGAACACTTCTCCAAATGCTTTTTTGTTCCTTAATATTATTTCACCAATTTTTTAAAGCAACTATAACGCATGTTTAATTTACCTTTAGATAACGAATGACTTCTTCCTCATGTGTTGTGACTATGTTTCTGCCTTTCTGGATTCAGTTTTTTACACTACCAAACTTTTTTTATAGGAAATCTTTTACTGATTGTCTGCAATGTCGTGTTAAAGCTCGCTTTACCCATGTTATAAGTGCTTGAATAAATCTTACATTAATCTAAGCATGCTTTATGGCTTAACAATCGTATAGCTAAATCCCCTTAACATTTGCTCAATGAATTCTTGACGGAAATATTTTGAAATATTCATTACGTTAATTGCAAGTATGACTTTGTCGGATTTTTGACGTTTGCCGTTTGTGACTTCGGAAAAAATAAAACAATTTTTGGCAAAATCAAAACCAGATATAAAAGTTCGGACATCTCTTAAGATTTAAGTGGACTGTCTTAAATATCGAATCCACTCTTATAAAAGCATAACATAATTTTCTGCTTACGCGAAGGCACATTGTAAAGGGTATGACCTCGGTCAACTGCCTTACTTCAGTTGCATGAAGACAAAAGCATGCTTGTAACGGCTTTGTCTCCGGAAAAGTTCGTCTACCTCTTCACTGAAGGTCTAGTCCACATTGCTCGTTCAAGTCTAGTCGGACCTTTATATACAATCGACAGATCACACACAACTTTATTAAGTTATTTTTAACCGTTTGGCTGACGTGGTTAGATAAATTGTTAGGTCTAAGTCAGCATTGAAATCAATATAGCGCTGTCAGTTGTATGGTCGAACAACTGTAGCTGACACTAGAAGTGATTGGCCGTGCTGTAGTTCGTTTTCTCATAATAACGGTTTGTAAAGATGATGTCGTTTACTTTGATAAAAAAAAAACTGCGAATTGGGCGAATGCAAATAGGTAGGTGAAAAATTCTCCGTCCCTGTTCGGACTCCACTCATAGTGCAATTTAAACGAAAATCCATCGGTTTCAAACCAATAAACAATTTTTCAATTCGTTTTGTTCTTCTCCTTTTTTAATAAGGGTAGTCATGATCCCTTCGGTGCGAGAAGACACTTGATATACCAGATGAAATAAATCGCAGTGAAAAATTGCTTCACAGATATTTTAAAGGAATGCGTCCATCGAATGTCTTCTAAACATATTATTATAAAGACGGATTGGAGATACGTTTCAATCGGCTACAAGCAAATGAAGTGTTTCCAAGTATCCATCCATAATACAGAAAAAAAAATATTTATTTAACTATAAGATGGCAGTGTTATCATGACTCATCCTAGTTGCATTTGTATCGTGCTCGGCCTCTCATTGAAAAATAATAAAAAAAGAATAGAATAGAAACAAAATTGCGTAAAATCAATAGACGGATTCAACACTCGCAAAGCCTCCATCTAAATTATCTGTCCCAACGCCCACTCAACTAATGCAATCGAATTGTGCATTAAATATGCTGGCAGCAAAACACTGCTTCCAATTTGCCATCAATTATGCAAAGCGCTTCTCTAGTCCTCCTATTGCTTCATCCTGACAATTATTGCCCCTTTGACATGGACAATTTGTATCTGTAATTGGGTTACAATTTAGGTGGGGCCATGACTCGGATCCTGTAGTGAATGGCGATGCATTTCTGATGATTGCAACTACTACATACACACACTCTGTTTTATTGATAGATGGTATTTGTTGTTGGCACTTAGTTCTAATCAATTAAATGTTCACATATATATTTAGGGACACTAATGCACAGTTCGAGTCACATTGAAACCACAACGTGAACGTTATAAAAAATTGAATAGATGCCATTCACAATAGCGACACATGCACACATTTCTAAATTTATTGACATTCATTTTAAATTCATTACCATTGGAGGCATGAAATATGTTCTGAGACTGGCATGTCCAGGACCAGGACAGCGTTTTAAATATAATACAATGAATATAATTGCCACAAGGTGAGTTAATTTTACAAGAAAAATTTGTTTGTGAGGTTAGAATATTTAATCGTGGCTCAAATTCAGACTACAGTAATTTTGAACTTATGTGTTAGTCACTGAACTCCTTTTTAACGGCTGCACCGATTTTGATGTAATTTTTTGTGTATTTTTAACTGGGCTTTAGGATGGTTTAGATTGGATAATTGATCGATAAAATCAATAATTCTCCTTCTAAGAATATTTCATAATTATGATCATTTTTGGAATTTTTTTAAGATCACTTTGATTTTTTCAATAAACTGGGACTTTAGTAACTATGAGTCGATAAGGTTACTGACCCGGCCATAGTGGGATGTTTTGAATTTTCCTAATAATTTTTGATGTAATTTTTTAAATCTGCTAAGTGTTGTAACCACAGTCAAAAGAGACAGTTCAGAAAAGTTTGGAGAAGATTGAAGAAACAGGTAATAAAGGCCTCTGCCGTGCATAAAAAGCGTCACATAAAACCAAAAAAATCAAGGACTTCGTTTAGAATTCGCGAAGGAGCATTTAAACAAGCTACCATTCTGTGGAAAGATGAAACTATGTGTTCATTCAACGCTATTAATGGAAGAATAAGATTTATCAGCCTGCAATTCAGCGTGTTCGACATTCTCACTGTGGCAAAATATTTGGAAGGGGATACATAACATTTTTATTTATTATTTAGTATCGATTTTTTTTCTGAATTAGTATGTTTTATTTATAATTATTCATTAATGTTTTGTTTTTACTTGTAGATTTTCCTACAGTTAAATGTAACGCGTCCGCCAAATAACTTTTTTTTTTCAAAATGCTTTAAAAAAACTGCTGAATATTTTCTCAAATTTCTTTTTTTATTTGAAAGTACAATCCTTCCGGCTAATAATGGAAAATAATTTCATTCAAATGACTGTCTTGGCTGGCCATGCAGTAGCATACACGATCGGTCCAATTTTTAAGCACATTATCGATAGTGTGCAGCTGTACTTCACCAATGGCTTCACGAATATTGTTCTTTAAAACGTCAATTGTCTCTGGCTTGTCGGCGTAACACTTATCTTTGAGGGCACCCCATAAATAATAGTCCAACGGTGTCAAATCGCAGCTCCGAGGTGGCCAAACGACATCAGCTCTGCGGCTGATAATGCGATCTTCAAAAACAGGGCGCAAAACATCGAGTGTAGCTTCGGCTGTCTGGCACGTAGCGCCGTCCTGTTGACCAAATGTTGCCAATATCCTCCTCCTCAATTTTTGTGAACAAAAATTCGTTCAACATGGCCCGATAACGATGGCCATCGACTGTTACGGCCACTCCTTGCTGATTTTCGAAGAAAATTATTATGCCCAATTATGCCTCTGGACAAAAATCCGCACCAAACAGTGACTCGTTTTGGGTGCATCGGCTTTTCAATGTATGCGTGCGGGTTTTCTGTGCCCCAAATGATCAAAATGAGCTTCATCTGAAAAGATAATTTTTTTGGCAAAATCAGCATCTTCTGTAAGTCTTTGGATGGTCAGTTGGCTTCAACTCCTAAACCAATTGGACTTTGTATGGCGTCATACCAAGGTCTTTATGCAAAATTCGTCTCAATGATGTCTCCGAAATGTTCAATTGTTGAGAACGACGGTGAATTTATGTAGATGGCGTTTCACGCACACTTTCTGCCACAGCAGCAATATTCTCGGGTATACGAACTGTTTTTGGCTTTTCACGCTTTGGTTTATCGATGAGGATGCCAGTTTCTTTCACTTTTTTTACAAGATAACGAACATACGGAGCTGACGGTGCTTCTCTTCTTCCAAAATCCGTACGCAATTTTCGCACACATTCTGCAACATTAACAGGATTTTCAAAGTAATGTCGCAATATTTCCCAGCGTTGTTCAAGCGTATACACAACCATATTCGTTCAGCGGAAGGATAAAACTAATTATCAGTCAAATCAGACATGAGCTAAGTGTTACCATTCACGAAATAAGCACTAGTTGAAAAAAAAGCGTTAGATGGCGGACCCTTTATTATCTGTGATAACAATTGCATAAATATTGTAATAAATTCTATTAGTAAGGTAACATGTACCTTGAGGAAATGAAACAATCACATTTGAAATTTTTTCATGATGTTGCAATACTCGTAGATGTAGGGCACTTCAACCTTGGAAAAATTTGATGATTTATGGAATTTATGTTAAAAAATATTTGTTGGAAATATCGCAGGATGTGTTGTGATTGTCGTCTCGGAAACCGAATCTCAATTTTATTAAGAATGCCTTGCAAGTTCTTAAGTCAAAAATTCAACGTGACACTTTGAGCCATTTACAAAAACCTTTTCGTATCAATCTTTAGATGACTCCAAGAGGTTATTGTTGCGGTGTTAACTATCAGAATAAATTTACAGGGATAATCGCTTTTTTGAATTTTTTTTATTGTCTGATTAAAAGTGTGAATGACTGTAAAGTTGATTGAAAATCGAAAATAGGTAAGATGAACTCAATCCATTATCGGGCAGGACAACCAACATTTCTCGGGTCCGCTAGTATACTTATAAAAAGCCTTTTTGCTACAGTTTCGAGATTTTTCCAAAGTTTTGTAAAGAGAGTGGAGAGTGGACAAATTAAGCAATAAAATCGGTTCCCATGAATAAAGGCAGTTCTGAAATAAATTGCATAAACGAATAATTCCTGAGGAATTTCATTCAAATTTATACTCTATTGAAGGTCGAGGAAAAATGGATGAATTGATAAACATTTTTAAATAAAATCAAGCAAACAAATATAGACGTATATATAAAATAGAAGATAAAAGATCCTGATTCCATGGAAAACAAAACAAAGGATGTTTATTGTGATTTCTTCTCTTGATTGATTGAATTAAAGTTAGATGTTCAATGATACGGTGTGCCTTAAATTCCAAACATTCCATGGTTGTCTTAACGGATGGAAAAAAATATAATTTAGTGCACCGGAAAGCTATTGATTCATATTTTCACGTTAAACGCAAAAAATTACGGCATCTAATCCGCCATCATAGCCGAGAGACCGCTTAAGCCTTAGGGCAGTCAGAGTACTGAAATGTAGGGATCTATTGCAAATGAATATTGCCGTCAGCTTTTCGTTAGTTTAATGAGAATTAACTGTGGGAACTTTTGTCTGGGATTTTCGGGTTGTTAAATAATTGTTATGCTTTGGGCTAAAAAAATTCTTCAAATAGCAGGCAGACATATAATCAGGCTTTGCATTTTTTTCTCAAAGGAAACCCAAAGGCTGGGTCTTCACTTTGATAGTGTTAAAATCCTCTATCGTTTAAATTTTTGTATTACGAAGAAGAAATATTTATACTTTACGAAGGAATCGAAGTTATGAGCTCTTCTTCGATCTCAACAAAAAAAGATCTGGCACCAAAATTGTCCAGTTTTTAGTTATTTTTCTGAATTTGTTTTTTCTTTTAATATCTCAAGATGATCGCAAGATTTCCCGGTCTGATAATCAAGACTTTTTAGTTTTGGTTTATTGTGAACGAGAACAAGCCACAGACTTTTGAAGCTCACAAAGAGAAAAAGTGTTCGAGAACTATTCGTCCAAAGTTCTAATCAAAACGTTTGCAAATGAGGTACTAAAGTGCCGCAAATTGAAGGAAAAAGTTATGAAAATAACATGAAAAAATATAAAATAATTTTGTGTTTTTTTAAATATATAGTAAAACAACAAAGGGAGAGTGATTCATGGCCAACCTACGTATAAACATATGTATCTTTTAAAGACTGTTTTATTAATTGATCTTCATTTTGCAACAAATTTTCGGCTTAGTGAAACAACTGAGTGGCCTCCAATGTTCCATTTAACAGTTAGACTCTTCGATAATTTTTCCACAATTCTCGAGAGGTTGAGTGGAATGACTTTTTCTTTTAAGGCAATCAATTAAATTATTTTGAAATAGTAAAATTAAGGCTTAAGGTAAAGGGAAAATAAGGGGAAGCAATTAATTTTATTTTATTCCCTTAATATCATGAGAATGTGAAGCTTGTGCTTGGCCTATGTATGTTTATTATTTTAATTTTCTAAATTGAAAAAGCCTTTCGCCATAAGTTTACCTCAGAATTTGCGGTTAATCCTCAAAGAAAAACCCGTATCCAGGGACGCTGCAGAAGTATACAAAAGTAGAGGTTTTCTCAAATTCTCTGTATCTTAATAGATAGACCTTAATTTAAGCATAAAAATATTTCAAACAATCTTATACAATGAAAGGTGATATTAAAATTATTAAGAAAATCACCTTTTAATCTCGAAAACTCTAAATTAGCAAACAGATGATTTTGGTCTCAAGTGAAGGCAAAAAGGGATGGAAATTATTCTCATCTTACTAAAATATCATCTTTGTATACCCACAGAGTCTTGAAATTTGAAAATGAATATGTGAGCAACCCAAGAAAATATCAACATTCTTTAAACGCAGTTACAAAGCGTCGTATTTCTTCAAAATACAAAACCCTAAATAAAGTTTCTTTCCTAAGTACTAACAGAGAAATTATCGTTAACTTGAGTCAATGGATACCAAAGTAAGAGATTTCTTAAATCGTCGATAATTGTTATCAACTTTGGAGATAGTCGCTTACTCTGGAACGATTTTTTTCTTAGAATATACCCAAGAATCACCACTTAAATTTTGCTTGACTGATTACAGGACACTCTATAATAATAAAACAGATAACGAGGTTTAATTATATTTCTCACTTCTTGTGTAAACCAAGGTGAGTTGATATTTTTGACATGTTTGTTCAAATAGGATGGTTATGTTTTAATTGAAACTTCAAACTTTCTCATTTACCTCACTTGTAGTGTACAAGGGTAACCAATTCAAAGTTTGGCATAAAGATTCCAAATTGATGTTTGAAAAATTGAAAGGTTTGCCAAAAACATAAAAAATTGTTAAAAGTAAATGCAGCTGAACAAGGGCGGCAAAAGTTTTGAATTTAAAATTTCGTTGCAAAAGGATTATCCATCCTACGTTCAATCGTGAGCGAAAAATATTTCATTTTTTTTTTTCTTTATTTCAGATAAAACTTATATAAGACTTTTTCTCTTTCATATTTATTAGAGGAACACACTCTTTACTCCCCTAATATTGTTCTTTGTGGAGACTTCAATTGCAACCTGTTAAGGCCTAATCTCCTGACAGATGGTCAATTTAAGACCAGTTAACACAAGTACACCAATTTATTATTTTGGTGGAGATGCAACATTGCTAGACTTGATTTTTGTTAGTGACATTAACGACGTAGCTTTTTATAACCAAAAAATTACTCAAAAAATTACCTTTAAAAATAAAAATAATTAAACCAAATAATAAACCATAATTTACTTGTAATGTAAGACAATTAATGGAACAACGAGATCAGGCCTACAATATCTGGAAACGGGTGTATTGTTCACTTTGCAATAGAGTTATAGCTGAAATACATTTCTCTCAACAACTAAGCTCACCCTTTAACGGGTTGCAACTGTGGGAAAACCTAAGAAACGTTGGCAAGGTAAACCAAGGGTTGTACCAGCTGACGGTATCGATGAAAACGTCCTCATTAAAAAATTTGTTTCTGTTTCTACAAGGCAGGTCCTTTCGCAAGTGCCGAAAGTTCCGTTGTATACATCGATAAGTTGGATCGTGACGAACTTTTCTCTGGCTTTAGTTCTGATGTCTGGAATGTACCCGTATATTTGGAAGGTGGCTTAAATCGTACAATTTCCCAAAAATGCTAGGACAGATGAGTTAAGGCCTATTGCCATTTTGCCTTTTTTGTCTAAGGCCTTCGAGAGGATAGCTCAAAAACAGATCAACGTTTATTTCGCAGCCAAGTCAATGCTCTCTTCAAAACACTCCGGTTTTCGTAAGAAACGCAGTTGCATCACGGCACTCTTGAATGTTACCGATGACCTAAGGCAAGCTTTGGATAAAGACGAGTTGACGTTTTTGGTTTTACTTGACTTCTCAAAGGCTTTTGATACCGTCACTCACATCATTCTTTGTAAAAAGCTTAGACAAAACTTCAACTTCTCAACTGGTGCAACTAAACTTATCTATTCCTACTTAAGTAAGGCAAGAAGGCAAGCAGTGCAAGTTGGGGACAGACTCTCTAGTTTTAATTTTCTGCAAAATGCCACTGGTGTACCTCAGGGGTTCATTCTTGGCCCTCTTTTATTTTCGGTGTATTTTAACGAATTTCCGGCTTCGATTACGAACTGTTCTATCAATATGTACGCGGACGACGTACAGTTATACCTCAGTTGCCCTCATGGCCTTATTGAGCATGGAGTCTTTCCTGTCAATAAGGAATGCGTGAATGTGGCTAAATGGTCAGAGTCAAATGGTCTCTTCTTAAACCCTTAAAAATCGAAATGTCTTGTCATATCTAGAAGTATGCCAAGTATTGTATTGAATAATGTGCATATTGAATACGTTGAAACCTCAAAAACGTCGGAGATCCTTTCAACCGCTTTTTGACCTGCGTTAACCATGTTAATGGATTCGTCGGCAAAGTTTATGACGTATTTCGTTCCTTACGGGTAACCCAGTCTTTTACACCGTTAAAAACCCGCTTGCTTCTTGCGAAGACGTTGGTCATTCCTATCCTTTTATATGGTTGCGAGATCTTCTGTAATTTCAATTATATTATAATAAATTTATAATAAAAATAAATTAATAAATAAATAAATAAATAAATATGCTTGACAGTTTGAATAAGATAATAGAAAAATAAATATAGAAAATCGAATATATGTTTAAAAACTCCAAAATCGTTTTTACACCTTATGAGAAACCATTTTCAGTTCTTCAATCATGTAGTTTAAAACAACTGAAGTTTCATTCAATTTAAGTCTTATAAATTTTATAATTTGCGACAAAGACATTTCGTATTCCTAAATTTACATACGTACCTTTTCGGTTTAGATAAATGTTACTGTGTAAACACGAATAATTTTGGCGCAAATGCAGAGACAGCAAAATTTTTTTACTGTCATTCGTTCCAATCTTCTTTGCCTTCTTATTTGGATCCTTTATATGAGAGAGTTGCTGTTCTAATTCCCATGTTTAATGAATAAATATCCCATTATCCTTATGCATTTCGATTTTCGCTTTCGCATAGCTTCTGGAAAAAAAGATGTAATAGGAAGTTTTAAATTGGACTTGGGGGTGTTCAGTATACTTAATATACTATATGTATAACGAGTGAAAAGTTATTCAAGGAATGTGTTTTCAGGGATTTTTATTACACCCTCGAGGTGTGACTGTCGATTAAGATGAACATTTGTGTATCTTTATGGTAATTCAAAGGTATTGTTACCCTTGTCTTGTTGTAACAAAAAAAGGAGGCATAACAATTGATTGACAAAAAGGAATAATATAGCAGAAAACAGACATATAGTATGTTATTTAAATTGTTACGATCAAATGTAAGAATTAAATACCATTTGGAAAAGAGATAATCTTGACAGTCCTTGTCGAGTACTTCGAGACAACTTTTACTAACAGTGACGCTGTAAACGACGTAACAATCTTGGACTATCGATCGAGTTATGCATTATGAACGAAACAAGCAAATGAAAAGCATCCGGTTAAGACCTCTTAGATTGTAAAATATTAAAAGAACTACCCAGAAATGCCTTTTTATACCTGCGGAACGTATTCAATAGCATTTTAAACCCCAAATAAAGGAAAGGATGCTACGTAATTTACGTCGAAAAGACCAATCAGCATGCTTCCACTTATATCTAAATAAGCTTGATCCTATACTGAAACAGAAAAGGGGCTATCTCAAGTCACCAATTCAACTTCAGACGACATCACTCGACTCACGAACAGATATATAGAGTGGCAAACGAATTTTCATCATCCATTGATGAAAAAATGTCTGTGCAGCAGTTTACTTCGACGTCGCAAAATCTTTTGACTCAGTTTGGCATAAAGGACTTCTGTAAAAACTCAGTATCATCCCTATGGATTATCTCTTATTACGTAAGAGTTATCTGGAAGAACGGTTCTTCTATGTCAGGTATGTTGACAAATGTTCCCACATATACCTTGTTAATGCAAGAGTGCCTCAAGGTAGCATCCTTGGACCACTTCTCTATTTTCTTTATCCAGCAAAGAAACGACAATGGTGGCAACTTTTTCCGATGACACTGTTCTCCTTAATTCCGGAAACCATCTTCAATCTACAACATCCAAACTTCAAGAAACACTGGACAAAACAATAGAGTGGTTCTCCAAATGGCATATAAAAACTTTTGAAGACAAGTCAATGCAAGTTATTTACACTACAAGATCAAATTCACATCTTCACCATTAACCATCAACAACAGACAAATAAATATACAACCCGTCGCCAAGTGACTGGGAATACACCTGGACAACAAACTGACTTGGAAATTCCATATCCAACAAAAACGTGCCCAGATAAAACATAAGTTCTACTACGACCCCAATCAAAAGTTTCGACTGACATCAAATTACTCATTTATAAGAGTATTATAAAACCAATATGAACATATGGTATCCAAATTTGGGGAACAGCAAAGAAGACAAACCTGAATATAATCCAGAGACAGCAGAAGAAAATCTTAAGGACGATTACCATCGCAGAATGAATAAACGAAATTATGATGTTCATCGAGACCTACAAATCAACACAATTGACCAAGAAATCCAAAAAATTAGTTAAAAATAACTTACTAAAATAATAAAATCACTCCAATAGGGACATCAACACTAAGACCTATTGACCTAGCTCTGCAGTCATGAAACCTATGTTTTATGTGTTGATATACTTTCTACTGCATATTTTGACCTGAAATTTTGTACTCGGTGATTTTTGGGGTCGCTGAACTAAATTCGTAAAATTCAATCCAATTCCAAAAAAAATTGATTTATAGGGGTTTTCAAGGCCACAGATCACGAGTCTATTGTTAGTGTTTCGGTACTTATCATGTCCAAGATGGCGGATCCAATATGTCCGACTGTCAGTCGTACATTGCAGACTCTGTCATACATCTAGGCTTTTATTTTTCTCCCAGTTCTGTACTCTACCTCAGATCAATCGCTTCAAAGTGAAACGAATACGAAGTAGTTTCCTTATGTGCCGCTAGGTGGGACATACTCCCTCAAGCGAGTTTCTCCCGCAAAAGCATAAAAGCCATAAGCTGCTTTTTATTTACTGTCTTTTCAGAATAATTTGATATGCAGTAGAATAAAGTTTGATTGGTTTGTCGAAATGATTAGTTCAATTTTAAACATTTTTCCGCCATCTTGGATCTGCCATTTTGAATTCCGTCAATATGACCTCAGATTCATGTTAAGCGACCCCAAAAACTCTCGTGTACAAAAATTCAGCTTAAAATATGCAGTAAAACATTTTAGACAGCGGTTTAAATAGGTGGTGCTCTGGCAGTACCACTGTGACTCAAAGGGTTAAGAGAAGAACCAATGTTACACTTCTGTGAAAAATATTATTCGTGTATGACAGATATTATTGTACACAAATTTGACATCCAAAGGCGACAGCAGCGAGCGAAAAGGGGCGCAATGTCTCGGCTGAATTAAAACTCACCTGCGTCTTTTCTTGTCATAATTAGAAAATAATTTACAGCAATGGTTCAAAAATCTGTTAATACCTCCCAAAAGTAAAATATTTAGCTACAACATTTACTCGATGTCTAACCGACAGTTGTAAAATACATTAAGGATAAAAAAAAACAAAAAAATTAGGAAAATACTTATGACCATCCGTTTTTAACATGACTCGATCAACAAAAATTTAACATTTCTATGTTGCCAATATTACGAAAATTGTAGTCAGCCGGTCACTCTCGGCTCGTTGTGCGTTATTTCGCTTCTGTATTTTTATTTAAGTTAAGTCAAATAAAATTATTAAAACTTTTTGTTTTTACAATAAACTTTAAACTTTACACTCACTTACACAAGTTTAAGCGCAAAAGTATCTCTTTATTTGATTTATCCGAATGCCAATAGAAGTCGTGTTTTGAAGCCAATTCATTTTCACTGTGGAAAAATGCCGGAAAACTCAACGAATCAGTTCACGAATTCTGCTGGACTCATTTACGATTCCGGTCACAACGTGACGTCCACCGATTTATTTTTCTGCCGTCCGTGTGTCCAATTCAGCTCGTCACACCGTCATTATGTTTCCATTATCCTTGAGGCCGAGATGCAATCATAAATAACAAATGCCGTAGTCCTGTAGCCTAGCAGCCATTCTCCCAGGGTTGTATTTGTTGGCAGAATTCTAAGGTTAAACAAATGACTGAACACTGAATTCCGGTACACACAGGATAGCACTTCCATAGTGTAGTGTGGTGGCAAATCACTGGAGAAATCAAGAAAATTGAAATGCCGTCAGAATTTTCTTTCTGTGCAGCGAATTTTCCCCTATCCTCTCTGGTTATGTGGAGCGGTTTCTGTTCTTATAATACCGAATGTCCTCGTTGTGATGTATCAACCCTCATTCACGGAAGGACATGCTTAGAATAAGACAAACTGAAGGAAAAATTTTGTTTTTTTTTGTTTCTGTGGAATAAGTGGAATTTAGTGTCTACGAATTATATGCAAAATTCGATTTGAAAAACGAGAGCAACGCAGAAACAACATTTGAATTAAAGCTAATCCTTGAGGTTGTGAAAAATAAATTTTCTGATTGACAGATATAAAAATTCCATCAACTCGTGATGATTGATAGAAAACGAATAACAACCCGGGAGTAATGATGGAAATTCGAATGGAAATAACTTTTTAAATCAATGGATGTGATTTGGAGACTTGTCACTAGAAGTTTGAAGAATTGAACTTAAGGTGACATTTTACTTGAAGAAAAAATTAATCAATGGAAACCAGATGGAATCAAATTTTATTAAATACTTGCTTGTTCAACTGGCTTTGATCGCTAGCAAAATAAGTAATGTCCTGATCTTCCTGGCCAGCTTTATTCATGCCTGTTTTTTCTAACAACATAGGGATACCTAATAAAATCATATGGATCAATATTCATACGAACATTGGTGGTCCAAATAATACCATCAGGATCCTTCTACACGGATATTCTGGTGTATTCCACTATTTCTATAGAACGCAGTGGAATTTTCAGTCTCCTCCTTTTCGAAGACGTTTAATAAAAGTTATATCAGAAGGGGAAATAAACTCTTTTTCAATGCGCAATATCTTGCAGACTATTTTCAATGCTTTGCTGCATCAACGCATTGCTTGCTTTCAAGGGATTTTGAGTACCCTTATCACGCTTTCGTCTTCTGCCTTTCCATTTTTTATCGTTTTGATTACAAACAATGCTGCATCGAAGTAGGAGGCTGCATTCCTTATCACTTGGACAGTAACATTCGTCTCACTAGGAATGCTCATTATTTCCTCTTCAAGCCCAATTTTAGTCGTACGGTCAAGTGAAGGAATTCGTTTTTTGGTCACGCTCCCACACGCGGTTGCAGTAGTTCCAGAGCAATGCAAACAGAACAGTTGAAAAGTTGTGTAACGCCTTGAAACTCAAATGTGCAAAGGTTGATCGAAAGGTGATGACAATACTTGTCCTTAAGTCTTGAAAAACATTTAGTTAGCTGTGATCGAATAAGTAACCCTCACTTGTTCCTGATAAAAAAGCTATTAAAATATAATATATAAGGACGAAAAACGAAAACAACGTATTTCCAAAGACATAAATACTGATTTGGTAGAGCCATTGGGGGATTCTGAATCTGGTGCAGAAACAGTCTGGCCTTCACCGACACTGAAGGAATTCGAAATCGCTGGCTTGGCGCAAATGATTAATTTTCATTCACTGAATTCGCAGTATTTTAATCGTCATTTGTGGATATACTAGAAAGTGTAATTTTCGTATTTTGAAAGATTGGCGCATCACCATGCTGGCTGTATTATGACTTCCCAGCAGAGCCAATGATATCAAATTCAAAAACCCTTAATGTGACGACACGAACTTAAAACAACAGCTTCGCAGGCCAACAGGACGAGATTTGAAAATTAAGTCAAAGTTTCGGACTCACTCGTGCATACCATGCTTCTATCAATCGACAAAGTCAAAAACTTCATCTAGTTACGTTCTTTTCAAAGTCTCGATGCCATAAAATCTGTTCACTCAATTCGTGAACTTTAACGCTTTCAAAACTTATCGCAATTGGTCGAGAACACGTTGTTTAACTTTAAATCTCATCTCAAATGTTGCCAGAAAAAACTACACAAGGCTCTACCTACTCACAGATATACATTTAATTGTTGTTATACGAGCTTTTGTACGGCTCTTGTCGAAAAGGCTGGTCAGAATATTGACAGAAGACGAGCAATGAAAATTACGTCAAATCACGTTGAAGTGGTAGAAAGTCGAAGAATTTGCGTGATCGAAGAGTGAACGTCAGCAATGTAGGTGATGTAATTCAAAGGATCCTTAATAACGAAATTCACATAAAGAAGGTGTCGGCGCAATGGGCACATGGCAAACATTAGCCACCGAATGAAAGAAATAACGAGTTGAAAATCTTAACTACAACTAATCTGAAACGCACAGACTTGAGGCTGTTAATAACCATAGGCGAAACCTAGCTCAACACTTTAGTCTGACTTGATATAACTTTCTAAGCCAACACTGAAGAAATTCAAAGACAAAATTATTTGCATTCACTTAATTCGCAGGATTTTTTTGCCAGTGTGTTCATTGTATGGTTTTTTTTGTGTTCTTAGAAGCAGGGATCGTGAAATAAAACACTTTACTTCTTAGAGCATCGAAGCATTTCAATTATTAAATTTCATCATAAAAGCCGTGTGCGCTGACTTCACACAACATTCTATCGTACACTGTCAAAAACAGGTCGTATAATGCAGTTGGACGAAGCTTCTTGTGCCTAGAGGTGGTAACATGTCCGATACAAAATAATTTCTTTATCCTTACAACTTCATGAGGAAATTTTTATATTATTTTTATATTACCTTTTTTATTTAATCAATAAGCGGCCTTAGTAATGCACACACTTAAAGTTGTTTCTGTTCTTTACATACATATGATGAAACCCTAAAGTGACCCAGGACAACTTTAGCCGCATTAACCTAATCCAATCACTCATCTGTGATTATCCCTCTTGTTTCGGTACAAGGCAAATGGAATAACGAAAATGGTAATCCATCATGATACCCTCTTAGCTTGTTCCAACACATAATGCTAGATATCTATTCAGAATGACACATATTCAAAATCTGCATTGTTTATCCTGAATTTAAATGAATACATCCGCCAACAAACAAACCGCACACAAGCAAAACAACAAAAATATAAGCATCAGTTTGCAGCATACCATATGGCTCAACAAGCAAGAATATTTCCGGTTCGATGCTTTCTGACATTCACATTGCGTCATTCGTCATTCATTGGGGGTAGGTTTTGTTTACAAACAATTCATTGCACCCCACAAATTGCAGCTTCTCGTAACACTTGGCTGCATAGATAGATACTAACCATCATCCAACAAACAGAGAAGATCCTTATTCAGAGACTTTGATTTGTTTATAAATATATTTAAACCAGAAAATATGTCCAGAATTTTAATTTAAATAAATCGAGGTCCTGTCATCTATTGACGCAAGTCCTCGTAAAAAAAAAAAAACACAGGAAAAAAAAATAATGCCAAACATTAATTTCAAAGGCAATCCGTAATCAATGAGGATCATAGTTACAGCACCATTATAAAAAGGTCATGTATCTTCCAGAGACAAAGTGTAATCCTTTAAGTCCAGTCCAGTATTCGGCAAAACTGGAAAAAGGACAATGGATAAATGGGCACAATGGTGGACTTTATGCGGTGAGCTTCTCACATTAGTTTACACCTGTTCCTAAATTTTGCTTTTGGCGATTTCCCTCTTTCCACGTTCGTTGTTTGGTTTATTTTCCGGGCAAACTTCACACATATTGCGGCAAGCACACACAAAAGCTAACAAATGAATGAAGAAGGACGGCTTTCTTGTCCCTTGTGAGCCATTTATTTTGGAAGTTTTGCAAGGTGGACATAGAGAGGAAGGAGGTGTATGTGTGTGCTCCTTCTTTTTACACATACTCGTACATATTGAAATTTTATTGGATATTGGCTAAGAATTTAAGGGGGATGCTTTAAAGCATATTTTAAAAAAATGGTATGAATTTGTTTAATTTTTTTTTAACCATAATAATAATCATGTTTGTTAGCCGACAAGTTAATTGCTGTCACATTTGCTCTTTGGAATATCAAACGAAATGAAAAGATACAAATAGCCTCTCCTTTCTTTCAATAAAAAGGAAGATTTCCAGTTGGAAAAAGTCGACATTCAAATATATAACTTTTTACTTTTACACTGCCGGTTCATATTTTTCTCCCATGTATATTTCTCCATTAGACGGATCTACTTTCGCACTCGCACAGTAGCTTGACCTATTTGATGAGGATCCAGATGGTATTCCCCCAATTTTTCTAAACAGGCGCTCTTTCTTGCTTGAAAAACGATTGCACATGCTTTTTAATCTGGCCCCTTAAGAAGGAGAATCTTGAACCACCCATTGTAGTAACGTCACGAAACTGTTATTGGATCACCACACTTTTTCCCAAGAACGCGTGTGGATATATTAAATACCAAATACTTATGACTATGGGCCCTTAAAGTTGTAACAAAATCAAGCTTCTTAATTGACGCATTCAAAAGGTATGTCTGAGGTTGCTGCATATTTTGATACTCGTAAAAGAGTCACAACCTAAAGGGTACTCCAAACGAAATCGGGGAATATATTCGAGTCTCTATTCCCGTGATGGACGAATCGAAGATGTGCACACCAGAAAGCTTGTACGGAACCTTAGTTGCGCGAGTCCGACTCGCACTTGGCACACGAAATATCCCACCGAAAAGACTCTCAGGTGAAAGTATGATTTTAGCTTTTCATATTTCAAAGGCATTTTATAAAGTTTAGTATCAGGCTCTGTATCCCGAAAATACTTGCTAACTTACTAGTCCGGGCAGGTGCTCCAAAGATTACTCCGGACCTTCTCAACAGAGTTCAAAAACGAGGGATAAAATTCAGAGACGACAAGAGCATTGCAATTCAAAAACTTAGTTACGTAACACAGCTCCTACTTGATATTGGTCTTAAACAATAAGTGGATGAACCCACAAGGATTACAACCACACCTTCTTCTACCCTTACAGATTATACAATCAAAGTAGTTGTTAGAGTAAAGCCCGTAGTGCACGACATGGAAATCGTTGCATGTACATGTGGGCCTGACGTCACATTCGAGTTAAATATTTGTTGCAAGCAACTTGTGATCGAATGTCGTTGCATGCAAAAAATATCGTTAGTACACGGCATGAAGAATTTGTCCCAAAACGTACGGTGGCCCTCGCATGGAAATTATTCGCATGAATTTTTGCATGCGTCGTGCGCACATGCTGAGCTAGTACTTGGCATGCAAGACGGTTCGCATGCGTAGCGTTCTAGGATCAAAAAAACAGCATATATAGTAAATGGGTTTCCTTCTACGCAACATGTATCCATGTCTATCTATTTTTCTGTTTCGCTGTCAAGAGCACAGTTGAAGATTTTTTGAGTTCGCTTATTTGTAAAATTATAAAATGTCGAAAAAGAACAGGTCCGCGGTTGCTATTTTGGCAAATCAACATAAAATTGAAAATGCCCAAAAAGCCGAGTGCAGCTAGCAAAATAAAGCCAAAAACTGAAAAGGAGGTGTATTTGGGTGAAAGGGTTGAGCGGGCCAAGTCGATTACTAGCTAAGTAATCCAAAAGTCTGATTGCATTGTGCGAAAGATGCACAATGCGAGTAGGATGGACTTTGTACCTTAGGATGGAGATACAATGGATTTATTTTTGCACAATGAATTTCTGTTGTTTATTTTTTGTGGGCTTGATGATAGAACAAGAAGCACACAAAGTTACACCAACCATAACACGAAGCGTTCGAGACCACACAACAATGCTTGAAATATACTACTCATGTAAAATACATACGACGGTACGAATTCGCATTCCTTTTGCAGGTGATGTTTCCACAGCATTCAGCCATGAAGTGCCACATGTTCGAAATCACATGCTGCTTGCTATTACACGACATAATATAAAGTCACATGTTTGCATTCGATAAAGGCGTAGTATGGACTCACATGTACATGCAACTATACACGGGTAGTACACGAATGTAGCAGAGAATGACGTCAGGGCCGCATACATATACATGCAACGATTTCCATGTCGTGAACTACGGACTTTTGTACTTTTTATAAAAATGAGAATACAGAGCAAATAGTTGATGATCATGCCAAGGGAAACTATTAAGAGTGCGTTGCTATCAGTAACAAAAAAGTTTACTTCGAATAATAAGTACGAAAAATGGTTTAGCTCTGAACTCAGTAGTATAGATGAAATTGTTCTCCCAATTACTTTATATAATAAACCTTTGACTTTAGAATTTAATATTCCTGGAGAGCTGGAAAGTCGAAAATGAAAAAGATGCTCTTAACCTGGAGGATTGCAGACCTATTAACATGGTACCGAAATATGAAAAGATATCTCTGCAGAGCACAGGATATTCATGTGAAACCTCTATTGTCTTGGTATTAAATGAAAGGAAAAAAGATTAACCATATATTCCACAATGGTACTGCGACACTTCAATTGTTGTTCATTCAGAACAGGATTCAAATCCAACAGAATAAGGCGAGGAGGACCAAAGAACAGCTATAGCATATATGCTTCGAACATAAGCATGGTTAAATGCTGTCCAAAGAATAAAATTTATAATAGTAATATATTTATCCAGGTTTTCTGAACCCAGATTCAAAACAATTTGCTCTACAAAGTATTGTGTATTTAGAATAAACTTCCTGCGGAAGTTAAGGAATTATCGAATGCAAATATTGTTAAAAGAAGATTGAATTTCCATGACCATGACCAAGTTTCCAGAATATATTTTGTTACAGCGCAGAGGGCGTTGATTGTATGGAGACAGTGGACATAAATCAGTTTTTGGAAAAAAACAAAATCTATTTAAGAAAATGAAGTCAACAGAGGATTATTATGCATACGAGAAGACCGTAAACTGGCAAACAGAAGATATAAGTTTGACAATTAAAAACTAAATTGTTTTAGTCTGTAACTTAAATACTGCGAGTAGTAGTAAATGTATTTAGATATTTTTATACATTACATAAGCTCGCGGAAGAGCGTTAGAAAGAGTTCATTAAATAGCCTGTCCCTTAAAAAGTAGTCCGGACTTTCACTAGGACTGTGTTAATGAGTTTTCAAAAATTCAATTTTCAATATTTCTTTTATATTTCTTTTCTTACCAGTCACCGATATTTGCAGTAGAAAGATATAAAACATAGTACATCAAATCTCTGTATGTAAAATGTGCGGTAACAGACCAGTTGTATTTTTTGTATGCCAAATAAAAAAAATATGTACATATGTATATGTCTAAAATCCAAACTCTTTAAATTAAATTACTTCTCTTTGTATCAGAACAGTCAGTTTTTTTTCGATTTATTCAATTTAAAGCTAGTTATTGCTACAGCCCTATAGCTTATAGAAAGTGAAACACATTTTTAAAATAATTGTGCACTTTTTATGCCTGGAAAAGGCATTTTACTACTGTGTCCAAAAAATAAGGTGACATATGAATTTAAACTGCGCGCGTCGAAGGATTTGGAAAATTTTCTTTCTTTTTAGGTTGATAGTACTGTCAGTGACATCTATGTGAAATTTCATGTCAAAATATATTCATAGTGTTTGAGATACGCGTCGTTTTGTGAGCTGCTAAAAGAAAGTTTTTGAGTTTTTGCGATGTCGAAATTTATTGAGCAAAGAATTTGCATTAAATTTTGTTTGCGGAATAAATATTCTGCTGCGGATACGTTGAGGATGGTGCAGAAAGCCTTTGATGAGGAGGCTATGTCTACAAAAAATGTTTACAAGTGGTATAGTGATTTCCAAGCCGGCCGTGAACGTGTCGAAGGCGAAGAGCGTTCTGGGCGACTATCAACCTCAACCGATGAAGCTCACGTCCAACAAATCAAAGATTTGGTGTTGAAAAACCATCGATTAGCGATTAGAGACCTTGCTGATGAAGTTGGCTTATCGAAAGGCTCAGTCAATACCATTTTGAAGGATGCTTTGGGCCTCAAGCGCGTCAAATCTCGACTGGTACCGAAAACATTGAATTTTTTGGAAAAAAGGCGTCGCGTTGAAGTGTGTGAAACAACGCTTTCCGACTACCAGGATGTCATGAAACGCATTATAACTGGCGATGAGACTTGGATCTATGCTTACGACCCCGAAACAACCGATTAATCGAGCGAATATCGTGCCAAAGGAGAGCCGAGACCAAAAAAACCGCGCCAAAGTCGCTCAAAAATCAAGGTCATGTTGACTGTTTTCTTCGATTATCGTGGTGTTGTGCTTTATGAATTCCTTCCAACCGGCCAAACAGTCAACAAGGAATATTATTTGAACGTTATGCGTCGTTTGCGTAACGCTATCCGCCTAAAACGGCCGGAATTGTGGAAAGACAATTCTTGGTTTTTATACCACGATAATGCACCATCCCATACCGTACTCGTAATTCGTGATCATTTCGCCAAAAACTCAACCCATATCGTTCCGCAACCACCGTATTCACTTGATTTGGCGCCGTGCGACTTCTGGCTGTTCAACAAGCTCAAAAGACCGCTCCGGGGACACCGTTTTGATACGATAGAGGAGATTCAAGCCGCAGCGAAGACGGAACTGAAGGCCATCCCGGAAAGTGACTACAACCAGTGTTTCAAAGATTGGAAAATCCGTTGGCATAAGTGCATTGCATCGAGAAGGGATTACTTTGAAGGGGATGAAATAGATTTGGAAGAATAAATAAAGAATTTTCAAAATAAATACAATGTCGCCTTATTTTTTGGACACAGTAGTATATTTTTGAAAAACTCAACATAAACTAATTTTCATACTTCAATAAAGCACTCCTTTTGATTAATTGATTTCAACACTCATAGGTTTTGATAATACATCTAAAAGCACTCATGCCAGCTCTAAGGGTATCCCTAATTATTACGCATAATAAAATTAGTATAAATTTTTCACATGAGATCGATTTTTATACAGAAACATATTTTCAAATTGGAGCTACAGGTAAATTAAGTGAGGTTGCTGATAACAAAGCTGCTAATTCACTGCGCAAAAGATTGCAATAAGCAAGTAAAAGATCTTTGAGATGTTCTATTTGGATTCTACTGTGGCTTTCAATCACTCATTCATTTTTTTTATTTTTTTTTCACTTGTCAATGCACTGTGGTGAAGTACCTACCTTGTTTAGTTTCCATATTTTAATCTTCTCCCTAAAAAAAGACCAAGTGCAATAAGTTAAATGTTTGAACTTGCCCGAACCATATCTTTGCAAATCGATTTTGTCCTGCAGCAGGTTTTTCAAAAAACAAAGAACTTCGTTTGAACCACGACAATGTTCTCGCCTACTTTGCTTAAAAAAAAGCAAACAATTTTCGAACGCTCTTGAAATCAAAAAATTTAGTATGTCTAAAAACTCATTTCGCTGCTCCAGCGTTGTGTGATTTTTGTTTCCTTCATAACCGCAAAAGCAAATTGTGGGCCTTCCACTCTTATACACGAACCCGCACTGCGGCCTTGCTGCTTATACCCGCACTATTGAATATTTTTAAGGCTTGATGGAAAACCTTTTCACGTATGTTTAATTTTAAATGTAATTAAATATAATATCCTTTCACTAGAAAAAAAAAGCAATTAAAAAAAAAAAATCTTTAGCAGAGCGTAGTTTCGATCTACGGACCTCTGGGTTATGGGCCCAGCACGCTTCCACTGCGCCACTCTGCTTCTTGAAAAATGGTTGCCAAAGAGTAAACTTGAATGTATAGAGAAGTATTCAAACAAAATGTGTATGAGAAGAGTTCATATGAATATATGAAGTAACAAAGTTAAGTGTACAACAATTTTTTGTTGTTGTACAGTTGTTTTTCCAAACGTGACAGTTTAGAGGAACTTTTTATAAATAAAAGTAGCATACAAACATTGAACATTTGAAGAAGCAAAGTGAAAAGCAACAGAAAAACACCTTGTTTGCGTAAAGATAGGCGGGAATTAGATTGTGGTTATGTGAAGTGGAGCGGTTTGCGTGGTCATGGCTATTTTTATGAGTATAATTTAACAGCCGATGTCGTCATCGATAATTTCAAAACGATGTAGAGATTTTTCGATAGAAAACGTCACAACATTTCTTATGCCCGGCATGTAGGGAAACAAGAGAGGTGGCGCGCTTCCGAATTCGCATTAAAAGTGAATGTTTTCGCTATTCAGGTTTCCAGGTAGAAAATCCGTGTATTTTGCACAACATGATAGTCGTTGGAGAGTACATCAAGATGTATAAAACGACAGCCAACACTGCGTGAATTCTCAACGCAGACTGATCATTATTTGAATACGATTGGTCGACAAGGTTCTAACTCTATAGAGAAAATAAGAAGCCACTTTTGCCAAATGTGAAAAATGATTGTAGAGATAATGTGCGAAGTATGCACTCATAAGTTTTTTAAGTGAAGTGGGTAATGACAAATTGATGGAAGAATCGAAATACAATAGATTTATAGTTCGCAGTTACTGTGTTAAGAGGAAGAAAGAATGTTTTATCAATATGAATTTCGCTTAAAAATATTGGTATGGAAAATTTGAAAAAATTGCAATTTTTAGATGGTTTTTTGGCTCAGGTTTCAGAATTCACAAAAATTATAATTTATTGTTTTTTGTATACATAAAATGGATTATTCTAAGATATAATGTGCAAAAATTTTTGAGAGGAAACTTGTTTTTCTATTTTTTATAATTTTTTTAAGTTCTCGGTTTTGCCTAGTAAAGTGCCTAGTGAAAATGTGATTTTTTTTATTTTGTTTCTAATGTAAAATGGTCTTTGTTGGGTCATTGGGTGAAAAAACTATTATTGACAAAATTATTAACAATAAAAATTTGTGAAAAGAGCCCGAAATTTTGTTAATTTTCGAAGGAAATTCCGACGTGAAGTGACATTGGCGCCTGCCTGACGAAAAAGACATACCCTGAGCGGAGCGACGAAATCGCGTGAGCGTGGACCACCAACGTGGTGTTTAATTTACCCCCAAACTTGAATTCTTTCAAATGAAATGTTCTATTATAAAGAGTTGAGTGCAGGAAATAAGCACAGCACATTCTTTATCTAATATACCGAGAAGTTAATAAAAGCAATTCAATTCAAGTACCTATACGGTGATTTTAATAAAAAATAATTGGAAAAAACAGTATTTTTGTTGTTATTTGTTGAATGAAAACACTCGATATGTTGTTATTTGGCACAATTAACAGTTATGAAGTAAGAGAAACACGATTTCAGACATAATTTCGAAAAAAAACAAAACATTTTTTTATAGTACTATTAACTTTCTCTCAAGATTTTTTGGTTTTTCTGCTTTTAAGACTTATTTACAATTAAAAAAAATGAGCGACTTTCCCATATTGGAAAACCGCCCATTTTTTCCTTTTTTAAATGCAACAGCACTTAGTCATCGCCGGTATCATTATCCCCATCATCCTCACCGTAGTTTTCCATTTGACTTGATGAGTCTCTGCCAGGTATAATAACAATTCATTCAGTGAAGTACCGCAGGTACTTTTCCTGTCCTCGACCGTAATTTTCTCAAATACTTCTTCTGCTAATTTCTTGATGGCGTCCAGATTAAACGTACTTTTAAAATAAGCACTTTTTGTGGGTTTCATTCTTTTGCAAAGAAGCAAGTGCAGAAGAAAGAAAAATTATTCTTAAAGTACACAAAGAAAATAAATCATTTACAAAAGTCGGATAAATTGTATGAAGAAGTCGATTCACAATTTTAAGTGTTGTTTAAGCGGTTTAAGAATAATTCTAATTGTAAGATCTCCGAACGTACTGGTCGCCCACGGAAATCGTACGGATAATTAAAAAAAAATCCATGACTACATCGCCCAAGCTTACAGCTCAAGTAATAACCAATTGCAAAAAAAATGTTCACCCAAAAACCATTCGAAGAGCTTTTAATCACTGTCAAGATTACTCCTCGGAAAACGTCCAGTCGCAGTTAGTCAGTCAGGCAAGAATTCTGGATCGTTTAGCTGCTTTCTTCACCGCTTCAGTTCATTTACAAAAAAATTATAAAATTAGATTTAAAACTTTAATTTGTTCCTTACTATGTTCTTAAAAAAAACGAAAAACAAAATATAAGTTCATTTACTAAATCAAAAACACTAACTTGTTCTTCACTTGGTACCTATCGATAAAAAATAAAAAAATCCGTTTAAATTAACGTCATTATGCGAACGACCTTTAACGAGTAAAGGACTTAATAACACGTTAAGTTCATAAATTTCTTCATTTCTTTTTTTCCAGCTTCGACTTGACTTTTTCCACTTCGGAAATACACCTCATTGTAGGTTCAGCAAAAATTCCCCTAGAAAACCGCTGCTTTTTCGGTTTGTTTAAACATGTGGGCTTAAAAAATAAACAGTCGAAAAATGATCGAATGTAAACAACTAGAAGTAGCTGATGTGTTTCAGGCAAAGGCTTTGCACGGAATCTTAGACAACTTCAATTTAGGTACTACAGTCGTTCAAGGAAGCCGAACTGCGGCTCGCCAATGAGCTATCGCGCAGAGAATTCTTTTTGGCATTTGGAAATATTATCACCAATCGAAAACTGAAAGTGAGCCACAAACAAAAAAATTTCCAGAATAATCCGGCAGTATTCTGCAAGATATCAGCTTCAAAAGGGTTCGAAATTATTCTGTAAATAAATTAACCCAAACGTACTACGGTTTGCGGGTGAAGCGCGAGTGATACCATAACGCCAAAGCTTCTAATTGATACAGATGAAGAGTAATTTTTTTCTGTTTTGACCTTTGCGATGATTCGTCAAAACACCTACATCATGATGAACATTCACATTGAAAAATGCTTCCTTTTTCGTTCAAGTACATTTCAATTCACTTAGCTCTTAATTTTTCCGGTTTTATTAAAAATCTCATCCCAGCTCATATCCGCGGAATTCAATGAGAACGTTGATCAATGATTTAGACAACTGTCAGAATTTCCGCGGAGAGAAATAAACCGGAAATTTTACCTTCATTTCTTTTTTTTTTTGGCAATTACGAGTAACAACAGGGGTGATTTAAAATTGATGATAATCCTGTTTAGCTGCTTATATGTAAAACAGATAAATTAACCTCCACCCGATAGGGTTGAAGAACACAAAAAAAAAAAATGCTTTGCATAAAGTTCATTCAAGTGTACAACAATTTCGAATCGAAACAAAAAAATAATGTTTTTCCCCTTATTTCATTTCAATTTTACGTTTTTTTTGTTGCTCACAAGTTACCCTACCCACCCTCTTAATCATTTTTTTTGGCGGAAGAATTGTCATGTAAAGGCCCTTCGAGCTGTCACTTATTACTGCCTAAAAAATCCATCTTCAGTTGCTTGAAAATGAACATTAATTTCGAAAGGGTTGCCCCTCAAAGCTCAAGTAGACTTTTCCCACCAATGTTGCCACCCGCCTTATCAGGCGTTATAAGACAATGATTAATTGGAACACTTCACAAGCAATTTCTTCATCCACTTAAACGAACGTTTCTTTCAAACTGGGGTTGACTACGTGTATGTATGCGTGTATGAGGGGGCGAATAAAAGTCTACGATATGGCGTTTAATGTGAGCCAGTTCATTGACGATGGAAACTAATTTCGCAAACCACAATAATCATCAAAATAATTGCAATTTTCTTCTTCTGCAGCTTCGGGTAGTCTAGATACATGAAGAGCAAAGGGCAAATGCTTTTCTCAGTGAAGAGAAATAAACTCATTTATTTTTACTTAACGAAGTTTATTTCCCACAGGAGCATTATTTGGTTTTCAAGGTATTGCAATGCGGTTCGGCTTTCGGTTGGTATTTTCATCAGCATGAGCAATCGTTTGACATTTATTGATTTTATGGTTGCATTTAGATTTCTTTTTTTTCCATAAACATTTTATTAAACTCAATATTATATTCATTATAATATTTGGACTTACGGAATGTCGTTTGAAATGAAGTACTTTAGGATATTTCAATCGAAGCAATGAACGAAATTGTTTTTTTAAAAATGAACGGTCAAATAGCAGAGTAAGCCTGATTCGTTTCATATCTTTTTTTTACGGTTCCGTACCCAAAATGTGCCAACGGAACCCTGTTGCTGAGCCTCCACAGTCCGTTTGTCTGTAACAGCGCTTTATTTTCTGAACTGCGCTTTAACGAAAAATAATAAAAAAAATAAAGTTAAGATAAGAGAGGGGATCCCTTACGAGAAGCGTTTTTTTTTAAATAGCAATTCAATTTTACACCAAAAATGAGGTTTTGTGAGGGTACGCTACGATTATCTTACGTGCTTTTTAATGGAGTTTTATTCTACAATTCAATAAACCTTAACTGCTACACAAAAAAAGTTTAAAAAAAAGCAAAAACGAAGCAAACGAAATAGATTCTGCAGGAGCTTCCTTTTTGTGGTTTCGAAAATAGATTTAAATAACATTTATGATCTAGATTTCGAAATTTTTGCATATCAATTAATTACTTGACTCATTCATTGGAGTTCTTGCACGACTTAACTCTGACAAGGTAATTTTCAATGACTTTTCGACATGTTTATCAGTCAATTTTTTGGCTATGGCTTGACGGATTTATAGCTCATCCTCACCGCTTCCTCGAAACGCGTCGGCGAAATTTTTCGTTTAATAAAGTCAAAACGGCACGTTATTTTTGAAGAAGCACCGTTCGAAATCGCACTTCTTCCACATCCATATCTTCGATTTTGGATCAAAACATAAAAGGTTAACATTTCGCTTTAGCGATGAGAATTGAGGGCCAAGCTTACACCTTCCTCATTTTCAAAGAAATTTGAACCCATGATATGACATGGCGCAATTGAACATAATTCAGTGACTTTCTGCAAAAATGCGACAATTTGGTTTGTAAACGTTAACCCAACTGAAAAATCAGCTTCTTAGATGAAAAAATTTCGCCTGAAAATGGGTCATTCAAGAACTCAATCGGCTTGAATTCCGTGATCAAATGGTTTCAATCCTTCAGTCAGTCGAACTTTATACGAAGAAAGATGCAAATCCGAATGCAAAAAAAAGAAAAATGCTGTTTGCTCAAATGCTGTGCCTCTATAGGATCGACGCATAAACTGATTACTCAAATATGTGATTCCAGATTAAATAACATTCTGTTTTCGTGTAAATGCTTCCGTTTTTTAATAATATTTCGAGGCTCTCACCCACAATAATAATCTACCTCCCTTTACATTGTCCATAATACATTGGGGCAAAATGTCAAACGGAAACTCTCATCCTTTTTGCTAAAGGAACTTTTTCCAGTTCTCAATATCATAGTATTTGGCGTGACCCACTATCCTTAATTCAAGAGAAAATGTCTTCAACTGAAAAAATAGTGAAAGTTATCTAGAAAAGTGATATTGCCTCCTCGCAGCGTATATATACATATTTGATAGACAACTGAGCGCCTCTTAAATTAAATCAATTGCTATTAGACATATGTACCTTGAACGAACTATAAGTTGAGATAAGGCAAAAAGTCTATACAGGCTCAGAAATTACCTTAATATTTTTATGGAAACAAAAACTCACAAAAATCAACTAGAAAAAAAGGTAATATGCGATTTTTGTGCCAAGGATTAATCAATACGAAAAAACCATGAACGTGGGAATCTCAAATACGCGTTCTTCAAACTACCATCGCATCCTGAAACATTGCTTTATTTTTAAGTCTTTTTTAATTCTTTTTAACGTTTCGTGCACAAAAAAAAAAAAAATGGTTTGGGTGCGAGTAGGTCTGCCCATACCATGAACTTCCCATCTCAAGATAAACAAATTCCATTTGGAATCAAAAAAATAAGATACATATTTTTTCAGCTTTGAAACATTTAAAAAAAGGTTTGCGACTTTAATATTTTTGTCTCGAAACTACCTTAGTCGCCTCCATACGCTTTTGAAAGTGTACATGCTTCTGCACTATGTTGGCATAAAGTAGTTATTCAAGAAAAGGCTTTTCATAATAGTTTTCTTAGCCACAGGTATTCTTCGTTTGACGTCAACGTTAGTGTTATTATCTGCAGCGAAGCCTAGGCAACAAAGGCCCTAACTATGTCAAAGTTATAGCTGTCTATGGTAACATTCTGACCCAGACTTCGGATTTGGGTGTCCTTTCTTGATGACAGAACGTTTTACCGCAAAACTCATTCTTGCCGTTTCTGTCTCTGTTTGACGTCAAATGGAATAGCTTGAGTTCTCCATCGTCTTCTTTTACAGAAGGGCGAGCTCGGTAGGGAGGTCAAAGTAGGCATGACTTCAAAACATCTCGTCTCTGTGGACGAAACGGAAACAAAAACCAGTCTTGAAATTGATGATAAGGTGGTGCCAATTTGGAGCTCATGGGTTTTATAATATTATTTATAATTTTATTATTTATAATAATATTTGGTCTATGGTGGACTTTTCTTGTCGAAAGCCACATTGATATGGACCAATCAGGTTGTTGACGAACGGCTTTTGACGTTCAAATAATACGTCAGAAAAGATGTTATAGGAAATGTTGAAGAAATTAATACCTCTTTAGTTCGTGCAGCTTAGATGGTCTCATTGCTACAAGATTGTGCAAAAAATACTGAGATTCCATTCATCTTTCATGCTTTATTGTGTCATCACCGCCGCATTTGAAACTTCGACAGCTAAAGTGGCTTTATTAAATTTAAACTTATATATGTTATTGCTATTTTAACTTCGCCTAGGTCGGGTGGACGCTGTTGGTCTGCTTCGTCTTCATCGGATCGTTCAGGCTGCCTACCAGTGGAATTTTATTCTTTGTTGCCGTAAAACAGTCTGCTCAAGCAATTCTTCCATATCCTCAGCATTGACTGCAATCCTATTATGATTGGTCGAAATTTTGAACCTCTTTCCTGTTTCTTTATCTCTTAACATACTCGATCGCGCGTTTCTCATGCTCTTTCATAGACGTTATCACCGTTGGTACCGCTTAACAATGTTGTGCACGAGATTCAAATAGCCAATAAGAACATTTGAAAATTTTTCACGCATGACAATTATTTTCTTAGGTACCACAGTGCTTTAACTTTGTTCGGGAGTTTTGTTTGCCAAAAGAATGGGCCGCGCATTTTCATACTCTCAGGGGAATCAAAACCTATAGGATACCTACATATGTAGGTAAGAAGCAAGTGTACTTAACGCCAATAAGTAGGCTATGACAAATTTTTAATTAGAAGTATATTTAGCTAGAGTGAGTAAAAAAAAGTATTTGCACACCAAATTGTTTGGCGTTTTTACATTTTCCTTTAAAATCACAAAAACAAGATATGCATAAAAAAAATTGCAGAAACAAAAGACGCAAACTTCAAGACCGATTCCATTACAATATTCAAGAGAATACTTAATTCATTTAAATAAGTTACAAAAATAATGGTCTAAAAAGTATTTGTACACCACTTCCAACTGCCAAGATCGCCGAATGCACTCATTACTTGCTGTAAGTTGTAACGGGGTTTTTTTTAATCAGATCACCTCTTCTATTGATGAATTTAACTATTCTTACTGACAAGTGAGGCAAGACCAGTTCGGCTATTGTAATGTGTCCCAAAGTGAGGGAAATACCCGTTTCTAAACGCGGAAAAATAATTTATTGGCGCGATAGTGGAAAAAGCTACGCGCACAGACAGACAGATCAGCTAGAAAGAAACCTTTTATATCCGAGCAAAATAGACAAAAGCTCTAAGCATTTGCAAGAAATCTTGATATGCTTTTAGATTTTTGTAGAACTGCTTTGTTTTCCGATGAAAGCTAATTTTATCTGTTTGGCTCGGACGGGATTAAATGTGTGTGGCGTAAGTCAAATATAGATCTGAAACCTGAAAATATTAGAAAAACAGTAAAGCACCGTGAGGGACACGTTATGGTGTGGGGTTCAGTAGCATATACTGGCGTTGGTTATCTTATTGACGGCAACTTGACAGCTCTTGGCTATATCGACTAGTTGCGATATCATTTGCCTCAGAGCGTTCAAAAATTTGGCATTCATAAGTCATTCCATTTCCAACAGGACAATGACCCCAAGCATTCAGCTAGAGTACGAAAAGAATGGTTGTTATATAAAGTTCCACAAAAACTCATTACACCACCCCAATAGAAAGAGCACCGCAGGAGGAGTGGCGTAATATTAGTCCCGATATCACTCACAATCTTATAGATTCTATGCCAAGGAGACTAATAGCCATTATTGAAGCAAATGAAATGCAAACAAAATATTGAAATATTATAAAAAATAACATTTTTTTCCTTCAGAAAATGAAATGGGCAAATACCTTTTTGACCATTATTTTATTAAATCTTTTGAAATTAATATGACACTGATTTAAAAATTTGGACCTTTACTTTCTTCATTTTCTGATACATAATAAGTTTCTGTATCTGCAAAGGAATTTTATTAATAATATTTAATATTATATTAATATTAAATTAATATTAAAATATGATATTAATATTATATTATTAATACTGTTAGTAGATTGTATGGTGGAGGGAACCCTAAGTGTGAGTGTCCGACTCGTAATTAGCCACTTTTTTCCTTTAAAAATTTAATTTCAACATTGCGCATGGGATTGAAAAAATACGCCGAACAAAAGCGCCATCGAAGTATGATAATTTAGACGGTGTGTATAAAAAATGTCGTATAATTATGTCTTGCCCTCGTCCTGAAACATGATTTATCTGATATAACCATCAAACACTTTAACAATTTAAATGTTCTAGTTTACTTAAATAAGTTTAGTTTGAGCTTGTTACTCCGGACCTCCTTTGCTTTGCATTCATCTGGGCACATATAATATTCGAGACGACTGGCGTAGCAAGTACAACTGTCAAAGTGTACTTAAAAGTTTTAGTTTCATGTTTGTTGTGTATTTTTCGGAACTTTTCACTTTTGTTTGACAGAATTTTCCCTAATGTGTCCTCACAGAATTACCCATTCATTTCAAAAAGGGGACATTACACACTTCAAACTTCAACTTCAACTCTGAATGTCATCAGGGATACATTTACATTTTATCTCACTGGACAAAATACTTAAAAGTGAGTACGAACTTTTCAGTTTTTCAAATAACAAAAAAAAAGACCAGATATTCCCAGATGACACATTCGACTTTTCAACAAAACGCCGTATTAGTACTCTCAGAAGAATTACGTTTTTTGTTTTGTTGTTGTCTTCAATTATTAATCTGCAGTCAAAAACTGGAAGCAAGATGAAATCTAGGACACTTGTTTGTCAAGCGAATCAAGTGTACACAGGTCTACCTAAAGAAAAATATCAAATAAACACCGAAACTAAATAATTTAGGAGAGTCGAGTTGACTGGAGTCCTGGTTACCCGCATAAACCTTATCGAAAGCACGAGTCCCGGAACCATTGCGGAGGAGGGTGACTACTTGCGGTTTCTGTGTATTGGGAATTTTACAGCCACCCTTAAATTAATTTAAAGTCTTGTCGAATGGTTTGTCTATTTGTTTAGGTGATGCTAGTCAGACGGGCTGCGGATACGGGTACGGGTCCCATATAAAAACTGACCCTCGGGGGAGAAATCTTCAGTGATGCGCATTTTTTTTTCTGTTGATTTCCTTTCTCTTCCTAGGAAGGTATGAAATCTTAATGCAGATGCGAACCAGTCCTTCGTCTTATCGAATTCGTATGCAGATTTATTTTTTCCAAACCAAAAAAAATTTCACACCTCAATTGTCATAGTTGTTAAGAAGTGCATATTCCCAGTGGAACGTCCCTAGTTTTCCTCCTCATCCTCCTCATCTGAAGGGTAATCAGATTGCTTATCGCTGAAGGGGATTTTTCCTTGACCGCATTACAGAATACCTTATCCAAATTTTAGAAATGAGTTATGGTCCTTTGGAATGAACATGCGTGTTTTTTTTTAAGCAAATCGAATTCCAAATGTGTCCTTTTTACAACAACCGCCTTTTGGCGCAAAAAAAGGAAAAAATGTAAATATGTTTAGAAGACGGACGTTCCCCGGTGACCATGATTATTGTATTATTGTGTTGGCAAAATTTTGGAAACATTCGGATGACCCTTTTCATTTGATATTTTTATTGTATCTGCATGAATATTTTAGATCAAATAGATGCAGTTTAATGTTACAAATATGTGTTGTGATTTGAAGTTGCACACGCAGGGTTCCGTACTACCGCACATATCCTTCTTCATGGAGTTAAGTTGAATTGCTTTTTAAAATATGATAGTTTTAAATTTCTCATAGCCAATAAAGGCTTTATTAAACACTGTTCATTATATCTAAACAATTGCTGGTTAACTGAAAAGAGTTAGCCTTTGGACCAATTACTGAATATCCCTCCGTTCAAATGACTGCTTCGGCTGGTGGGGCAGTAGGCTATCATGTTAATATAGTTTTTCAAGAGTAGGGTGACCAACATTTTTTTTAAGATCCTGGCATTGCATCGATCTTTAAAAGCAACAACGTTCATCCAACGGTATCCAATCGCAAAACCTTAACTTAACGTGCAAAAAATCGATTGTAGTCCCACACCCTGTTGGATCCATAGGTCGTCAAGTTCAAATCCTCAATGTGTGGCCATACAAAAAACGATAATCGTGCAATGGTAGCGAAGAAAAAAATTAAAACTGGCTGCTTTTTTGAAAAGATAATTTTGTGAACAAAATTTGCTGTCAATTTCGCAAACGCAGAAGTGATCACAAGGCGGTCATTTTGAGTCAGTTGCACCTCTTAAGGGAGACTTTGTTCGTGGAGTTCAATATTTCAGGTGCTTACATATTTTTTAAAGGAAACGAGTAAAGCTTTTTGAGTGCGGTTTTTTTTCTTGCTTTTGTTCATGATGTACGAAACGTAAATTTTTTTTTAAACAGGTCCTCAAATCGCGGGAGGTAAACGGCTGATATCACTGCCCCCTCTTTTTTGATCTGAACACAAATTCAAAGCATATTATCAATCTGTGACCCTTCTGCCATGGATTTGAGAAAATGGCGGCCGTTTTTGTTTCGTCGGTCACCTGCCTTTCCGCGCGTTCGATCCTTGCTCTGGTCAGAGCGCGCTGACGCTGTCAATTTCAAACACGTTTAAAATATCGTAAACGTTCGAAATCCGGGAAACGTTTCCCGGAGAAAAGACTTAATAAATATGAAGAATGTTTCGAACAGCTTCTTCAACAGCAACACGTTACTAAATCTAGACAAGGTACATGTGATTCTGTCACGCGAAAAGTAAAAAATTTTATCTTCCAGGACACAGTTTGGAAAAAAAATGTTATTGACAAACTCTCTTACATACTTTGGTAATTACCTCGATTATAAGCTGATTTTCGAATAAACGTATTTGCAGAAACACAGAAATAATTCACATTGACAGAAATAAGTTTTATGCATTTATAAAAAGAGTACACAATTCTTTTTAATAATAGCATAATTTAACAAGTATTTTTCAAGCAATTTTATCGTGCGTTTAATCAATGAACGGTTTCAGTGTCACGTCAAAATTTTCAAGAAACATAAGGTTAAAAAAATAGGTACAGGATGCAATAATGAATTTAATCCGTATTTCTTCGATCAACAAATGTATTTTGTTGAACAAAAAGATTTGAATAAATGAAGGACAAATTATTTGTATGAAACTGTATTTTATTAACAAGTAACTAGGAAAACGAGAAAATAAAAAAACATAAATAAAATCTTTAAGAAAAATTCATTGTTCAAAAAAAAGGTACAATATGGAAATTAAAGAAAATTAACAAAATTAGTTAAGACTTAATAATTTGCGGATTTTGCTTTCGATTTAAAAACTGCGTCGCATCTTGCTGGCATGGAAGTAATCAACTTTTGGCAATCTGATGTTGGGATTGATTCCCATATTTTTTGTAGATACTTCCAAAGGTGCACGATTGGATTCATGTTCGAGGACTGTGATGGCCAAGCAAGAAGATCAACCCGGATCCTTTCAAACAACTGCGATCATTGTCCTGCTGAAACTTCCAAATGAGTGGCATATTTTCCTCGGCATATGGCAACATGATGTAGGCCACTAAATTTACATACACAGATTGATCCACTGACCAACATCAGACCAAGAAAATCATGCCCACACCATAATATTACCACCTCCATGATTTACTGTTTTCCTGGTATATTCAGAAGAAAATTCTTGATTTCGAGGATGTCTTACAAATGTTCTACCACCAGATCCTTGCAGAGAATGTTATCCCAATTTTCTTCCCATTTCTTCACCTCTCCAAGAATTGTGTTCTTTCGCAAATATATTTCTTTGCTTTATGAATTTAGAAGAAAGGAACGGTACCTTTATGGCTGCTCTGCCATGTTTATTAAAGTCGGCTTATCTTCTTCTAGTAGTTCTGGGCGATACATTTTCTTCTTACGCCTCTTATACTATATATACTTGGAAGAAAAAAATGGGTCCCTTTTCGATAATTTTGCAATGCAACGGTCGGTATATCGTGAATTTTTGTCATCCTCTATTCTCACGAATATTTTTCGACTTTATAGCATTTTCTATCATATTTGCAGATTTTCCGAGCATTTCTGCTGTTTCTCAAAGGGTTTTCCACTTTCGCGAAGATTAGCTATAACTAGTCTCTCTGCGTCTGTACAGTGTTTATTACGACCCATATTGACAAATCTACAAACATTTAGATATTCATTAAGGTTTACTTAAGTAGATTTTATATATTTTAATTTTACACTGTGCCTGTCCCTATTTTTTTGACCAACCTTTAACGCAATTTAAAACACTTTGACATAAGAAAACATCACATTTTACAAAGAGATTTAATTTATCCTATTTCCTGACTTAACTGGCGGTGTACACTAATAATACAAACTTAGACTGGACATTTGTTGTACACTTTGTAACTATTTTGTTTTTACCATATCTGTAATGATTCAAGTAAATTAAAGGGCATAAAAAGGTGTCCACTTAATAATATAATGAAAATAATGAAAAGAAATTCCGATATCGCCATAGAAGGGAATCGCTCTCAACACGATGACATCTGAAGTACAGCTGTGATATCTTGTTAACGCAAATCCTCTTTTCTTAAATCATGGATGTAAAATTTATTACCATCGGGACTGTCAAGATTATCTACTTTTCATCAGAAAAGACAACACGCTTCCATTCACTTCAAGTAGCATGTTCCCTTATGAAATTCATTCGAAGCTTCAGCATGACTTTACTTCATCATCCTTCTCGTGGTCGTTCTGCTGGATTTTTCGAAGCGATGATATTATCCATAGTTTTAGAGGTCCACAAAGTAAAATAATTGTCTAAATTCTATTCATGCTCCTTCCTCTCGGCATAAGCTGCCAAAATATTTTCGAAAGCCATTTGTGTTTCCATTCTTATATGAAAAGAGTAGTTTTTAGCAAGTCAAAAAATATTTGAAACGATTGTTTGAAATGAAGCTATCGATGTGAACTTCTGTAATGCAATGTTCCAATACACTCTCCAAGGTAAGAATCTTTTTCTTGCTTTTTTCAGTGCTTCTTTTCATTTGTATAAAATTTAAGGGGGGGCTTCCTAATTATTTTCAAAATTGTATACTTTTATTTTAGAACCTTCTCCCAGATAGTTAAAGTTTCCGACTTACAAAAAATGTGTGCCAGGGGTATATGGCGAAAATTGGCCGGAAAAACTGTGGCCTTATAAATTAACGCTTTTGAAAGTTAATACTCAGTCCAGCTCCATATCACTCACGGCACCTTAGTATTTTTTCCTTAATTTAAACTGGGAATAGCATATGATGGTAGCATTTTTTTCCATTTCCAAGTTCAACCCGCCCCAATTTCGTCGTGAAAATATCAAAACAAGTGATCAACAATCTAAACCAAAAAGGCGCACGCCAATCGTACCACGCACCTCTCGCACACTTCTATTAACAAAAAAAAAGGAAAAACTTATCGATTTGCAAAAGACGGAGAGACGACGGTTCTCATAACCTCATGGAACAATAATCAAGCAATATCAATTCAATCCGCAATTTTCACGCCCATTTCGTTACCAGATTGCATAAAGCGTTTATCAGGCTTCGCCGGTTTACTGAGGTCTTCTTTTCTTGTGTTCTTGGCACGCGTCGCTCGCCACGTGCTAAATGCAGTAGGAAATGCTCAACATGATAGCATCCCATCATCCCCCAAGTAACTCAAACAAAATATATCTACGGCAACTACATCCGGAATTATGTCATTACAAGGAAGCTGACGATTTAATTCCATTGATTTTTCATTCGACTAACAATGCAAAAGCAAATCCGAATAAAGAGATACAAAGCATTTTGTTGGTAAATATAATCGATGTGTGTATAAATTTTATCAGGATTCTAATCGGTCCAGGATTAACATTGGACCGGATAATTACACGACCCCTTAAGCAAATAACATACATATTTCTAGGACGACATGGGTTCTGTTTGTTTAGAAACGTACTCCTTTGTTTGCCTTTCCTAGAACTCAGTTTATTTTCGCATGAAAATGACCGTAAAAATTGCGAACTATAAATACAGGGCAGATATTTTAACTCAAGTAAGACACGACAGTGTTTTAAGGAAAATTCCGTGGGAAAAGAATTGTTTTTCAAATCATTTGATATTCAAACTCAATAAATACTTCATTGTAGTTAATTTGAAAATGAAAAATCATAGAAATGTGTTTTTATTTTATACTTTTAACCAGACCTATACTAGATATCCTATATCCTGTACCCTCGAGAGTTTCGATTGCATTTTAGTAATCCTTTTTCCTTGTCAGTCACACTTTCGTCCAAAACACAAGTGAACCATAGCTCTGCCTAATATTTGAGAAGATATAAAAAAAACAATAAATAAGTATTTTACGTTTTCAAAGTGGTTTCACAGGGTTCCATATACCTAAGGATGTTGCGAAAAAAGCGGATTTTGAAATCATGGACTATAGTCCAGCAGAATTTTGCAAAAAACCCTCGGATTTCGTATTTCAATATTTTTGTTACTAAAAGGATCTCGGAGCTGAAATTTGAAATACGCACTCAGTTTGGGATACTCATGATTACCGGCATCTCAGAAAATGATATTTGCGATGTCACGAAAAAAGTGCATTTTGAAATCATGGGCTATAGTCCAGCAGAATTTTGCAAAAAACCCTCGGATTTCGTATTTCAATATTTTTGTTACTAAAAGGATCTCGGAGCTGAAATTTGAAATACGCACTCAGTTTGGGATACTCATGATTATCGGCATCTCAGAAAATGATATTTGTCACGAAAAAAGTGCATTTTGAAATCATGGACTATAGTCCAGCAGAATTTTGCAAAAAACCCTCGGATTTCGTATTTCAATATTTTTGTTACAAAAATGATATCAGAGCTGAAATTTCAAATACGCACTCATTTTGCGATATTCGTGCCTATCATCATCTCAGAAAACCATATTTGCGATGCTGCCAAAAAAGTGCATTTTGAAATCATGGACTATAGTCCAGCAGAATTTTGCAAAAAAACCTCGGATTTCGTATTTCAATATTTCTGTTATTTAAAGGATCTCAGAGCTGAAATTTGAAATACGCACTCAGTTTGGGATACTCGTCTTTATCTATACCTCAGAAAACCATATTTACGATGTCGAGAAAAAAGTCCATTTTGAAATCATGGACTATAGTCCAGCAGAATTTTGCAAAAAACCCTCGGATTTCGTATTTCAATATTTTTGTTACGAAAAGGATCTCAGAGCTGAAATTTGTAATACGCACTCAGTTTCAGTACTCGTGGTTATTAATACCTCAGAAAACCATATTTGCGATGTCGCGAAAAAAGTGCATTTTAAAATCATGGACTATAGTCCAGCAGAATTTTGCAAAAAAACCTCGGATTTCGTATTTCAATATTTTTGTTACTTACAGGATCTCGGAGCTGAAATTTGAAATACGCACTCAGTTTGGGATACTCGTGCCTATCGGCATCTCAGAAAACTATATTTGCGATGTCGCGAAAAAAGTGCATTTTAAAATCATGGACTATTTTCCAGCGGATTTTGCAAAAAAACCTCGGATTTCGTATTTCAATATTTTTGCTATTAAAAGGATCTCAGAGCTGAAATTTGAAATACGCACTCAGTTTGGGATATTCGTGCCTATCATCATCTCAGAAAACCATATTTGCGATGTCGCGAAAAAAGTGCATTTTGAAATCATGGACTATAGTCCAGCAGAATTTTGCAAAAAACCCTCGGATTTCGTATTTCAATATTTTTGTTACTAAAAGGATCTCGGAGCTGAAATTTGAAATACGCACTCAGTTTGGGATACTTATCTTTATCGATACTTTAGAAAACCATATTTGCGATGTCACGAAAAAAGTGCATTTTGAAATCATGGAATAATTTCCAGCAGAATTTTGCAAAAAAACCTCGGATTTCGTATTTCAATATTTTTGTTACGAAAAGGATCTCAGAGCTGAAATTTGTAATACGCACTCAGTTTGAGTACTCGTGGTTATTAATACCTCAGAAAACCATATTTGCGATGTCGCGAAAAAAGTGCATTTTAAAATCATGGACTATAGTCCAGCAAAATTTTGCAAAAAAACCTCGGATTTCGTATTTCAATACTTTTGTTACTTACAGGATCTCGGAGCTGAAATTTGAAATACGCACTCAGTTTGGGATACTCGTCTTTATCTATACCTCAGAAAACCATATTTGTGATTCCGCCAAAAAAGTGCATTTTGAAATCATGGACTATAGTCCAGCAGAATTTTGCAAAAAAACCTCGGATTTCGTATTTCAATATTTTTGCTATTAAAAGAATCTCAGAGCTGAAATTTGAAATATGCACTCAGTTCGGGATACTCGTGCCTATCGGCATCTCAGAAAACCATATTTGCGATGTCGCGAAAAAAGTGCATTTTGAAATCATGGACTATAGTCCAGCAGAATTTTGCAAAACAACCTCGGATTTCGTATTTCAATATTTTTGCTATTAAAAGGATCTCAGAGCTGAAATTTGAAATATGCACTCAGTTCGGGATACTCGTGCCTATCGGCATCTCAGAAAACCATATTTGCGATGTCGCCAAAAAAGTGCATTTTGAAATCATGGACTATAGTCCAGCAGAATTTTGCAAAAAAACCTCGGATTTCGTATTTCAATACTTTTGTTACTTACAGGATCTCGGAGCTGAAATTTGAAATACGCACTCAGTTTGGGATACTCGTCTTTATCTATACCTCAGAAAACCATATTTGTGATTCCGCCAAAAAAGTGCATTTTGAAATCATGGACTATAGTCCAGCAGAATTTTGCAAAAAAACCTCGGATTTCGTATTTCAATATTTTTGCTATTAAAAGGATCTCAGAGCTGAAATTTGAAATATGCACTCAGTTCGGGATACTCGTGCCTATCGGCATCTCAGAAAACCATATTTGCGATGTCGCCAAAAAAGTGCATTTTGAAATCATGGACTATAGTCCAGCAGAATTTTGCAAAAAAACCTCGGATTTCGTATTTCAATATTTTTGCTATTAAAAGGATCTCAGAGCTGAAATTTGAAATACGAACTCAGTTTGGAATACTCGTACCCATCGGCATCTCAGAAAAGTATATTTGCGATTTCGCAAAAAAAGTGGATTTTGAAATCATGGACTATAGTCCAGCAGAATTTTGCAAAAAAACTTCGGATTAAGTATTTCAATATTTTTGCTATTAAAAGGATCTCAGAGCTGAAATTTGAAATATGCAGTCAGTTCGGGATACTCGTGCCTATCGGCATCTCAGAAAACCATATTTGCGATGTCGAGAAAAAAGTGCATTTTGAAATCATGGACTATAGTCCAGCAGAATTTTGCGAAAAAACCTCGGATTTCGTATTTCAATATTTTTGCTTTTAAAAGGATCTCAGAGCTGAACTTTGAAATACGCACTCAATTTGGGATACTCGTCTTTATCAGTACCTCAGAAAACCATATTTGCGATTTCGCCAAAAAAGTGCATTTTGAAATCACGGACTATAAGTCCAGCAGAATTTTGCAAAAAAACCTCGGATTAAGTATTTCAATATTTTTGCTATTAAAAGGATCGTAGAGCTGAAATTTGAAATATGCAGTCAGTTCGGGATACTCGTGCCTATCGGCATCTCAGAAAACCATATTTGCGATGTCGAGAAAAAAGTGCATTTTGAAATCATGGACTATAGTCCAGCAGAATTTTGCGAAAAAACCTCGGATTTCGTATTTCAATATTTTTGCTTTTAAAAGGATCTCAGAGCTGAACTTTGAAATACGCACTCAATTTGGGATACTCGTCTTTATCAGTACCTCAGAAAACCATATTTGCGATTTCGCCAAAAAAGTGCATTTTGAAATCACGGACTATAAGTCCAGCAGAATTTTGCAAAAAAACTTCGGATTAAGTATTTCAATATTTTTGCTATTAAAAGGATCTCAGAGCTGAAATTTGATATACGCACTCAGTTTGGGATACTCGTCTTTATCAGTACCTCAGAAATCCATATTTGCGATTTCGCCAAAAAAGTGCATTTTGAAATCATGGACTATAGTCCAGCAGAATTTTGCAAAAAAACCTCGGATTAAGTATTTCAATATTTTTCTTATAAAAGGATCTCAGAGCTGAAATTTGATATACGCACTCAGTTTGAGATACTCGTGGTTATTAATACCTCAGAAACCCATATTTGCGATTTCGCGAAAAAAGTGCATTTTGACATCATGGACTATAGTCCAGCAGAATTTTGCAAAAAACCCTCGGATTTCGTATTTCAATATATTTGTTACTAAAAGGAACTCAGAGCTGAATTTTGAAATACGCAGTCAGTTTGAGATACTCGTCTTTATCGATACTTCAGAAAACCATATTTGCGATGTCGAGAAAAAAGTGCATTTTGAAATCATGGACTATAGTCCAGCAGAATTTTGCAAAAAACCCTCGGATTTCGTATTTCAATATTTTTGTTACTAAAAGGAACTCAGAGCTGAATTTTAAAATATCCACTCAGTTTGAGATACTCGTGGATATTAATATATTTGAAAACCATATTTGCGATGTCACGAAAAAAGTGCATTTTGAAATCATGGACTATAGTCCAGTAGAATTTTGCAAAAAAACCTCGGATTTCGTATCTCAATATTTTTGTTACTAAAAGGATCTCAGAGCTGAAATTTGAAATACGCAGTCAGTTTGAGATACTCGTCTTTATCGATACTTCAGAAAACCATATTTGCGATGTCGAGAAAAAAGTGCATTTTGAAATCATGGACTAAAGTCCAGCAGAATTTTGCAAAAAACCCTCGGATTTCGTATTTCAATATTTTTGTTACTAAAAGGAACTCAGAGCTGAATTTTGAAATACGCAGTCAGTTTGAGATACTCGTCTTTATCGATACTTCAGAAAACCATATTTGCGATGTCGAGAAAAAAGTGCATTTTGAAATCATGGACTATAGTCCAGCAGAATTTTGCAAAAAACCCTCGGATTTCGTATTTCAATATTTTTGTTACTAAAAGGAACTCAGAGCTGAATTTTGAAATACGCACTCAGTTTGAGATACTCGTGGATATTAATATATTTGAAAACCATATTTGCGATGTCACGAAAAAAGTGCATTTTGAAATCATGGACTATAGTCCAGTAGAATTTTGCAAAAAAACCTCGGAATTCGTATCTCAATATTTTTGTTACTAAAAGGATCTCAGAGCTGAAATTTGAAATACGCAGTCAGTTTGAGATACTCGTCTTTATCGATACTTCAGAAAACCATATTTGCGATGTCGAGAAAAAAGTGCATTTTGAAATCATGGACTATAGTCCAGCAGAATTTTGCAAAAAACCCTCGGATTTCGTATTTCAATATTTTTGTTACTAAAAGGATCTCAGAGCTGAAATTTGAAATACGCACTCAGTTTGTGATACTCGTGGTTATTAATACCTCAGAAAGCCATATTTGCGATTTCGCGAAAAAAGTGCATTTTGACATCATGGACTATAGTCCAGCAGAATTTTGCAAAAAAACCTCGGATTTCGTATTTCAATATTTTTGTTACTAAAAGGATCTCAGAGCTGAAATTTGAAATACGCACTCAGTTTGTGATAATCGTGGTTATTAATACCTCAGAAAACCATATATGCGATTTCGCGAAAAAAGTGCATTTTGACATCATGGACTATAGTCCAGCAGAATTTTGCAAAAAACCTCGGATTTCGTATTTCAATATTTTTGTTACTAAAAGGATCTCAGAGCTGAAATTTGAAATACGCACTCGGTTTGTGATACTCGTGGTTATTAATACCTCAGAAAACCATATTTGCGATTTCGCGAAAAAAGTGCATTTTGACATCCAGCAGAATTTTGCAAAAAAACCTCGGATTTCGTATTTCAATATTTTTGTTACTAAAAGGATCTCAGAGCTGAAATTTGAAATACGCACTCAGTTTGTGATACTCGTGGTTATTAATACCTCAGAAAACCATATTTGCGATTTCGCGAAAAAAGTGCATTTTGACATCATGGACTATAGTCCAGCAGAATTTTGCAAAAAACCTCGGATTTCGTAATTCAATATTTTTGTTACTAAAAGGATCTCAGAGCTGAAATTTGAAATACGCACTCGGTTTGTGATACTCGTGGTTATTAATACCTCAGAAAACCATATTTGCGATTTCGCGAAAAAAGTGCATTTTGACATCATGGACTATAGTCTAGCAGAATTTTGCAAAAAACCTCGGATTTCGTAATTCAATATTTTTGTTACTAAAAGGATCTCAGAGCTGAAATTTGAAATACGCACTCGGTTTGTGATACTCGTGGTTATTAATACCTCAGAAAACCATATTTGCGATTTCGCGAAAAAAGTGCATTTTGACATCATGGACTATAGTCCAGCAGAATTTTGCAAAAAAACCTCGGATTTCGTATTTCAATATTTTTGTTACTAAAAGGATCTCAGAGCTGAAATTTGAAATACGCACTCAGTTTGTGATACTCGTGGTTATTAATACCTCAGAAAGCCATATTTGCGATTTCGCGAAAAAAGTGCATTTTGACATCCAGCAGAATTTTGCAAAAAAACCTCGGATTTCGTATTTCAATATTTTTGTTACTAAAAGGATCTCAGAGCTGAAATTTGAAATACGCACTCAGTTTGTGATACTCGTGGTTATTAATACCTCAGAAAACAATATTTGCGATTTCGCGAAAAAAGTGCATTTTGACATCATGGACTATAGTCCAGCAGAATTTTGCAAAAAACCTCGGATTTCGTAATTCAATATTTTTGTTACTAAAAGGATCTCAGAGCTGAAATTTGAAATACGCACTCGGTTTGTGATACTCGTGGTTATTAATACCTCAGAAAACCATATTTGCGATTTCGCGAAAAAAGTGCATTTTGACATCATGGACTATAGTCCAGCAGAATTTTGCAAAAAACTTTGGATTTCGTATCTCAATATTTTTGTTACTAAAAGGATCTCAGAGCTGAAATTTGAAATACGCACTCAGTTCGGGATACTCGTGCCTATCGGCATCTCAGAAAACCATATTTGCGATTTCGCGAAAAAAGTGCATTTTGACATCATGGACTATAGTCCAGCAGAATTTTGCAAAAAAACCTCGAATTTCGTATTTCAATATTTTTGTTACTAAAAGGATCTCAGAGCTGAAATTTGAAATACGCACTCAGTTTGTGATACTCGTGGTTATTAATACCTCAGAAAACCATATTTGCGATTTCGCGAAAAAAGTGCATTTTGACATCATGGACTATAGTCCAGCAGAATTTTGCAAAAAACCTCGGATTTCGTATATCAATATTTTTGTTACTAAAAGGATTACAGAGCTGAAATTTGAAATACGCACTCAGTTCGGGATACTCGTGCCTATCGGCATCTCAGAAAACCATATTTGCGATTTCGCGAAAAAAGTGCATTTTGACATCATGGACTATAGTCCAGCAGAATTTTGCAAAAAAACCTCGGATTTCGTATTTCAATATTTTTGTTACTAAAAGGATCTCTGAGCTGAAATTTGAAATACGCACTCAGTTTGTGCTACTCGTGGTTATTAATACCTCAGAAAACCATATTTGCGATTTCGCGAAAAAAGTGCATTTTGACATCATGGACTATAGTCCAGCAGAATTTTGCAAAAAACCTCGGATTTCGTATCTCAATATTTTTGTTACTAAAAGGATCTCAGAGCTGAAATTTGAAATACGCACTCAGTTTGTGATACTCGTGGTTATTAATACCTCAGAAAACCATATTTGCGATTTCGCGAAAAAAGTGCATTTTGACATCATGGACTATAGTCCAGCAGAATTTTGCAAAAAACCTCGGATTTCGTATCTCAATATTTTTGTTACTAAAAGGATCTCAGAGCTGAAATTTGAAATACGCACTCGGTTTGTGATACTCGTGGTTATTAATACCTCAGAAAACCATATTTGCGATTTCACGAAAAAAGTGCATTTTGACATTATGGACTATAGTCCAGCAGAATTTTGCAAAAAAACCTCGGATTTCGTATTTCAATATTTTTGTTACTAAAAGGATCTCAGAGCTGAAATTTGAAATACGCACTCAGTTCGGGATACTCGTGCCTATCGGCATCTCAGAAAACCATATTTGCGATATCGCGAAAAAAGTGCATTCTGAAATCGTGGACTATAGTCCAGCAGAATTTTGCAAAAAAAACTCGGATTTCGTATTTCAATATTTTTGTTACTAAAAGGATCTCAGAGCTGAAATTTGAAACACGCACTCAGTTTGTGATACTCGTGGTTATTAATACCTCAGAAAGCCATATTTGCGATTTCGCGAAAAAAGTGCATTTTGACATCATGGACTATAGTCCAGCAGAATTTTACAAAAAAACCTCGAATCTCAGAGCTGAAATTTGAAATACGCACTCAGTTTGAGATACTCGTGGATATTAATATATTTGAAAACCATATTTGCGATGTCGAGAAAAAAGTGCATTTTGAAATCATGGACTATAGTCCAGCAGAATTTTGCAAAAAATCCTCGGATTTCGTATTTCAATATTTTTGTTACTAAAAGGAACTCAGAGCTGAAATTTGAAATACGCACTCAGTTTGAGATACTCGTGGATATTAATATATTTGAAAACCATATTTGCGATGTCGAGAAAAAAGTGCATTTTGAAATCATGGACTATAGTCCAGCAGAATTTTACAAAAAAACCTCGAATTTCGTGTTTCAATATTTTTGTTACTAAAAGGATCTCAGAGCTGAAATTTGAAATACGCACTCGGTTTGTGATACTCGTGGTTATTAATACCTCAGAAAACCATATTTGCGATTTCGCGAAAAAAGTGAATTTTGACATCATGGACTATAGTCCAGCAGAATTTTGCAAAAAAACCTCGGATTTCGTATTTCAATATTTTTGTTACTAAAAGGATCTCAGAGCTGAAATTTGAAATACGCACTCAGTTTGTGATACTCGTGGTTATTAATACCTCAGAAAGCCATATTTGCGATTTCGCGAAAAAAGTGCATTTTGACATCATGGACTATAGTCCAGCAGAATTTTGCAAAAAAACCTCGGATTTCGTATTTCAATATTTTTGTTACTAAAAGGATCTCAGAGCTGAAATTTGAAATACGCACTCGGTTTGTGATACTCGTGGTTATTAATACCTCAGAAAACCATATTTGCGATTTCGCGAAAAAAGTGCATTTTGACATCATGGACCAGCAGAATTTTGCAAAAAAACCTCGGATTTCGTATTTCAATATTTTTGTTACTAAAAGGATCTCAGAGCTGAAATTTGAAATACGCACTCGGTTTGTGATACTCGTGGTTATTTATACCTCAGAAAACCATATTTGCGATTTCGCGAAAAAAGTGCATTTTGACATCATGGACTATAGTCCAGCAAAATTTTTGCAAAAAAACCTCGGATTTCGTATTTCAATATTTTTGTTACTAAAAGGATCTCAGAGCTGAAATTTGAAATACGCACTCGGTTTGTGATACTCGTGGTTATTAATACCTCAGAAAACCATATTTGCGATTTCGCGAAAAAATTGCATTTTGACATCATGGACTATAGTCCAGCAGAATTTTGCAAAAAAACCTCGGATTTCGTATTTCAATATTTTTGTTACTAAAAGGATCTCAGAGCTGAAATTTGAAATACGCACTCAGTTTGTGATACTCGTGGTTATTAATACCTCAGAAAGCCATATTTGCGATTTCGCGAAAAAAGTGCATTTTGACATCATGGACTATAGTCCAGCAGAATTTTGCAAAAAACCTCGGATTTCGTATCTCAATATTTTTGTTACTAAAAGGATCTCAGAGCTGAAATTTGAAATACGCACTCAGTTCGGGATACTCGTGCCTATCGGCATCTCAGAAAACCATATTTGCGATTTCGCGAAAAAAGTGCATTTTGACATCATGGACTATAGTCCAGCAGAATTTTGCAAAAAAACCTCGGATTTCGTATTTCAATATTTTTGTTACTAAAAGGATCTCAGAGCTGAAATTTGAAATACGCACTCAGTTTGTGATACTCGTGGTTATTAATACCTCAGAAAACCATATTTGCGATTTCGCGAAAAAAGTGCATTTTGACATCATGGACTATAGTCCAGCAGAATTTTGCAAAAAACCTCGGATTTCGTATCTCAATATTTTTGTTACTAAAAGGATCTCAGAGCTGAAATTTGAAATACGCACTCAGTTTGAGATACTCGTGGATATTAATATATTTGAAAACCATATTTGCGATGTCGAGAAAAAAGTGCATTTTGAAATCATGGACTATAGTCCAGCAGAATTTTGCAAAACCCTCGGATTTCGTATTTCAATATTTTTGTTACTAAAAGGATCTCAGAGCTGAAATTTGAAATACGCACTCAGTTTGTGATACTCGTGGTTATTAATACCTCAGAAAGCCATATTTGCGATTTCGCGAAAAAAGTGCATTTTGACATCATGGACTATAGTCCAGCAGAATTTTGCAAAAAAACCTCGGATTTCGTATTTCAATATTTTTGTTACTAAAAGGATCTCAGAGCTGAAATTTGAAATACGCACTCAGCTTGTGATACTCGTGGTTATTAATACCTCAGAAAACCATATTTGCGATTTCGCGAAAAAAGTGCATTTTGACATCATGGACTATAGTCCAGCAGAATTTTACAAAAAAACCTCGAATTTCGTGTTTCAATATTTTTGTTACTAAAAGGATCTCAGAGCTGAAATTTGAAATACGCACTCGGTTTGTGATACTCGTGGTTATTAATACCTCAGAAAACCATATTTGCGATTTCGCGAAAAAAGTGAATTTTGACATCATGGACTATAGTCCAGCAGAATTTTGCAAAAAAACCTCGGATTTCGTATTTCAATATTTTTGTTACTAAAAGGATCTCAGAGCTGAAATTTGAAATACGCACTCAGTTTGTGATACTCGTGGTTATTAATACCTCAGAAAGCCATATTTGCGATTTCGCGAAAAAAGTGCATTTTGACATCATGGACTATAGTCCAGCAGAATTTTGCAAAAAAACCTCGGATTTCGTATTTCAATATTTTTGTTACTAAAAGGATCTCAGAGCTGAAATTTGAAATACGCACTCGGTTTGTGATACTCGTGGTTATTAATACCTCAGAAAACCATATTTGCGATTTCGCGAAAAAAGTGCATTTTGACATCATGGACCAGCAGAATTTTGCAAAAAAACCTCGGATTTCGTATTTCAATATTTTTGTTACTAAAAGGATCTCAGAGCTGAAATTTGAAATACGCACTCGGTTTGTGATACTCGTGGTTATTTATACCTCAGAAAACCATATTTGCGATTTCGCGAAAAAAGTGCATTTTGACATCATGGACTATAGTCCAGCAAAATTTTTGCAAAAAAACCTCGGATTTCGTATTTCAATATTTTTGTTACTAAAAGGATCTCAGAGCTGAAATTTGAAATACGCACTCGGTTTGTGATACTCGTGGTTATTAATACCTCAGAAAACCATATTTGCGATTTCGCGAAAAAATTGCATTTTGACATCATGGACTATAGTCCAGCAGAATTTTGCAAAAAAACCTCGGATTTCGTATTTCAATATTTTTGTTACTAAAAGGATCTCAGAGCTGAAATTTGAAATACGCACTCAGTTTGTGATACTCGTGGTTATTAATACCTCAGAAAGCCATATTTGCGATTTCGCGAAAAAAGTGCATTTTGACATCATGGACTATAGTCCAGCAGAATTTTGCAAAAAACCTCGGATTTCGTATCTCAATATTTTTGTTACTAAAAGGATCTCAGAGCTGAAATTTGAAATACGCACTCAGTTCGGGATACTCGTGCCTATCGGCATCTCAGAAAACCATATTTGCGATTTCGCGAAAAAAGTGCATTTTGACATCATGGACTATAGTCCAGCAGAATTTTGCAAAAAAACCTCGGATTTCGTATTTCAATATTTTTGTTACTAAAAGGATCTCAGAGCTGAAATTTGAAATACGCACTCAGTTTGTGATACTCGTGGTTATTAATACCTCAGAAAACCATATTTGCGATTTCGCGAAAAAAGTGCATTTTGACATCATGGACTATAGTCCAGCAGAATTTTGCAAAAAAACCTCGGATCTCGTATTTCAATATTTTTGTTACTAAAAGGATCTCAGAGCTGAAATTTGAAATACGCACTCAGTTTGTGATACTCGTGGTTATTAATACCTCAGAAAGCCATATTTGCGATTTCGCGAAAAAAGTGCATTTTGACATCATGGACTATAGTCCAGCAGAATTTTGCAAAAAACCTCGGATTTCGTATCTCAATATTTTTGTTACTAAAAGGATCTCAGAGCTGAAATTTGAAATACGCACTCAGTTCGGGATACTCGTCCTTATGGGCATCTCAGAAAACCATATTTGCGATTTCGCGAAAAAAGTGCATTTTGACATCATGGACTATAGTCCAGCAGAATTTTGCAAAAAAACCTCGGATTTCGTATTTCAATATTTTTGTTACTAAAAGGATCTCAGAGCTGAAATTTGAAATACGCACTCAGTTTGTGATACTCGTGGTTATTAATACCTCAGAAAACCATATTTGCGATTTCGCGAAAAAAGTGCATTTTGACATCATGGACTATAGTCCAGCAGAATTTTGCAAAAAAACCTCGGATTTCGTATTTCAATATTTTTGTTACTAAAAGGATCTCAGAGCTGAAATTTGAAATACGCACTCAGTTCGGGATACTCGTGCCTATCGGCATCTCAGAAAACCATATTTGCGATTTCGCGAAAAAAGTGCATTTTGACATCATGGACTATAGTCCAGCAGAATTTTGCAAAAAAACCTCGGATTTCGTATTTCAATATTTTTGTTACTAAAAGGATCTCAGAGCTGAAATTTGAAATACGCACTCAGTTCGGGATACTCGTGCCTATCGGCATCTCAGAAAACCATATTTGCGATTTCGCGAAAAAAGTGCATTTTGACATCATGGACTATAGTCCAGCAGAATTTTGCAAAAAAACCTCGGATTTCGTATTTCAATATTTTTGTTACTAAAAGGATCTCAGAGCTGAAATTTGAAATACGCACTCAGTTTGTGATACTCGTGGTTATTAATACCTCAGAAAACCATATTTGCGATTTCGCGAAAAAAGTGCATTTTGACATCATGGACTATAGTCCAGCAGAATTTTGCAAAAAAACCTCGGATTTCGTATTTCAATATTTTTGTTACTAAAAGGATCTCAGAGCTGAAATTTGAAATACGCACTCAGTTCGGGATACTCGTCCTTATGGGCATCTCAGAAAACCATATTTGCGATTTCGCGAAAAAAGTGCATTTTGACATCATGGACTATAGTCCAGCAGAATTTTGCAAAAAAACCTCGGATTTCGTATCTCAATATTTTTGTTACTAAAAGGATCTCAGAGCTGAAATTTGAAATACGCACTCAGTTCGGGATACTCGTCCTTATGGGCATCTCAGAAAACCATATTTGCGATTTCGCGAAAAAAGTGCATTTTGACATCATGGACTATAGTCCAGCAGAATTTTGCAAAAAAACCTCGGATTTCGTATTTCAATATTTTTGTTACTAAAAGGATCTCAGAGCTGAAATTTGAAATACGCACTCGGTTTGTGATACTCGTGGTTATTAATACCTCAGAAAACCATATTTGCGATTTCGCGAAAAAAGTGCATTTTGACATCATGGACCAGCAGAATTTTGCAAAAAAACCTCGGATTTCGTATTTCAATATTTTTGTTACTAAAAGGATCTCAGAGCTGAAATTTGAAATACGCACTCGGTTTGTGATACTCGTGGTTATTTATACCTCAGAAAACCATATTTGCGATTTCGCGAAAAAAGTGCATTTTGACATCATGGACTATAGTCCAGCAAAATTTTTGCAAAAAAACCTCGGATTTCGTATTTCAATATTTTTGTTACTAAAAGGATCTCAGAGCTGAAATTTGAAATACGCACTCGGTTTGTGATACTCGTGGTTATTAATACCTCAGAAAACCATATTTGCGATTTCGCGAAAAAATTGCATTTTGACATCATGGACTATAGTCCAGCAGAATTTTGCAAAAAAACCTCGGATTTCGTATTTCAATATTTTTGTTACTAAAAGGATCTCAGAGCTGAAATTTGAAATACGCACTCAGTTTGTGATACTCGTGGTTATTAATACCTCAGAAAGCCATATTTGCGATTTCGCGAAAAAAGTGCATTTTGACATCATGGACTATAGTCCAGCAGAATTTTGCAAAAAACCTCGGATTTCGTATCTCAATATTTTTGTTACTAAAAGGATCTCAGAGCTGAAATTTGAAATACGCACTCAGTTCGGGATACTCGTGCCTATCGGCATCTCAGAAAACCATATTTGCGATTTCGCGAAAAAAGTGCATTTTGACATCATGGACTATAGTCCAGCAGAATTTTGCAAAAAAACCTCGGATTTCGTATTTCAATATTTTTGTTACTAAAAGGATCTCAGAGCTGAAATTTGAAATACGCACTCAGTTTGTGATACTCGTGGTTATTAATACCTCAGAAAACCATATTTGCGATTTCGCGAAAAAAGTGCATTTTGACATCATGGACTATAGTCCAGCAGAATTTTGCAAAAAAACCTCGGATTTCGTATTTCAATATTTTTGTTACTAAAAGGATCTCAGAGCTGAAATTTGAAATACGCACTCAGTTCGGGATACTCGTGCCTATCGGCATCTCAGAAAACCATATTTGCGATTTCGCGAAAAAAGTGCATTTTGACATCATGGACTATAGTCCAGCAGAATTTTGCAAAAAAACCTCGGATTTCGTATTTCAATATTTTTGTTACTAAAAGGATCTCAGAGCTGAAATTTGAAATACGCACTCAGTTTGTGATACTCGTGGTTATTAATACCTCAGAAAACCATATTTGCGATTTCGCGAAAAAAGTGCATTTTGACATCATGGACTATAGTCCAGCAGAATTTTGCAAAAAAACCTCGGATTTCGTATTTCAATATTTTTGTTACTAAAAGGATCTCAGAGCTGAAATTTGAAATACGCACTCAGTTTGTGATACTCGTGGTTATTAATACCTCAGAAAACCATATTTGCGATTTCGCGAAAAAAGTGCATTTTGACATCATGGACTATAGTCCAGCAGAATTTTGCAAAAAAACCTCGGATTTCGTATTTCAATATTTTTGTTACTAAAAGGATCTCAGAGCTGAAATTTGAAATACGCACTCAGTTCGGGATACTCGTGCCTATCGGCATCTCAGAAAACCATATTTGCGATTTCGCGAAAAAAGTGCATTTTGACATCATGGACTATAGTCCAGCAGAATCTTGCAAAAAAACCTCGGATTTCGTATTTCAATATTTTTGTTACTAAAAGGATCTCAGAGCTGAAATTTGAAATACGCACTCAGTTCGGGATACTCGTGCCTATCGGCATCTCAGAAAACCATATTTGCGATTTCGCGAAAAAAGTGCATTTTGACATCATGGACTATAGTCCAGCAGAATTTTGCAAAAAAACCTCGGATTTCGTATTTCAATATTTTTGTTACTAAAAGGATCTCAGAGCTGAAATTTGAAATACGCACTCAGTTTGTGATACTCGTGGTTATTAATACCTCAGAAAACCATATTTGCGATTTCGCGAAAAAAGTGCATTTTGACATCATGGACTATAGTCCAGCAGAATTTTGCAAAAAAACCTCGGATTTCGTATTTCAATATTTTTGTTACTAAAAGGATCTCAGAGCTGAAATTTGAAATACGCACTCAGTTCGGGATACTCGTCCTTATGGGCATCTCAGAAAACCATATTTGCGATTTCGCGAAAAAAGTGCATTTTGACATCATGGACTATAGTCCAGCAGAATTTTGCAAAAAAACCTCGGATTTCGTATTTCAATATTTTTGTTACTAAAAGGATCTCAGAGCTGAAATTTGAAATACGCACTCAGTTTGTGATACTCGTGGTTATTAATACCTCAGAAAACCATATTTGCGATTTCGCGAAAAAAGTGCATTTTGACATCATGGACTATAGTCCAGCAGAATTTTGCAAAAAAACCTCGGATTTCGTATTTCAATATTTTTGTTACTAAAAGGATCTCAGAGCTGAAATTTGAAATACGCACTCAGTTCGGGATACTCGTGCCTATCGGCATCTCAGAAAACCATATTTGCGATTTCGCGAAAAAAGTGCATTTTGACATCATGGACTATAGTCCAGCAGAATTTTGCAAAAAAACCTCGGATTTCGTATTTCAATATTTTTGTTACTAAAAGGATCTCAGAGCTGAAATTTGAAATACGCACTCAGTTTGTGATACTCGTGGTTATTAATACCTCAGAAAACCATATTTGCGATTTCGCGAAAAAAGTGCATTTTGACATCATGGACTATAGTCCAGCAGAATTTTGCAAAAAAACCTCGGATTTCGTATTTCAATATTTTTGTTACTAAAAGGATCTCAGAGCTGAAATTTGAAATACGCACTCAGTTCGGGATACTCGTGCCTATCGGCATCTCAGAAAACCATATTTGCGATTTCGCGAAAAAAGTGCATTTTGACATCATGGACTATAGTCCAGCAGAATTTTGCAAAAAAACCTCGGATTTCGTATTTCAATATTTTTGTTACTAAAAGGATCTCAGAGCTGAAATTTGAAATACGCACTCAGTTTGTGATACTCGTGGTTATTAATACCTCAGAAAACCATATTTGCGATTTCGCGAAAAAAGTGCATTTTGACATCATGGACTATAGTCCAGCAGAATTTTGCAAAAAAACCTCGGATTTCGTATTTCAATATTTTTGTTACTAAAAGGATCTCAGAGCTGAAATTTGAAATACGCACTCAGTTCGGGATACTCGTCCTTATGGGCATCTCAGAAAACCATATTTGCGATTTCGCGAAAAAAGTGCATTTTGACATCATGGACTATAGTCCAGCAGAATTTTGCAAAAAACCTCGGATTTCGTATCTCAATATTTTTGTTACTAAAAGGATCTCAGAGCTGAAATTTGAAATACGCACTCAGTTTGTGATACTCGTGGTTATTAATACCTCAGAAAACCATATTTGCGATTTCGCGAAAAAAGTGCATTTTGACATCATGGACTATAGTCCAGCAGAATTTTGCAAAAAAACCTCGGATTTCGTATTTCAATATTTTTGTTACTAAAAGGATCTCAGAGCTGAAATTTGAAATACGCACTCAGTTTGTGATACTCGTGGTTATTAATACCTCAGAAAACCATATTTGCGATTTCGCGAAAAAAGTGCATTTTGACATCATGGACTATAGTCCAGCAGAATTTTGCAAAAAAACCTCGGATTTCGTATTTCAATATTTTTGTTACTAAAAGGATCTCAGAGCTGAAATTTGAAATACGCACTCAGTTCGGGATACTCGTGCCTATCGGCATCTCAGAAAACCATATTTGCGATTTCGCGAAAAAAGTGCATTTTGACATCATGGACTATAGTCCAGCAGAATTTTGCAAAAAAACCTCGGATTTCGTATTTCAATATTTTTGTTACTAAAAGGATCTCAGAGCTGAAATTTGAAATACGCACTCAGTTTGTGATACTCGTGGTTATTAATACCTCAGAAAACCATATTTGCGATTTCGCGAAAAAAGTGCATTTTGACATCATGGACTATAGTCCAGCAGAATTTTGCAAAAAAACCTCGGATTTCGTATTTCAATATTTTTGTTACTAAAAGGATCTCAGAGCTGAAATTTGAAATACGCACTCGGTTTGTGATACTCGTGGTTATTAATACCTCAGAAAACCATATTTGCGATTTCACGAAAAAAGTGCATTTTGACATTATGGACTATAGTCCAGCAGAATTTTGCAAAAAACCTCGGATTTCGTATCTCAATATTTTTGTTACTAAAAGGATCTCAGAGCTGAAATTTGAAATACGCACTCAGTTTGTGATACTCGTGGTTATTAATACCTCAGAAAACCATATTTGCGATTTCGCGAAAAAAGTGCATTTTGACATCATGGACTATAGTCCAGCAGAATTTTGCAAAAAAACCTCGGATTTCGTATTTCAATATTTTTGTTACTAAAAGGATCTCAGAGCTGAAATTTGAAATACGCACTCAGTTTGTGATACTCGTGGTTATTAATACCTCAGAAAACCATATTTGCGATTTCGCGAAAAAAGTGCATTTTGACATCATGGACTATAGTCCAGCAGAATTTTGCAAAAAAACCTCGGATTTCGTATTTCAATATTTTTGTTACTAAAAGGATCTCAGAGCTGAAATTTGAAATACGCACTCAGTTCGGGATACTCGTGCCTATCGGCATCTCAGAAAACCATATTTGCGATTTCGCGAAAAAAGTGCATTTTGACATCATGGACTATAGTCCAGCAGAATTTTGCAAAAAAACCTCGGATTTCGTATTTCAATATTTTTGTTACTAAAAGGATCTCAGAGCTGAAATTTGAAATACGCACTCAGTTTGTGATACTCGTGGTTATTAATACCTCAGAAAACCATATTTGCGATTTCGCGAAAAAAGTGCATTTTGACATCATGGACTATAGTCCAGCAGAATTTTGCAAAAAAACCTCGGATTTCGTATTTCAATATTTTTGTTACTAAAAGGATCTCAGAGCTGAAATTTGAAATACGCACTCAGTTCGGGATACTCGTGCCTATCGGCATCTCGGATTTCGTATTTCAATATTTTTGTTACTAAAAGGATCTCAGAGCTGAAATTTGAAATACGCACTCAGTTTGTGATACTCGTGGTTATTAATACCTCAGAAAACCATATTTGCGATTTCGCGAAAAAAGTGCATTTTGACATCATGGACTATAGTCCAGCAGAATTTTGCAAAAAAACCTCGGATTTCGTATTTCAATATTTTTGTTACTAAAAGGATCTCAGAGCTGAAATTTGAAATACGCACTCAGTTTGTGATACTCGTGGTTATTAATACCTCAGAAAACCATATTTGCGATTTCGCGAAAAAAGTGCATTTTGACATCATGGACTATAGTCCAGCAGAATTTTGCAAAAAAACCTCGGATTTCGTATTTCAATATTTTTGTTACTAAAAGGATCTCAGAGCTGAAATTTGAAATACGCACTCAGTTCGGGATACTCGTGCCTATCGGCATCTCAGAAAACCATATTTGCGATTTCGCGAAAAAAGTGCATTTTGACATCATGGACTATAGTCCAGCAGAATTTTGCAAAAAAACCTCGGATTTCGTATTTCAATATTTTTGTTACTAAAAGGATCTCAGAGCTGAAATTTGAAATACGCACTCAGTTCGGGATACTCGTGCCTATCGGCATCTCGGATTTCGTATTTCAATATTTTTGTTACTAAAAGGATCTCAGAGCTGAAATTTGAAATACGCACTCAGTTTGTGATACTCGTGGTTATTAATACCTCAGAAAACCATATTTGCGATTTCGCGAAAAAAGTGCATTTTGACATCATGGACTATAGTCCAGCAGAATTTTGCAAAAAAACCTCGGATTTCGTATTTCAATATTTTTGTTACTAAAAGGATCTCAGAGCTGAAATTTGAAATACGCACTCAGTTTGTGATACTCGTGGTTATTAATACCTCAGAAAACCATATTTGCGATTTCGCGAAAAAAGTGCATTTTGACATCATGGACTATAGTCCAGCAGAATTTTGCAAAAAAACCTCGGATTTCGTATTTCAATATTTTTGTTACTAAAAGGATCTCAGAGCTGAAATTTGAAATACGCACTCAGTTCGGGATACTCGTGCCTATCGGCATCTCAGAAAACCATATTTGCGATTTCGCGAAAAAAGTGCATTTTGACATCATGGACTATAGTCCAGCAGAATTTTGCAAAAAAACCTCGGATTTCGTATTTCAATATTTTTGTTACTAAAAGGATCTCAGAGCTGAAATTTGAAATACGCACTCAGTTTGTGATACTCGTGGTTATTAATACCTCAGAAAACCATATTTGCGATTTCGCGAAAAAAGTGCATTTTGACATCATGGACTATAGTCCAGCAGAATTTTGCAAAAAAACCTCGGATTTCGTATTTCAATATTTTTGTTACTAAAAGGATCTCAGAGCTGAAATTTGAAATACGCACTCAGTTTGTGATACTCGTGGTTATTAATACCTCAGAAAACCATATTTGCGATTTCGCGAAAAAAGTGCATTTTGACATCATGGACTATAGTCCAGCAGAATTTTGCAAAAAAACCTCGGATTTCGTATTTCAATATTTTTGTTACTAAAAGGATCTCAGAGCTGAAATTTGAAATACGCACTCAGTTCGGGATACTCGTGCCTATCGGCATCTCAGAAAACCATATTTGCGATTTCGCGAAAAAAGTGCATTTTGACATCATGGACTATAGTCCAGCAGAATTTTGCAAAAAAACCTCGGATTTCGTATTTCAATATTTTTGTTACTAAAAGGATCTCAGAGCTGAAATTTGAAATACGCACTCAGTTTGTGATACTCGTGGTTATTAATACCTCAGAAAACCATATTTGCGATTTCGCGAAAAAAGTGCATTTTGACATCATGGACTATAGTCCAGCAGAATTTTGCAAAAAAACCTCGGATTTCGTATTTCAATATTTTTGTTACTAAAAGGATCTCAGAGCTGAAATTTGAAATACGCACTCAGTTTGTGATACTCGTGGTTATTAATACCTCAGAAAACCATATTTGCGATTTCGCGAAAAAAGTGCATTTTGACATCATGGACTATAGTCCAGCAGAATTTTGCAAAAAAACCTCGGATTTCGTATTTCAATATTTTTGTTACTAAAAGGATCTCAGAGCTGAAATTTGAAATACGCACTCAGTTCGGGATACTCGTGCCTATCGGCATCTCAGAAAACCATATTTGCGATTTCGCGAAAAAAGTGCATTTTGACATCATGGACTATAGTCCAGCAGAATTTTGCAAAAAAACCTCGGATTTCGTATTTCAATATTTTTGTTACTAAAAGGATCTCAGAGCTGAAATTTGAAATACGCACTCAGTTTGTGATACTCGTGGTTATTAATACCTCAGAAAACCATATTTGCGATTTCGCGAAAAAAGTGCATTTTGACATCATGGACTATAGTCCAGCAGAATTTTGCAAAAAAACCTCGGATTTCGTATTTCAATATTTTTGTTACTAAAAGGATCTCAGAGCTGAAATTTGAAATACGCACTCAGTTTGTGATACTCGTGGTTATTAATACCTCAGAAAACCATATTTGCGATTTCGCGAAAAAAGTGCATTTTGACATCATGGACTATAGTCCAGCAGAATTTTGCAAAAAAACCTCGGATTTCGTATTTCAATATTTTTGTTACTAAAAGGATCTCAGAGCTGAAATTTGAAATACGCACTCAGTTCGGGATACTCGTGCCTATCGGCATCTCAGAAAACCATATTTGCGATTTCGCGAAAAAAGTGCATTTTGACATCATGGACTATAGTCCAGCAGAATTTTGCAAAAAAACCTCGGATTTCGTATTTCAATATTTTTGTTACTAAAAGGATCTCAGAGCTGAAATTTGAAATACGCACTCAGTTTGTGATACTCGTGGTTATTAATACCTCAGAAAACCATATTTGCGATTTCGCGAAAAAAGTGCATTTTGACATCATGGACTATAGTCCAGCAGAATTTTGCAAAAAAACCTCGGATTTCGTATTTCAATATTTTTGTTACTAAAAGGATCTCAGAGCTGAAATTTGAAATACGCACTCAGTTTGTGATACTCGTGGTTATTAATACCTCAGAAAACCATATTTGCGATTTCGCGAAAAAAGTGCATTTTGACATCATGGACTATAGTCCAGCAGAATTTTGCAAAAAAACCTCGGATTTCGTATTTCAATATTTTTGTTACTAAAAGGATCTCAGAGCTGAAATTTGAAATACGCACTCAGTTCGGGATACTCGTGCCTATCGGCATCTCAGAAAACCATATTTGCGATTTCGCGAAAAAAGTGCATTTTGACATCATGGACTATAGTCCAGCAGAATTTTGCAAAAAAACCTCGGATTTCGTATTTCAATATTTTTGTTACTAAAAGGATCTCAGAGCTGAAATTTGAAATACGCACTCAGTTTGTGATACTCGTGGTTATTAATACCTCAGAAAACCATATTTGCGATTTCGCGAAAAAAGTGCATTTTGACATCATGGACTATAGTCCAGCAGAATTTTGCAAAAAAACCTCGGATTTCGTATTTCAATATTTTTGTTACTAAAAGGATCTCAGAGCTGAAATTTGAAATACGCACTCAGTTCGGGATACTCGTGCCTATCGGCATCTCAGAAAACCATATTTGCGATTTCGCGAAAAAAGTGCATTTTGACATCATGGACTATAGTCCAGCAGAATTTTGCAAAAAAACCTCGGATTTCGTATTTCAATATTTTTGTTACTAAAAGGATCTCAGAGCTGAAATTTGAAATACGCACTCAGTTTGTGATACTCGTGGTTATTAATACCTCAGAAAACCATATTTGCGATTTCGCGAAAAAAGTGCATTTTGACATCATGGACTATAGTCCAGCAGAATTTTGCAAAAAAACCTCGGATTTCGTATTTCAATATTTTTGTTACTAAAAGGATCTCAGAGCTGAAATTTGAAATACGCACTCAGTTTGTGATACTCGTGGTTATTAATACCTCAGAAAACCATATTTGCGATTTCGCGAAAAAAGTGCATTTTGACATCATGGACTATAGTCCAGCAGAATTTTGCAAAAAAACCTCGGATTTCGTATTTCAATATTTTTGTTACTAAAAGGATCTCAGAGCTGAAATTTGAAATACGCACTCAGTTCGGGATACTCGTGCCTATCGGCATCTCAGAAAACCATATTTGCGATTTCGCGAAAAAAGTGCATTTTGACATCATGGACTATAGTCCAGCAGAATTTTGCAAAAAAACCTCGGATTTCGTATTTCAATATTTTTGTTACTAAAAGGATCTCAGAGCTGAAATTTGAAATACGCACTCAGTTTGTGATACTCGTGGTTATTAATACCTCAGAAAACCATATTTGCGATTTCGCGAAAAAAGTGCATTTTGACATCATGGACTATAGTCCAGCAGAATTTTGCAAAAAAACCTCGGATTTCGTATTTCAATATTTTTGTTACTAAAAGGATCTCAGAGCTGAAATTTGAAATACGCACTCAGTTTGTGATACTCGTGGTTATTAATACCTCAGAAAACCATATTTGCGATTTCGCGAAAAAAGTGCATTTTGACATCATGGACTATAGTCCAGCAGAATTTTGCAAAAAAACCTCGGATTTCGTATTTCAATATTTTTGTTACTAAAAGGATCTCAGAGCTGAAATTTGAAATACGCACTCAGTTCGGGATACTCGTGCCTATCGGCATCTCAGAAAACCATATTTGCGATTTCGCGAAAAAAGTGCATTTTGACATCATGGACTATAGTCCAGCAGAATTTTGCAAAAAAACCTCGGATTTCGTATTTCAATATTTTTGTTACTAAAAGGATCTCAGAGCTGAAATTTGAAATACGCACTCAGTTTGTGATACTCGTGGTTATTAATACCTCAGAAAACCATATTTGCGATTTCGCGAAAAAAGTGCATTTTGACATCATGGACTATAGTCCAGCAGAATTTTGCAAAAAAACCTCGGATTTCGTATTTCAATATTTTTGTTACTAAAAGGATCTCAGAGCTGAAATTTGAAATACGCACTCAGTTCGGGATACTCGTGCCTATCGGCATCTCAGAAAACCATATTTGCGATTTCGCGAAAAAAGTGCATTTTGACATCATGGACTATAGTCCAGCAGAATTTTGCAAAAAAACCTCGGATTTCGTATTTCAATATTTTTGTTACTAAAAGGATCTCAGAGCTGAAATTTGAAATACGCACTCAGTTTGTGATACTCGTGGTTATTAATACCTCAGAAAACCATATTTGCGATTTCGCGAAAAAAGTGCATTTTGACATCATGGACTATAGTCCAGCAGAATTTTGCAAAAAAACCTCGGATTTCGTATTTCAATATTTTTGTTACTAAAAGGATCTCAGAGCTGAAATTTGAAATACGCACTCAGTTTGTGATACTCGTGGTTATTAATACCTCAGAAAACCATATTTGCGATTTCGCGAAAAAAGTGCATTTTGACATCATGGACTATAGTCCAGCAGAATTTTGCAAAAAAACCTCGGATTTCGTATTTCAATATTTTTGTTACTAAAAGGATCTCAGAGCTGAAATTTGAAATACGCACTCAGTTCGGGATACTCGTGCCTATCGGCATCTCAGAAAACCATATTTGCGATTTCGCGAAAAAAGTGCATTTTGACATCATGGACTATAGTCCAGCAGAATTTTGCAAAAAAACCTCGGATTTCGTATTTCAATATTTTTGTTACTAAAAGGATCTCAGAGCTGAAATTTGAAATACGCACTCAGTTTGTGATACTCGTGGTTATTAATACCTCAGAAAACCATATTTGCGATTTCGCGAAAAAAGTGCATTTTGACATCATGGACTATAGTCCAGCAGAATTTTGCAAAAAAACCTCGGATTTCGTATTTCAATATTTTTGTTACTAAAAGGATCTCAGAGCTGAAATTTGAAATACGCACTCAGTTTGTGATACTCGTGGTTATTAATACCTCAGAAAACCATATTTGCGATTTCGCGAAAAAAGTGCATTTTGACATCATGGACTATAGTCCAGCAGAATTTTGCAAAAAAACCTCGGATTTCGTATTTCAATATTTTTGTTACTAAAAGGATCTCAGAGCTGAAATTTGAAATACGCACTCGGTTTGTGATACTCGTGGTTATTAATACCTCAGAAAACCATATTTGCGATTTCACGAAAAAAGTGCATTTTGACATTATGGACTATAGTCCAGCAGAATTTTGCAAAAAAAACTCGGATTTCGTATTTCAATATTTTTGTTACTAAAAGGATCTCAGAGCTGAAATTTGAAACACGCACTCAGTTTGTGATACTCGTGGTTATTAATACCTCAGAAAGCCATATTTGCGATTTCGCGAAAAAAGTGCACTTTGACATCATGGACTATAGTCCAGCAGAATTTTACAAAAAAACCTCGAATTTCGTGTTTCAATATTTTTGTTACTAAAAGGATCTCAGAGCTGAAATTTGAAATACGCACTCAGTTTGAGATACTCGTGGATATTAATATATTTGAAAACCATATTTGCGATGTCGAGAAAAAAGTGCATTTTGAAATCATGGACTATAGTCCAGCAGAATTTTGCAAAAAACCCTCGGATTTCGTATTTCAATATTTTTGTTACTAAAAGGAACTCAGAGCTGAAATTTGAAATACGCACTCAGTTTGAGATACTCGTGGATATTAATATATTTGAAAACCATATTTGCGATGTCGAGAAAAAAGTGCATTTTGAAATCATGGACTATAGTCCAGCAGAATTTTGCAAAACCCTCGGATTTCGTATTTCCATATTTTTGTTACTAAAAGGATCTCAGAGCTGAAATTTGAAATACGCACTCAGTTTGTGATACTCGTGGTTATTAATACCTCAGAAAGCCATATTTGCGATTTCGCGAAAAAAGTGCATTTTGACATCATGGACTATAGTCCAGCAGAATTTTGCAAAAAAACCTCGGATTTCGTATTTCAATATTTTTGTTACTAAAAGGATCTCAGAGCTGAAATTTGAAATACGCACTCAGCTTGTGATACTCGTGGTTATTAATACCTCAGAAAACCATATTTGCGATTTCGCGAAAAAAGTGCATTTTGACATCATGGACTATAGTCTAGCAGAATTTTACAAAAAAACCTCGAATTTCGTATTTCAATATTTTTGTTACTAAAAGGATCTCAGAGCTGAAATTTGAAATACGCACTCGGTTTGTGATACTCGTGGTTATTAATACCTCAGAAAACCATATTTGCGATTTCGCGAAAAAAGTGAATTTTGACATCATGGACTATAGTCCAGCAGAATTTTGCAAAAAAACCTCGGATTTCGTATTTCAATATTTTTGTTACTAAAAGGATCTCAGAGCTGAAATTTGAAATACGCACTCAGTTTGTGATACTCGTGGTTATTAATACCTCAGAAAGCCATATTTGCGATTTCGCGAAAAAAGTGCATTTTGACATCATGGACTATAGTCCAGCAGAATTTTGCAAAAAAACCTCGGATTTCGTATTTCAATATTTTTGTTACTAAAAGGATCTCAGAGCTGAAATTTGAAATACGCACTCGGTTTGTGATACTCGTGGTTATTAATACCTCAGAAAACCATATTTGCGATTTCGCGAAAAAAGTGCATTTTGACATCATGGACCAGCAGAATTTTGCAAAAAAACCTCGGATTTCGTATTTCAATATTTTTGTTACTAAAAGGATCTCAGAGCTGAAATTTGAAATACGCACTCGGTTTGTGATACTCGTGGTTATTAATACCTCAGAAAACCATATTTGCGATTTCGCGAAAAAAGTGCATTTTGACATCATGGACCAGCAGAATTTTGCAAAAAAACCTCGGATTTCGTATTTCAATATTTTTGTTACTAAAAGGATCTCAGAGCTGAAATTTGAAATACGCACTCGGTTTGTGATACTCGTGGTTATTTATACCTCAGAAAACCATATTTGCGATTTCGCGAAAAAAGTGCATTTTGACATCATGGACTATAGTCCAGCAAAATTTTTGCAAAAAAACCTCGGATTTCATATTTCAATATTTTTGTTACTAAAAGGATCTCAGAGCTGAAATTTGAAATACGCACTCGGTTTGTGATACTCGTGGTTATTAATACCTCAGAAAACCATATTTGCGATTTCGCGAAAAAATTGCATTTTGACATCATGGACCAGCAGAATTTTGCAAAAAAACCTCGGATTTCGTATTTCAATATTTTTGTTACTAAAAGGATCTCAGGGCTGAAATTTGAAATACGCACTCAGTTTGTGATACTCGTGGTTATTAATACCTCAGAAAACCATATTTGCGATTTCGCGCAAAAAGTGCATTTTGACATCATGGACTATAGTCCAGTAAAATTTTTGCAAAAAAAACTCGGATTTCGTATTTCAATATTTTTGTTACTAAAAGGATCTCAGAGCTGAAATTTGAAATACGCACTCGGTTTGTGATACTCGTGGTTATTAATACCTCGGAAAACCATATTTGCGATTTCGCGAAAAAAGTGCATTTTGACATCATGGACTATAGTCCAGCAGAATTTTGCAAAAAAACCTCGGATTTCGTATTTCAATATTTTTGTTACTAAAAGGATCTCAGAGCTGAAATTTGAAATACGCACTCAGTTTGTGATACTCGTGGTTATTAATACCTCCGAAAACCATGTTTGCGATTTCGCGAAAAAAGTGCATTTTGACACCGTGGACTATAGTCAAGCAGAATTTTGCAAAAAAACCTCGGATTTCGTATTTCAATATTTTTGTTACTAAAAGGATCTCAGAGCTGAAATTTGAAATACGCACTCGGTTTGTGATACTCATGGTTATTAGTACCTCAGAAAACCATATTTACGATTTCGCAAAAAAAGTGCATTTTGACATCATGGACTATAGTCCAGCAGAATTTTGCAAAAAAACCTCGGATTTCGTATTTCAATATTTTTGTTACTAAAAGGATCTCAGAGCTGAAATTTGAAATACGCACTCAGTTTGTGATACTCGTGGTTATTAATACCTCCGAAAACCATTTTTGCGATTTCGCGAAAAAAGTGCATTTTGACATCATGGACTATAGTCCAGCAGAATTTTGCAAAAAAACCTCGGATTTCGTATTTCAATATTTTTGTTACTAAAAGGATCTCAGAGCTGAAATTTGAAATACGCACTCAGTTTGTGATACTCGTGGTTATTAATACCTCTGAAAACCATATTTGCGATCTCGCGAAAAAAGTGCATTTTGACACCCTGGACTATAGTCAACCAGAATTTTGCAAAAAACCCTCGGATTTCGTATTTCAATATTTTTGTTACTAAAAGGATCTCAGAGCTGAAATTTGAAATACGCACTCAGTTTGTGATACTCGTGGTTATTAATACCTCAGAAAGCCATATTTGCTGGACTATAGTCCAGCAGAATTTTGCAAAAAACCTCGGATTTCGTATCTCAATATTTTTGTTACTAAAAGGATCTCAGAGCTGAAATTTGAAATACGCACTCAGTTCGGGATACTCGTGCCTATCGGCATCTCAGAAAACCATATTTGCGATATCGCGAAAAAAGTGCATTCTGAAATCGTGGACTATACTCCAGCAGAATTTTGCAAAAAAAACTCGGATTTCGTATTTCAATATTTTTGTTACTAAAAGGATCTCAGAGCTGAAATTTGAAATACGCAGTCAGTTTGAGATACTCGTCTTTATCGATACTTCAGAAAACCATATTTGCGATTTCGCGAAAAAAGTGCATTTTGACATCATGGACCAGCAGAATTTTGCAAAAAAACCTCGGATTTCGTATTTCAATATTTTTGTTACTAAAAGGATCTCAGAGCTGAAATTTGAAATACGCACTCAGTTTGTGATACTCGTGGTTATTAATACCTCAGAAAGCCATATTTGCGATTTCGCGAAAAAAGTGAATTTTGACATCATGGACTATAGTCCAGCAGAATTTTGCAAAAAAACCTCGGATTTCGTATTTCAATATTTTTGTTACTAAAAGGATCTCAGAGCTGAAATTTGAAATACGCACTCGGTTTGTGATACTCGTGGTTATTAATACCTCAGAAAACCATATTTGCGATTTCGCGAAAAAAGTGCATTTTGACATCATGGACCAGCAGAATTTTGCAAAAAAACCTCGGATTTCGTATTTCAATATTTTTGTTACTAAAAGGATCTCAGAGCTGAAATTTGAAATACGCACTCGGTTTGTGATACTCGTGGTTATTAATACCTCAGAAAACCATATTTGCGATTTGGCGAAAAAAGTGCATTTTGACATCATGGACCAGCAGAATTTTGCAAAAAAACCTCGGATTTCGTATTTCAATATTTTTGTCACTAAAAGGATCTCAGAGCTGAAATAAATTTGAAATACGCACTCGGTTTGTGATACTCGTGGTTATTTATACCTCAGAAAACCATATTTGCGATTTCGCGAAAAAAGTGCATTTTGACATCATGGACTATAGTCCAGCAAAATTTTTGCAAAAAAACCTCGGATTTCGTATTTCAATATTTTTGTTACTAAAAGGATCTCAGAGCTGAAATTTGAAATACGCACTCGGTTTGTGATACTCGTGGTTATTAATACCTCAGAAAGCCATATTTGCGATTTCGCGAAAAAAGTGCATTTTGACATCATGGACTATATATAGTCCAGCAGAATTTTGCAAAAAACCTCGGATTTCGTATCTCAATATTTTTGTTACTAAAAGGATCTCAGAGCTGAAATTTGAAATACGCACTCAGTTCGGGATACTCGTGGTTATTAATACCTCCGAAAACCATATTTGCGATTTCACGAAAAAAGTGCATTTTGACATCATGGACTATAGTCCAGCAGAATTTTGCAAAAAAACCTCGGATTTCGTATTTCAATATTTTTGTTACTAAAAGGATCTCAGATTACCATATTACCATATTACCTCAGAAAACCATATTTGCGATTTCACGAAAAAAGTGCATTTTGACATTATGGACTATAGTCCAGCAGAATTTTGCAAAAAACCTCGGATTTCGTATTTCAATATTTTTGTTACTAAAAGGATCTCAGAGCTGAAATTTGAAATACGCACTCAGTTTGTGATACTCGTGGTTATTAATACCTCAGAAAGCCATATTTGCGATTTCGCGAAAAAAGTGCATTTTGACATCATGGACTATAGTCCAGCAGAATTTTGCAAAAAACCTCGGATTTCGTATCTCAATATTTTTGTTACTAAAAGGATCTCAGAGCTGAAATTTGAAATACGCACTCAGTTCGGGATACTCGTGCCTATCGGCATCTCAGAAAACCATATTTGCGATATCGCGAAAAAAGTGCATTTTGACATCATGGACTATAGTCCAGCAGAATTTTACAAAAAAACCTCGAATTTCGTGTTTCAATATTTTTGTTACTAAAAGGATCTCAGAGCTGAAATTTGAAATACGCATTCAGTTTGAGATACTCGTGGATATTAATATATTTGAAAACCATATTTGCGATGTCGAGAAAAAAGTGCATTTTAAAATCATGGACTATAGTCCAGCAGAATTTTGCAAAAAACCCTCGGATTTCGTATTTCAATATTTTTGTTACTAAAAGGAACTCAGAGCTGAAATTTGAAATACGCACTCAGTTTGAGATACTCGTGGATATTAATATATTTGAAAACCATATTTGCGATGTCGAGAAAAAAGTGCATTTTGAAATCATGGACTATAGTCCAGCAGAATTTTGCAAAACCCTCGGATTTCGTATTTCAATATTTTTGTTACTAAAAGGATCTCAGATCTGAAATTTGAAATACGCACTCAGTTTGTGATACTCGTGGTTATTAATACCTCAGAAAGCCATATTTGCGATTTCGCGAAAAAAGTGCATTTTGACATCATGGACTATAGTCCAGCAGAATTTTGCAAAAAAACCTCGGATTTCGTATTTCAATATTTTTGTTACTAAAAGGATCTCAGAGCTGAAATTTGAAATACGCACTCAGTTTGTGATACTCGTGGTTATTAATACCTCAGAAAACCATATTTGCGATTTCGCGAAAAAAGTGCATTTTGACATCATGGACTATAGTCCAGCAGAATTTTACAAAAAAACCTCGAATTTCGTGTTTCAATATTTTTGTTACTAAAAGGATCTCAGAGCTGAAATTTGAAATACGCACTCGGTTTGTGATACTCGTGGTTATTAATACCTCAGAAAACCATATTTGCGATTTCGCGAAAAAAGTGAATTTTGACATCATGGACTATAGTCCAGCAGAATTTTGCAAAAAAACCTCGGATTTCGTATTTCAATATTTTTGTTACTAAAAGGATCTCAGAGCTGAAATTTGAAATACGCACTCAGTTTGTGATACTCGTGGTTATTAATACCTCAGAAAGCCATATTTGCGATTTCGCGAAAAAAGTGAATTTTGACATCATGGACTATAGTCCAGCAGAATTTTGCAAAAAAACCTCGGATTTCGTATTTCAATATTTTTGTTACTAAAAGGATCTCAGAGCTGAAATTTGAAATACGCACTCGGTTTGTGATACTCGTGGTTATTAATACCTCAGAAAACCATATTTGCGATTTCGCGAAAAAAGTGCATTTTGACATCATGGACCAGCAGAATTTTGCAAAAAACCTCGGATTTCGTATTTCAATATTTTTGTTACTAAAAGGATCTCAGAGCTGAAATTTGAAATACGCACTCGGTTTGTGATACTCGTGGTTATTTATACCTCAGAAAACCATATTTGCGATTTCGCGAAAAAAGTGCATTTTGACATCATGGACTATATATAGTCCAGCAAAATTTTTGCAAAAAAACCTCGGATTTCGTATTTCAATATTTATGTTACTAAAAGGATCTCAGAGCTGAAATTTGAAATACGCACTCGGTTTGTGATACTCGTGGTTATTAATACCTCAGAAAACCATATTTGCGATTTCACGAAAAAAGTGCATTTTGACATCATGGACCAGCAGAATTTTGCAAAAAAAACCTCGGATTTCGTATTTCAATATTTTTGTTACTAAAAGGATCTCAGAGCTGAAATTTGAAATACGCACTCGGTTTGTGATACTCGTGGTTATTAATACCTCAGAAAACCATATTTGCGATTTCGCGAAAAAAGTGCATTTTGACATCATGGACAGCAGAATTTTGCAAAAAAACCTCGGATTTCGTATTTCAATATTTTTGTTACTAAAAGGATCTCAGAGCTGAAATTTGAAATACGCACTCGGTTTGTGATACTCGTGGTTATTTATACCTCAGAAAACCATATTTGCGATTTCGCGAAAAAAGTGCATTTTGACATCATGGACTATAGTCCAGCAAAATTTTTGCAAAAAAACCTCGGATTTCGTATTTCAATATTTATGTTACTAAAAGGATCTCAGAGCTGAAATTTGAAATACGCACTCGGTTTGTGATACTCGTGATTATTAATACCTCCGAAAACCATATATGCGATTTCGCGAAAAAAGTGCATTTTGACATCATGAACTATAGTCCAGCAGAATTTTGCAAAAAAACCTCGGATTTCGTATTTCAATATTTTTGTTACGAAAAGGATCTCAGAGCTGAAATTTGAAATACGCACTCAGTTTGTGATACTCGTGGTTATAAATACCTCCGAAAACCATTTTTGCGATTTCGCGAAAAAAGTGCATTTTGACATCATGGACTATAGTCCAGCAGAATTTTGCAAAAAAACCTCGGATTTCGTATTTCAATATTTTTGTTACTAAAAGGATCTCAGAGCTGAAATTTGAAATACGCACTCAGTTTGTGATACTCGTGGTTATTAATACCTCTGAAAACCATATTTGCGATCTCGCGAAAAAAGTTCATTTTGACACCCTGGACTATAGTCAAGCAGAATTTTGCAAAAAACCCTCGAATTTCGTATTTCAATATTTTTGTTACTAAAAGGATCTCAGAGCTGAAATTTGAAATACGCACTCAGTTTGTGATACTCGTGGTTATTAATACCTCAGAAAACCATATTTGCGATTTCGCGAAAAAAGTGCATTTTGACATCATGGACCAGCAGAATTTTGCAAAAAAACCTCGGATTTCGTATTTCAATATTTTTGTTACTAAAAGGATCTCAGAGCTGAAATTTGAAATACGCACTCGGTTTGTGATACTCGTGGTTATTTATACCTCAGAAAACCATATTTGCGATTTCGCGAAAAAAGTGCATTTTGACATCATGGACTATAGTCCAGCAAAATTTTTGCAAAAAAACCTCGGATTTCGTATTTCAATATTTATGTTACTAAAAGGATCTCAGAGCTGAAATTTGAAATACGCACTCGGTTTGTGATACTCGTGGTTATTAATACCTCAGAAAACCATATTTGCGATTTCGCGAAAAAATTGCATTTTGACATCATGGACCAGCAGAATTTTGCAAAAAAACCTCGGATTTCGTATTTCAATATTTTTGTTACTAAAAGGATCTCAGAGCTGAAATTTGAAATACGCACTCAGTTTGTGATACTCGTGGTTATTAATACCTCAGAAAACCATATTTGCGATTTCGCGAAAAAAGTGCATTTTGACATCATGGACTATAGTCCAGTAAAATTTTTGCAAAAAAAACTCGGATTTCGTATTTCAATATTTTTGTTACTAAAAGGATCTCAGAGCTGAAATTTGAAATACGCACTCGGTTTGTGATACTCGTGGTTATTAATACCTCGGAAAACCATATTTGCGATTTCGCGAAAAAAGTGCATTTTGACATCATGGACTATAGTCCAGCAGAATTTTGCAAAAAAACCTCGGATTTCATATTTCAATATTTTTGTTACTAAAAGGATCTCAGAGCTGAAATTTGAAATACGCACTCAGTTTGTGATACTCGTGGTTATAAATACCTCCGAAAACCATGTTTGCGATTTCGCGAAAAAAGTGCATTTTGACACCGTGGACTATAGTCAAGCAGAATTTTGCAAAAAAACCTCGGATTTCGTATTTCAATATTTTTGTTACTAAAAGGATCTCAGAGCTGAAATTTGAAATACGCACTCGGTTTGTGATACTCGTGGTTATTAATACCTCAGAAAGCCATATTTGCTGGACTATAGTCCAGCAGAATTTTGCAAAAAACCTCGGATTTCGTATCTCAATATTTTTGTTACTAAAAGGATCTCAGAGCTGAAATTTGAAATACGCACTCAGTTTGTGATACTCGTGGTTATTAATACCTCCGAAAATCATTTTTGCGATTTCGCGAAAAAAGTGCATTTTGACATCATGGACTATAGTCCAGCAGAATTTTGCAAAAAAACCTCGGATTTCGTATTTCTATATTTTTGTTACTAAAAGGATCTCAGAGCTGAAAATTGAAATACGCACTCAGTTTGTGATACTCGTGGTTATTAATACCTCCGAAAACCATATATGCGATTTCGCGAAAAAAGTGCATTTTGACATCATGGACTATAGTCCAGCAGAATTTTGCAAAAAAACCTCGGATTTCGTATTTCAATATTTTTGTTACTAAAAGGATCTCAGAGCTGAAATTTGAAATACGCACTCAGTTTGTGATACTCGTGGTTATTAATACCTCCGAAAACCATTTTTGCGATTTCGCGAAAAAAGTGCATTTTGACATCATGGACTATAGTCCAGCAGAATTTTGCAAAAAAACCTCGGATTTCGTATTTCAATATTTTTGTTACTAAAAGGATCTCAGAGCTGAAATTTGAAATACGCACTCAGTTTGTGATACTCGTGGTTATTAATACCTCTGAAAACCATATTTGCGATCTCGCGAAAAAAGTGCATTTTGACACCCTGGACTATAGTCAAGCAGAATTTTGCAAAAAACCCTCGAATTTCGTATTTCAATATTTTTGTTACTAAAAGGATCTCAGAGCTGAAATTTGAAATACGCACTCAGTTTGTGATACTCGTGGTTATTAATACCTCAGAAAGCCATATTTGCTGGACTATAGTCCAGCAGAATTTTGCAAAAAACCTCGGATTTCGTATCTCAATATTTTTGTTACTAAAAGGATCTCAGAGCTGAAATTTGAAATACGCACTCAGTTTGTGATACTCGTGGTTATTAATACCTCCGAAAACCATTTTTGCGATTTCGCGAAAAAAGTGCATTTTGACATCATGGACTATAGTCCAGCAGAATTTTGCAAAAAAACCTCGGATTTCGTATTTCAATATTTTTGTTACTAAAAGGATCTCAGAGCTGAAATTTGAAATACGCACTCAGTTTGTGATACTCGTGGTTATTAATACCTCAGAAAACCATATTTGCGTTTTCGCGAAAAAAGTGCATTTTGACATCATGGACTATAGTCCAGCAGAATTTTACAAAAAAACCTCGAATTTCGTGTTTCAATATTTTTGTTACTAAAAGGATCTCAGAGCTGAAATTTGAAATACGCACTCGGTTTGTGATACTCGTGGTTATTAATACCTCAGAAAACCATATTTGCGATTTCGCGAAAAAAGTGAATTTTGACATCATGGACTATAGTCCAGCAGAATTTTGCAAAAAAACCTCGGATTTCGTATTTCAATATTTTTGTTACTAAAAGGATCTCAGAGCTGAAATTTTAAATACGCACTCAGTTTGTGATACTCGTGGTTATTAATACCTCAGAAAGCCATATTTGCGATTTCGCGAAAAAAGTGCATTTTGACATCATGGACTATAGTCCAGCAGAATTTTGCAAAAAAACCTCGGATTTCGTATTTCAATATTTTTGTTACTAAAAGGATCTCAGAGCTGAAATTTGAAATACGCACTCAGTTTGTGATACTCGTGGTTATTAATACCTCAGAAAGCCATATTTGCGATTTCGCGAAAAAAGTGAATTTTGACATCATGGACTATAGTCCAGCAGAATTTTGCAAAAAAACCTCGGATTTCGTATTTCAATATTTTTGTTACTAAAAGGATCTCAGAGCTGAAATTTGAAATACGCACTCGGTTTGTGATACTCGTGGTTATTAATACCTCAGAAAACCATATTTGCGATTTCACGAAAAAAGTGCATTTTGACATCATGGACCAGCAGAATTTTGCAAAAAAACCTCGGATTTCGTATTTCAATATTTTTGTTACTAAAAGGATCTCAGAGCTGAAATTTGAAATACGCACTCGGTTTGTGATACTCGTGGTTATTAATACCTCAGAAAACCATATTTGCGATTTCGCGAAAAAAGTGCATTTTGACATCATGGACCAGCAGAATTTTGCAAAAAAACCTCGGATTTCGTATTTCAATATTTTTGTTACTAAAAGGATCTCAGAGCTGAAATTTGAAATACGCACTCGGTTTGTGATACTCTTGGTTATTTATACCTCAGAAAACCATATTTGCGATTTCGCGAAAAAAGTGCATTTTGACATCATGGACTATAGTCCAGCAAAATTTTTGCAAAAAAACCTCGGATTTCGTATTTCAATATTTATGTTACTAAAAGGATCTCAGAGCTGAAATTTGAAATACGCACTCGGTTTGTGATACTCGTGGTTATTAATACCTCAGAAAACCATATTTGCGATTTCGCGAAAAAATTGCATTTTGACATCATGGACCAGCAGAATTTTGCAAAAAAACCTCGGATTTCGTATTTCAATATTTTTGTTACTAAAAGGATCTCAGAGCTGAAATTTGAAATACGCACTCAGTTTGTGATACTCGTGGTTATTAATACCTCAGAAAACCATATTTGCGATTTCGCGAAAAAAGTGCATTTTGACATCATGGACTATAGTCCAGTAAAATTTTTGCAAAAAAAACTCGGATTTCGTATTTCAATATTTTTGTTACTAAAAGGATCTCAGAGCTGAAATTTGAAATACGCACTCGGTTTGTGATACTAGTGGTTATTAATACCTCGGAAAACCATATTTGCGATTTCGCGAAAAAAGTGCATTTTGACATCATGGACTATAGTCCAGCAGAATTTTGCAAAAAAACCTCGGATTTCGTATTTCAATATTTTTGTTACTAAAAGGATCTCAGAGCTGAAATTTGAAATACGCACTCAGTTTGTGATACTCGTGGTTATTAATACCTCCGAAAACCATGTTTGCGATTTCGCGAAAAAAGTGCATTTTGACACCGTGGACTATAGTCAAGCAGAATTTTGCAAAAAAACCTCGGATTTCGTATTTCAATATTTTTGTTACTAAAAGGATCTCGGAGCTGAAATTTGAAATACGCACTCAGTTTGTGATACTCGTGGTTATTAATACCTCTGAAAACCATATTTGCGATCTCGCGAAAAAAGTGCATTTTGACACCCTGGACTATAGTCAAGCAGAATTTTGCAAAAAACCCTCGGATTTCGTATTTCAATATTTTTGTTACTAAAAGGATCTCAGAGCTGAAATTTGAAATACGCACTCAGTTTGTGATACTCGTGGTTATTAATACCTCAGAAAGCCATATTTGCTGGACTATAGTCCAGCAGAATTTTGCAAAAAACCTCGGATTTCGTATCTCAATATTTTTGTTACTAAAAGGATCTCAGAGCTGAAATTTGAAATACGCACTCAGTTTGTGATACTCGTGGTTATTAATACCTCCGAAAACCATTTTTGCGATTTCGCGAAAAAAGTGCATTTTGACATCATGGACTATAGTCCAGCAGAATTTTGCAAAAAAACCTCGGATTTCGTATTTCAATATTTTTGTTACTAAAAGGATCTCGGAGCTGAAATTTGAAATACGCACTCAGTTTGTGATACTCGTGGTTATTAATACCTCTGAAAACCATATTTGCGATCTCGCGAAAAAAGTGCATTTTGACACCCTGGACTATAGTCAAGCAGAATTTTGCAAAAAACCCTCGGATTTCGTATTTCAATATTTTTGTTACTAAAAGGATCTCAGAGCTGAAATTTGAAATACGCACTCAGTTTGTGATACTCGTGCCTATCGACATCTCAGAAAACCATATTTGCGATATCGCGAAAAAAGTGCATTCTGAAATCGTGGACTATAGTCCAGCAGAATTTTGCAAAAAAAACTCGGATTTCGTATTTCAATATTTTTGTTACTAAAAGGATCTCAGAGCTGAAATTTGAAATACGCAGTCAGTTTGAGATACTCGTCTTTATCGATACTTCCGAAAACCATATTTGCGATATCGCGAAAAAAGTGCATTCTGAAATCGTGGACTATAGTCCAGCAGAATTTTGCAAAAAAACCTCGGATTTCGTATTTCAATATTTTTGTTACTAAAAGGATCTCGGAGCTGAAATTTGAAATACGCACTCAGTTTGTGATACTCGTGGTTATTAATACCTCTGAAAACCATATTTGCGATCTCGCGAAAAAAGTGCATTTTGACACCCTGGACTATAGTCAAGCAGAATTTTGCAAAAAACCCTCGGATTTCGTATTTCAATATTTTTGTTACTAAAAGGATCTCAGAGCTGAAATTTGAAATACGCACTCAGTTTGTGATACTCGTGGTTATTAATACCTCAGAAAGCCATATTTGCTGGACTATAGTCCAGCAGAATTTTGCAAAAAACCTCGGATTTCGTATCTCAATATTTTTGTTACTAAAAGGATCTCAGAGCTGAAATTTGAAATACGCACTCAGTTCGGGATACTCGTGCCTATCGACATCTCAGAAAACCATATTTGCGATATCGCGAAAAAAGTGCATTCTGAAATCGTGGACTATAGTCCAGCAGAATTTTGCAAAAAAAACTCGGATTTCGTATTTCAATATTTTTGTTACTAAAAGGATCTCAGAGCTGAAATTTGAAATACGCAGTCAGTTTGAGATACTCGTCTTTATCGATACTTCCGAAAACCATATTTGCGATGTCGAGAAAAAAGTGCATTTTGAAATCATGGACTATAGTCCAGCAGAATTTTGCAAAAAACCCTCGGATTTCGTATTTCAATATTTTTGTTACTAAAAGGAACTCAGAGCTGAAATTTGAAATACGCACTCAGTTTGAGATACTCGTGGATATTAATATATTTGAAAACCATATTTGCGATGTCGAGAAAAAAGTGCATTTTGAAATCATGGACTATAGTCCAGCAGAATTTTGCAAAAAACCCTCGGATTTCGTATCTCAATATTTTTGTTACTAAAAGGATCTCAGAGCTGAAATTTGAAATACGCACTCAGTTCGGGATACTCGTGCCTATCGGCATCTCAGAAAACCATATTTGCGATATCGCGAAAAAAGTGCATTCTGAAATCGTGGACTATAGTCCAGCAGAATTTTGCAAAAAACCCTCGGATTTCGTATCTCAATATTTTTGTTACTAAAAGGATCTCAGAGCTGAAATTTGAAAAACGCACTCAGTTCGGGATACTCGTGCCTATCGGCATCTCAGAAAACCATATTTGCGATATCGCGAAAAAAGTGCATTCTGAAATCGTGGACTATAGTCCAGCAGAATTTGGCAAAAAAAACTCGGATTTCGTATTTCAATATTTTTGTTACTAAAAGGATCTCAGAGCTGAAATTTGAAATACGCACTCAGTTTGTGATACTCGTGGTTATTAATACCTCAGAAAGCCATATTTGCGATTTCGCTAAAAAAGTGCATTTGACATGACATAGTCCAGCAGAATTTTGCAAAAAAACCTCGGATTTCGTATTTCAATATTTTTGTTACTAAAAGGATCTCAGAGCTGAAATTTGAAATACGCACTCAGTTTGTGATACTCGTGGTTATTAATACCTCAGAAAACCATATTTGCGATTTCGCGAAAAAAGTGCATTTTGACATCATGGACTATAGTCCAGCAGAATTTTGCAAAAAACCTCGGATTTCGTAATTCAATATTTTTGTTACTAAAAGGATCTCAGAGCTGAAATTTGAAATACGCACTCGGTTTGTGATACTCGTGGTTATTAATACCTCAGAAAACCATATTTGCGATTTCGCGAAAAAAGTGCATTTTGACATCATGGACTATAGTCCAGCAGAATTTTGCAAAAAACCTCGGATTTCGTAATTCAATATTTTTGTTACTAAAAGGATCTCAGAGCTGAAATTTGAAATACGCACTCAGTTTGTGATACTCGTGGTTATTAATACCTCTGAAAACCATATTTGCGATCTCGCGAAAAAAGTGCATTTTGACACCCTGGACTATAGTCAAGCAGAATTTTGCAAAAAACCCTCGAATTTCGTATTTCAATATTTTTGTTACTAAAAGGATCTCAGAGCTGAAATTTGAAATACGCACTCAGTTTGTGATACTCGTGGTTATTAATACCTCAGAAAGCCATATTTGCTGGACTATAGTCCAGCAGAATTTTGCAAAAAACCTCGGATTTCGTATCTCAATATTTTTGTTACTAAAAGGATCTCAGAGCTGAAATTTGAAATACGCACTCAGTTTGTGATACTCGTGGTTATTAATACCTCTGAAAACCATATTTGCGATCTCGCGAAAAAAGTGCATTTTGACAACCTGGACTATAGTCAAGCAGAATTTTGCAAAAAACCCTCGAATTTCGTATTTCAATATTTTTGTTACTAAAAGGATCTCAGAGCTGAAATTTGAAATACGCACTCAGTTTGTGATACTCGTGGTTATTAATACCTCAGAAAGCCATATTTGCTGGACTATAGTCCAGCAGAATTTTGCAAAAAACCTCGGATTTCGTATCTCAATATTTTTGTTACTAAAAGGATCTCAGAGCTGAAATTTGAAATACGCACTCAGTTTGTGATACTCGTGGTTATTAATACCTCCGAAAACCATTTTTGCGATTTCGCGAAAAAAGTGCATTTTGACATCATGGACTATAGTCCAGCAGAATTTTGCAAAAAAACCTCGGATTTCGTATTTCAATATTTTTGTTACTAAAAGGATCTCAGAGCTGAAATTTGAAATACGCACTCAGTTTGTGATACTCGTGGTTATTAATACCTCTGAAAACCATATTTGCGATCTCGCGAAAAAAGTGCATTTTGACACCCTGGACTATAGTCAAGCAGAATTTTGCAAAAAACCCTCGGATTTCGTATTTCAATATTTTTGTTACTAAAAGGATCTCAGAGCTGAAATTTGAAATACGCACTCAGTTTGTGATACTCGTGGTTATTAATACCTCAGAAAGCCATATTTGCTGGACTATAGTCCAGCAGAATTTTGCAAAAAACCTCGGATTTCGTAATTCAATATTTTTGTTACTAAAAGGATCTCAGAGCTGAAATTTGAAATACGCACTCGGTTTGTGATACTCGTGGTTATTAATACCTCAGAAAACCATATTTGCGATTTCGCGAAAAAAGTGCATTTTGACATCATGGACTATAGTCCAGCAGAATTTTGCAAAAAACCTCGGATTTCGTAATTCAATATTTTTGTTACTAAAAGGATCTCAGAGCTGAAATTTGAAATACGCACTCAGTTTGTGATACTCGTGGTTATTAATACCTCTGAAAACCATATTTGCGATCTCGCGAAAAAAGTGCATTTTGACACCCTGGACTATAGTCAAGCAGAATTTTGCAAAAAACCCTCGAATTTCGTATTTCAATATTTTTGTTACTAAAAGGATCTCAGAGCTGAAATTTGAAATACGCACTCAGTTTGTGATACTCGTGGTTATTAATACCTCAGAAAGCCATATTTGCTGGACTATAGTCCAGCAGAATTTTGGAAAAAACCTCGGATTTCGTATCTCAATATTTTTGTTACTAAAAGGATCTCAGAGCTGAAATTTGAAATACGCACTCAGTTTGTGATACTCGTGGTTATTAATACCTCTGAAAACCATATTTGCGATCTCGCGAAAAAAGTGCATTTTGACAACCTGGACTATAGTCAAGCAGAATTTTGCAAAAAACCCTCGAATTTCGTATTTCAATATTTTTGTTACTAAAAGGATCTCAGAGCTGAAATTTGAAATACGCACTCAGTTTGTGATACTCGTGGTTATTAATACCTCAGAAAGCCATATTTGCTGGACTATAGTCCAGCAGAATTTTGCAAAAAACCTCGGATTTCGTATCTCAATATTTTTGTTACTAAAAGGATCTCAGAGCTGAAATTTGAAATACGCACTCAGTTTGTGATACTCGTGGTTATTAATACCTCCGAAAACCATTTTTGCGATTTCGCGAAAAAAGTGCATTTTGACATCATGGACTATAGTCCAGCAGAATTTTGCAAAAAAACCTCGGATTTCGTATTTCAATATTTTTGTTACTAAAAGGATCTCAGAGCTGAAATTTGAAATACGCACTCAGTTTGTGATACTCGTGGTTATTAATACCTCTGAAAACCATATTTGCGATCTCGCGAAAAAAGTGCATTTTGACACCCTGGACTATAGTCAAGCAGAATTTTGCAAAAAACCCTCGGATTTCGTATTTCAATATTTTTGTTACTAAAAGGATCTCAGAGCTGAAATTTGAAATACGCACTCAGTTTGTGATACTCGTGGTTATTAATACCTCAGAAAGCCATATTTGCTGGACTATAGTCCAGCAGAATTTTGCAAAAAACCTCGGATTTCGTATCTCAATATTTTTGTTACTAAAAGGATCTCAGAGCTGAAATTTGAAATACGCAGTCAGTTTGAGATACTCGTCTTTATCGATACTTCCGAAAACCATATTTGCGATGTCGAGAAAAAAGTGCATTTTGAAATCATGGACTATAGTCCAGCAGAATTTTGCAAAAAACCCTCGGATTTCGTATTTCAATATTTTTGTTACTAAAAGGAACTCAGAGCTGAAATTTGAAATACGCACTCAGTTTGAGATACTCGTGGATATTAATATATTTGAAAACCATATTTGCGATGTCGAGAAAAAAGTGCATTTTGAAATCATGGACTATAGTCCAGCAGAATTTTGCAAAAAACCCTCGGATTTCGTATCTCAATATTTTTGTTACTAAAAGGATCTCAGAGCTGAAATTTGAAATACGCACTCAGTTCGGGATACTCGTGCCTATCGGCATCTCAGAAAACCATATTTGCGATATCGCGAAAAAAGTGCATTCTGAAATCGTGGACTATAGTCCAGCAGAATTTTGCAAAAAACCCTCGGATTTCGTATCTCAATATTTTTGTTACTAAAAGGATCTCAGAGCTGAAATTTGAAATACGCACTCAGTTCGGGATACTCGTGCCTATCGGCATCTCAGAAAACCATATTTGCGATATCGCGAAAAAAGTGCATTCTGAAATCGTGGACTATAGTCCAGCAGAATTTGGCAAAAAAAACTCGGATTTCGTATTTCAATATTTTTGTTACTAAAAGGATCTCAGAGCTGAAATTTGAAATACGCACTCAGTTTGTGATACTCGTGGTTATTAATACCTCAGAAAGCCATATTTGCGATTTCGCGAAAAAAGTGCATTTTGACATCATGGACTATAGTCCAGCAGAATTTTGCAAAAAAACCTCGGATTTCGTATTTCAATATTTTTGTTACTAAAAGGATCTCAGAGCTGAAATTTGAAATACGCACTCAGTTTGTGATACTCGTGGTTATTAATACCTCAGAAAACCATATTTGCGATTTCGCGAAAAAAGTGCATTTTGACATCATGGACTATAGTCCAGCAGAATTTTGCAAAAAACCTCGGATTTCGTAATTCAATATTTTTGTTACTAAAAGGATCTCAGAGCTGAAATTCTAAATACGCACTCGGTTTGTGATACTCGTGGTTATTAATACCTCAGAAAACCATATTTGCGATTTCGCGAAAAAAGTGCATTTTGACATCATGGACTATAGTCCAGCAGAATTTTGCAAAAAACCTCGGATTTCGTAATTCAATATTTTTGTTACTAAAAGGATGTCAGAGCTGAAATTTGAAATACGCACTCAGTTTGTGATACTCGTGGTTATTAATACCTCTGAAAACCATATTTGCGATCTCGCGAAAAAAGTGCATTTTGACACCCTGGACTATAGTCAAGCAGAATTTTGCAAAAAACCCTCGAATTTCGTATTTCAATATTTTTGTTACTAACAGGATCTCAGAGCTGAAATTTGAAATACGCACTCAGTTTGTGATACTCGTGGTTATTAATACCTCAGAAAGCCATTTTTGCGATTTCGCGAAAAAAGTGCATTTTGACATCATGGACTATAGTCCAGCAGAATTTTGCAAAAAAACCTCGGATTTCGTATTTCAATATTTTTGTTACTAAAAGGATCTCAGAGCTGAAATTTGAAATACGCACTCAGTTTGTGATACTCGTGGTTATTAATACCTCAGAAAACCATATTTGCGATTTCGCGAAAAAAGTGCATTTTGACATCATGGACTATAGTCCAGCAGAATTTTGCAAAAAACCTCGGATTTCGTAATTCAATATTTTTGTTACTAAAAGGATCTCAGAGCTGAAATTTGAAATACGCACTCGGTTTGTGATACTCGTGGTTATTAATACCTCTGAAAACCATATTTGCGATCTCGCGAAAAAAGTGCATTTTGACACCCTGGACTATAGTCAAGCAGAATTTTGCAAAAAACCCTCGAATTTCGTATTTCAATATTTTTGTTACTAAAAGGATCTCAGAGCTGAAATTTGAAATACGCACTCAGTTTGTGATACTCGTGGTTATTAATACCTCAGAAAGCCATATTTGCTGGACTATAGTCCAGCAGAATTTTGCAAAAAACCTCGGATTTCGTATCTCAATATTTTTGTTACTAAAAGGATCTCAGAGCTGAAATTTGAAATACGCACTCAGTTTGTGATACTCGTGGTTATTAATACCTCCGAAAACCATTTTTGCGATTTCGCGAAAAAAGTGCATTTTGACATCATGGACTATAGTCCAGCAGAATTTTGCAAAAAAACCTCGGATTTCGTATTTCAATATTTTTGTTACTAAAAGGATCTCAGAGCTGAAATTTGAAATACGCACTCAGTTTGTGATACTCGTGGTTATTAATACCTCTGAAAACCATATTTGCGATCTCGCGAAAAAAGTGCATTTTGACACCCTGGACTATAGTCAAGCAGAATTTTGCAAAAAACCCTCGGATTTCGTATTTCAATATTTTTGTTACCAAAAGGATCTCAGAGCTGAAATTTGAAATACGCACTCAGTTTGTGATACTCGTGGTTATTAATACCTCAGAAAGCCATATTTGCTGGACTATAGTCCAGCAGAATTTTGCAAAAAACCTCGGATTTCGTATCTCAATATTTTTGTTACTAAAAGGATCTCAGAGCTGAAATTTGAAATACGCACTCAGTTCGGGATACTCGTGCCTATCGGCATCTCAGAAAACCATATTTGCGATATCGCGAAAAAAGTGCATTCTGAAATCGTGGACTATAGTCCAGCAGAATTTTGCAAAAAAAACTCGGATTTCGTATTTCAATATTTTTGTTACTAAAAGGATCTCAGAGCTGAAATTTGAAATACGCAGTCAGTTTGAGATACTCGTCTTTATCGATACTTCCGAAAACCATATTTGCGATGTCGAGAAAAAAGTGCATTTTGAAATCATGGACTATAGTCCAGCAGATTTTTGCAAAAAACCCTCGGATTTCGTATTTCAATATTTTTGTTACTAAAAGGAACTCAGAGCTGAAATTTGAAATACGCACTCAGTTTGAGATACTCGTGGATATTAATATATTTGAAAACCATATTTGCGATGTCGAGAAAAAAGTGCATTTTGAAATCATGGACTATAGTCCAGCAGAATTTTGCAAAAAACCCTCGGATTTCGTATCTCAATATTTTTGTTACTAAAAGGATCTCAGAGCTGAAATTTGAAATACGCACTCAGTTCGGGATACTCGTGCCTATCGGCATCTCAGAAAACCATATTTGCGATATCGCGAAAAAAGTGCATTCTGAAATCGTGGACTATAGTCCAGCAGAATTTGGCAAAAAAAACTCGGATTTCGTATTTCAATATTTTTGTTACTAAAAGGATCTCAGAGCTGAAATTTGAAATACGCACTCAGTTTGTGATACTCGTGGTTATTAATACCTCAGAAAGCCATATTTGCGATTTCGCGAAAAAAGTGCATTTTGACATCATGGACTATAGTCCAGCAGAATTTTGCAAAAAAACCTCGGATTTCGTATTTCAATATTTTTGTTACTAAAAGGATCTCAGAGCTGAAATTTGAAATACGCACTCAGTTTGTGATACTCGTGGTTATTAATACCTCAGAAAACCATATTTGCGATTTCGCGAAAAAAGTGCATTTTGACATCATGGACTATAGTCCAGCAGAATTTTGCAAAAAACCTCGGATTTCGTAATTCAATATTTTTGTTACTAAAAGGATCTCAGAGCTGAAATTTGAAATACGCACTCGGTTTGTGATACTCGTGGTAATTAATACCTCAGAAAACCATATTTGCGATTTCGCGAAAAAAGTGCATTTTGACATCATGGACTATAGTCCAGCAGAATTTTGCAAAAAACCTCGGATTTCGTAATTCAATATTTTTGTTACTAAAAGGATGTCAGAGCTGAAATTTGAAATACGCACTCAGTTTGTGATACTCGTGGTTATTAATACCTCTGAAAACCATATTTGCGATCTCGCGAAAAAAGTGCATTTTGACACCCTGGACTATAGTCAAGCAGAATTTTGCAAAAAACCCTCGAATTTCGTATTTCAATATTTTTGTTACTAAAAGGATCTCAGAGCTGAAATTTGAAATACGCACTCAGTTTGTGATACTCGTGGTTATTAATACCTCAGAAAGCCATATTTGCTGGACTATAGTCCAGCAGAATTTTGCAAAAAACCTCGGATTTCGTATTTCAATATTTTTGTTACTAAAAGGATCTCAGAGCTGAAATTTGAAATACGCACTCAGTTTGTGATACTCGTGGTTATTAATACCTCAGAAAACCATATTTGCGATTTCGCGAAAAAAGTGCATTTTGACATCATGGACTATAGTCCAGCAGAATTTTGCAAAAAACCTCGGATTTCGTAATTCAATATTTTTGTTACTAAAAGGATCTCAGAGCTGAAATTTGAAATACGCACTCGGTTTGTGATACTCGTGGTTATTAATACCTCAGAAAACCATATTTGCGATTTCGCGAAAAAAGTGCATTTTGACATCATGGACTATAGTCCAGCAGAATTTTGCAAAAAAACCTCGGATTTCGTAATTCAATATTTTTGTTACTAAAAGGATCTCAGAGCTGAAATTTGAAATACGCACTCGGTTTGTGATACTCGTGGTTATTAATACCTCAGAAAGCCATATTTGCGATTTCGCGAAAAAAGTGCATTTTGACATCATGGACTATAGTCCAGCAGAATTTTACAAAAAAACCTCGAGTTTCGTGTTTCAATATTTTTGTTACTAAAAGGATCTCAGAGCTGAAATTTGAAATACGCACTCGGTTTGTGATACTCGTGGTTATTAATACCTCAGAAAGCCATATTTGCGATTTCGCGAAAAAAGTGCATTTTGACATCATGGACTATAGTCCAGCAGAATTTTACAAAAAACCCTCGAATTTCGTGTTTCAATATTTTTGTTACTAAAAGGATCTCAGAGCTGAAATTTGAAATACGCACTCGGTTTGTGATACTCGTGGTTATTAATACCTCAGAAAACCATATTTGCGATTTCGCGAAAAAAGTGCATTTTGGCATCATGGACTATAGTCCAGCAGAATTTTGCAAAAAAACCTCGGATTTCGTATTTCAATATTTTTGTTACTAAAAGGATCTCAGAGCTGAAATTTGAAATACGCACTCAGTTTGTGATACTCGTGGTTATTAATACCTCAGAAAGCCATATTTGCGATTTCGCGAAAAAAGTGCATTTTGACATCATGGACTATAGTCCAGCAGAATTTTGCAAAAAACCTCGGATTTCGCATTTCAATATTTTTGTTACTAAAAGGATCTCAGAGCTGAAATTTGAAATACGCACTCGGTTTGTGATACTCGTGGTTATTAATACCTCGGAAAACCATATTTGCGATTTCGCGAAAAAAGTGCATTTTGACATCATGGACTATAGTCCAGCAGAATTTTGCAAAAAAACCTCGGATTTCGTATTTCAATATTTATGTTACTAAAAGGATCTCAGAGCTGAAATTTGAAATACGCACTCAGTTTGTGATACTCGTGGTTATTAATACCTCAGAAAACCATATTTGCGATTTCGCGAAAAAAGTGCATTTTGACATCATGGACTATAGTCCAGCAGAATTTTGCAAAAAACCTCGGATTTCGTATTTCAATATTTTTGTTACTAAAAGGATCTCAGAGCTGAAATTTGAAATACGCACTCAGTTTGTGATACTCGTGGTTATTAATACCTCAGAAAACCATATTTGCGATTTCGCGAAAAAAATTCATTTTGACATCATGGACTATAGTCCAGCAGAATTTTGCAAAAAAACCTCGGATTTCGTATTTCAATATTTTTGTTACTAAAAGGATCTCAGAGCTGAAATTTGAAATACGCACTCAGTTTGTGATACTCGTGGTTATTAATACCTCAGAAAGCCATATTTGCGATTTCGCGAAAAAAGTGCATTTTGACATCATGGACTATAGTCCAGCAGAATTTTACAAAAAACCCTCGAATTTCGTGTTTCAATATTTTTGTTACTAAAAGGATCTCAGAGCTGAAATTTGAAATACGCACTCGGTTTGTGATACTCGTGGTTATTAATACCTCAGAAAACCATATTTGCGATTTCGCGAAAAAAGTGCATTTTGACATCATGGACTATAGTCCAGCAGAATTTTGCAAAAAAACCTCGGATTTCGTATTTCAATATTTTTGTTACTAAAAGGATCTCAGAGCTGAAATTTGAAATACGCACTCGGTTTGTGATACTCGTGGTTATTAATACCTCAGAAAACCATATTTGCGATTTCGCGAAAAAAGTGCATTTTGACATCATGGACTATAGTCCAGCAGAATTTTGCAAAAAAACCTCGGATTTCGTATTTCAATATTTTTGTTGCTAAAAGGATCTCAGAGCTGAAATTTGAAATACGCACTCAGTTTGTGATACTCGTGGTTATTAATACCTCCGAAAACCATATTTGCGATTTCGCGAAAAAAGTGCATTTTGACACCGTGGACTATAGTCAAGCAGAATTTTGCAAAAAAACCGCGGATTTCGTATTTCAATATTTTTGTTACTAAAAGGATCTCAGAGCTGAAATTTGAAATACGCACTCGGTTTGTGATACTCATGGTTATTAGTACCTCAGAAAACCATATTTACGATTTCGCAAAAAAAGTGCATTTTGACATCATGGACTATAGTCCAGCAGAATTTTGCAAAAAAACCTCGGATTTCGTATTTCAATATTTTTGTTACTAAAAGGATCTCAGAGCTGAAATTTGAAATACGCACTCAGTTTGTGATACTCGTAGTTATTAATACCTCCGAAAACCATATTTGCGATTTCGCGAAAAAAGTGCATTTTGACATCATGGACTATAGTCCAGCAGAATTTTGCAAAAAAACCTCGTATTTCAATATTTTTGTTACTAAAAGGATCTCAGAGCTGAAATTTGAAATACGCACTCAGTTTGTGATACTCGTGGTTATTAATACCTCAGAAAACCATATTTGCGATTTCGCGAAAAAAAGTGCATTTTGACATCATGGACTATAGTCCAGCAGAATTTTGCAAAAAAACCTCGTATTTCAATATTTTTGTTACTAAAAGGATCTCAGAGCTGAAATTTGAAATACGCACTCAGTTTGTGATACTCGTGGTTATTAATACCTCAGAAAACCATATTTGCGATTTCGCGAAAAAAAGTGCATTTTGACATCATGGACTATAGTCCAGCAGAATTTTGCAAAAAAACCTCGTATTTCAATATTTTTGTTACTAAAAGGATCTCAGAGCTGAAATTTGAAATACGCACTCGGTTTGTGATACTCGTGGTTATTAATATCTCAGAAAACCATATTTGCGATTTCACGAAAAAAGTGCATTTTGACATCATGGACCAGCAGAATTTTGCAAAAAAACCTCGGATTTCGTATTTCAATATTTTTGTTACTAAAAGGATCTCAGAGCTGAAATTTGAAATACGCACTCAGTTTGTGATACTCGTGGTTATTAATACCTCAGAAAGCCATATTTGCGATATCGCGAAAAAAGTGCATTCTGAAATCGTGGACTATAGTCCAGCAGAATTTTGCAAAAAAAACTCGGATTTCGTATTTCAATATTTTTGTTACTAAAAGGATCTCAGAGCTGAAATTTGAAATACGCAGTCAGTTTGAGATACTCGTCTTTATCGATACTTCAGAAAACCATATTTGCGATGTCGAGAAAAAAGTGCATTTTGAAATCATGGACTATAGTCCAGCAGAATTTTGCAAAAAACCCTCGGATTTCGTATTTCAATATTTTTGTTACTAAAAGGAACTCAGAGCTGAAATTTGAAATACGCACTCAGTTTGAGATACTCGTGGATATTAATATATTTGAAAACCATATTTGAGATGTCGAGAAAAAAGTGCATTTTGAAATCATGCATTTTCCAGCAGCATTTTGCAAAAAACCCTCGGATTTCGTATTTCAATATTTTTGTTACTAAAAGGATCTCAGAGCTGAAATTTGAAATACGCACTCAGTTTGTGATACTCGTGGTTATTAATACCTCAGAAAGCCATATTTGCGATTTCGCGAAAAAAGTGCATTCTGACATCATGGACTATATTCCAGCAGAATTTTGCAAAAAAACCTCGGATTTCGTATTTCAATATTTTTGTTACTAAAAGGATCTCAGAGCTGAAATTTGAAATACGCACTCAGTTTGTGATACTCGTGGTTATTAATACCTCAGAAAACCATATTTGCGATTTCGCGAAAAAAGTGCATTTTGACATCATGGACTATAGTCCAGCAGAATTTTGCAAAAAACCTCGGATTTCGTATTTCAATATTTTTGTTACTAAAAGGATCTCAGAGCTGAAATTTGAAATACGCACTCGGTTTGTGATACTCGTGGTTATTAATACCTCAGAAAACCATATTTGCGATTTCGCGAAAAAAGTGCATTTTGACATCATGGACCAGCAGAATTTTTCAAAAAAAACTCGGATTTCGTATTTCAATATTTTTGTTACTAAAAGGATCTCAGAGCTGAAATTTGAAATACGCACTCGGTTTGTGATACTCGTGGTTATTAATACCTCAGAAAACCATATTTGCGATTTCGCGAAAAAAGTGCATTTTGACATCATGGACTATAGTCCAGCAGAATTTTACAAAAAAACCTCGAATTTCGTGTTTCAATATTTTTGTTACTAAAAGGATCTCAGAGCTGAAATTTGAAATACGCACTCGGTTTGTGATACTCGTGGTTATTAATACCTCAGAAAACCATATTTGCGATTTCGCGAAAAAAGTGCATTTTGACATCATGGACTATAGTCCAGCAGAATTTTGCAAAAAAACCTCGGATTTCGTATTTCAATATTTTTGTTACTAAAAGAATCTCAGAGCTGAAATTTGAAATACGCACTCAGTTTGTGATACTCGTGGTTATTTATACCTCAGAAAACCATATTTGCGATTTCGCGAAAAAAGTGCATTTTGACATCATGGACTATAGTCCAGCAGAATTTTGCAAAAAACCTCGGATTTCGTATCTCAATATTTTTGTTACTAAAAGGATCTCAGAGCTGAAATTTGAAATACGCACTCAGTTCGGGATACTCGTGCCTATCGGCATCTCAGAAAACCATATTTGCGATATCGCGAAAAAAGTGCATTCTGAAATCGTGGACTATAGTCCAGCAGAATTTTGCAAAAAAAACTCGGATTTCGTATTTCAATATTTTTGTTACTAAAAGGATCTCAGAGCTGAAATTTGAAATACGCAGTCAGTTTGAGATACTCGTCTTTATCGATACTTCAGAAAACCATATTTGCGATGTCGAGAAAAAAGTGCATTTTGAAATCATGGACTATAGTCCAGCAGAATTTTGCAAAAAACCTCGGATTTCGTATTTCAATATTTTTGTTACTAAAAGGATCTCAGAGCTGAAATTTGAAATACGCACTCAGTTTGTGATACTCGTGGTTATTAATACCTCAGAAAACCATATTTGCGATTTCGCGAAAACAGTGCATTTTGACATCATGGACTATAGTCCAGCAGAATTTTGCAAAAAACCTCGGATTTCGTATTTCAATATTTTTGTTACTAAAAGGATCTCAGAGCTGAAATTTGAAATACGCACTCGGTTTGTGATACTCGTGGTTATTAATACCTCAGAAAACCATATTTGCGATTTCGCGAAAAAAGTGCATTTTGACATCATGGACCAGCAGAATTTTTAAAAAAAAACTCGGATTTCGTATTTCAATATTTTTGTTACTAAAAGGATCTCAGAGCTGAAATTTGAAATACGCACTCAGTTTGTGATACTCGTGGTTATTAATACCTCAGAAAGCCATATTTGCGATTTCGCGAAAAAAGTGCATTTTGACATCATGGACTATAGTCCAGCAGAATTTTGCAAAAAAACCTCGGATTTCGTATTTCAATATTTTTGTTACTAAAAGGATCTCAGAGCTGAAATTTGAAATACGCACTCAGTTTGTGATACTCGTGGTTATTAATACCTCAGAAAACCATATTTGCGATTTCGCGAAAAAAGTGCATTTTGACATCATGGACTATAGTCCAGCAGAATTTTGCAAAAAACCTCGGATTTCGTAATTCAATATTTTTGTTACTAAAAGGATCTCAGAGCTGAAATTTGAAATACGCACTCGGTTTGTGATACTCGTGGTTATTAATACCTCAGAAAACCATATTTGCGATTTCGCGAAAAAAGTGCATTTTGACATCATGGACTATAGTCCAGCAGAATTTTGCAAAAAACCTCGGATTTCGCATTTCAATATTTTTGTTACTAAAAGGATCTCAGAGCTGAAATTTGAAATACGCACTCGGTTTGTGATACTCGTGGTTATTAATACCTCAGAAAACCATATTTGCGATTTCGCGAAAAAAGTGCATTTTGACATCATGGACCAGCAGAATTTTGCAAAGAAACCTCGGATTTCGTATTTCAATATTTTTGTTACTAAAAGGAACTCAGAGCTGAAATTTGAAATACGCACTCAGTTTGAGATACTCGTGGATATTAATATATTTGAAAACCATATTTGCGATGTCGAGAAAAAAGTGCATTTTGAAATCATGGACTATAGTCCAGCAGAATTTTACAAAAAACCCTCGGATTTCGTATTTCAATATTTTTGTTACTAAAAGGATCTCAGAGCTGAAATTTGAAATACGCACTCAGTTTGTGATACTCGTGGTTATTAATACCTCAGAAAACCATATTTGCGATTTCGCGAAAAAAGTGCATTTTGACATCATGGACTATAGTCCAGCAGAATTTTGCAAAAAACCTCGGATTTCGTATTTCAATATTTTTGTTACTAAAAGGATCTCAGAGCTGAAATTTGAAATACGCACTCGGTTTGTGATACACGTGGTTATTAATACCTCAGAAAACCATATTTGCGATTTCGCGAAAAAAGTGCATTTTGACAACATGGACTATAGTCCAGCAGAATTTTGCAAAAAACCTCGGATTTCGTATTTCAATATTTTTGTTACTAAAAGGATCTCAGAGCTGAAATTTGAAATACGCACTCGGTTTGTGATACACGTGGTTATTAATACCTCAGAAAACCATATTTGCGATTTCGCGAAAAAAGTGCATTTTGACAACATGGACTATAGTCCAGCAGAATTTTGCAAAAAAACCTCGGATTTCGTGTTTCAATATTTTTGTTACTAAAAGGATCTCAGAGCTGAAATTTGCAATACGCACTCAGTTTGTGATACTCGTGGTTATTAATACCTCAGAAAACCATATCTTCGATTTCGCCAAAAAAGTGCATTTTGACATCATGGACAGCAGAATTTTGCAAAAAAACCTCGGATTTCGTATTTCAATATTTTTGTTACTAAAAGGATCTCAGAGCTGAAATTTGAAATACGCACTCGGTTTGTGATACTCGTGGTTATTAATACCTCAGAAAACCATATTTGCGATTTCGCGAAAAAAGTGCATTTTGACATCATGGACTATAGTCCAGCAGAATTTTGCAAAAAAACCTCGGATTTCGTATTTCAATATTTTTGTTACTAAAAGGATCTCAGAGCTGAAATTTGAAATACGCACTCGGTTTGTGATACTCGTGGTTATTAATACCTCAGAAAACCATATTTGCGATTTCGCGAAAAAGGTGCATTTTGACATCATGGACTATAGTCCAGCAGAATTTTGCAAAAAAACCTCGGATTTCATATTTCAATATTTTTGTTACTAAAAGGATCTCAGAGCTGAAATTTGCAATACGCACTCAGTTTGTGATACTCGTGGTTATTAATACCTCAGAAAACCATATCTTCGATTTCGCCAAAAAAGTGCATTTTGACATCATGGACTATAGTCAAGCAGAATTTTGCAAAAAAACCTCGGATTTCGTATTTCAATATTTTTGTTACTAAAAGGATCTCAGAGCTGAAATTTGGAATACGCACTCAATTTGGGATACTCGTCTTTATAGATACTTCAGAAAACCATATTTGCGATGTCGCGAAAAATGTGCATTTTGAAATCATGGACTATAGTCCAGCAGAATTTTGCAAAAAAACCTCGGATTTTGTATTTCAATATTGTTGCTATTAAAAGGATCTCAGAGCTGCAATTTGAAATACGCACTTAGTTTGAGGGGTCCGTACCTCAAAAGGAAAAAACAGATTCCTTAATAGATAACTTTGTTGTCCGTCCGTCCGTCTGTCTGTCAAGACAATTTTTCTCAGGAACGCGTATATGTATCAAGCTGGAATTAATATCAAGGGGAACACATTTTTCAAACAGCTTGTCGTATTATTATTATAATATTGTCAAACATATGATCAGGCAGCTTGCTTGTAATGTTCAAGGCTAGTCTAGGTATTTCAGTTACATTTTAAAATAAATGATGTGTGTTAACATAAAATAAAGAATTACTGAAACGATAAAGAGACCTTTGAACTATGATTCGATAATTGTGATGGGTGATCTTTTACCTATATACCTACAGGTTTGAACGGAACCCTCGGTGCGCGAATCCGACTCGCACTTGGCCGTTTTTTTTTGTAATAAAATTGCAGGTGTTCTTAAGAATTCATCAATAAATTACTATGTAAACGATATTCGAGCTATGAGAAGAGCCAGATATCTGTGATTGTCGCAATGCCAATGGAAATTCAATCGAATTTTCCCGACTTTCCTCTAAATTCCCTTAATACTGCTCCTATAAAATATGTTCACTTACTCGGAGTCGTAGTCACCTTTCCGCAATCAGAAGAGACTTAGAATCAATATTGTCATCAACTAGGCTGACCCATAAAGAAAGACTCTTTCGGAGGTGGGCTTACTAAACTCAGATTATTGTTCCTGGCAAGTTGGGTTAAGCGTTGAAAATGTTGCTACGACTGCAGCTGTCGTGAAAACGGAAGAGGCGTTTCCAAAAAAATTAAAGTGCATCTTTTAATTTGGCAGCATTATTTTCTTCTAAACAATTTTAAACTTGATTGTTTTCACTGGCTGGTCACATCAGGAGTATAGGTTGGTAGGTAAAAGTGGTGGTTCAGTGAGAACCTTAGTAGCATCATGTGCCCTTTTAATGCCACAGCTCTGTTACCTTATTCATGAGGTGTATTTGAGATATATCTAATTCCTGAGGTATTTAAGAAGGAAATTAGTTGCTTAATGTCCTTAGCAGAAATCTCATCAATTTAATGGCCAGTGTCCTGTGCAGCGCGCCACTAGTCTAGCAATATCATGACGGGTTCACCGAAGGAGATAATTTATTTTTGATTATTTTTTTTAGGCCATATTTTCCTTGATGTTGTATAGTACGTGAGACTGGCTCATTTGAGGTTTGCTGCTTCAAGGAAGTATGAGGAGCAACATGCAGTTAGCATGTTGTGCGACAAAAACCTCCCCAACAGGCGAGCGCTGAAGGGCAGATCCCTGCCTCGCAAGTTCATCGGCCCTCTCATTGCATGGGATGTCACCGTGACCCAGATCAGGGAAATGAGCTGACCTTCTCACGACGCTATTTCAGTTCGGCATTCCCGTGCTTATTTTGAATGTGAAGTAAAGGAGGCAATAGCTTTGACAGCTGCTTGGCTATCAATGCATATGGCAACCTTCTGACTTGGCAGGATATTTGAATATATTTTGATTTGACGACTTGCTTCCCGGATTTCAGAACAGGCGTATTTCAGCAATTTTTGAAGACGAGTAAGATGCACCCGATCAAATGCTTTTGCGATATCAGAGTATGTTTTTTTTCCCAATTTTCATTACATTGTCCTTGGACACTAATTAATGGGGTTTAAAATTTATTTAAGGGATACATTAAGTTTAATGTCTTTTACAACTTTTGTTTGATAACAACTATACTTTTAAAAAATTATGGTTTACAAAGATACGTACATTTATTTAGATACACGGCCTATATGTTTTGAAGGTCCACTGGTCTGCGTCGTCTTTTAAGTTGCATTCTTGTGTTAGCTTCTTGTTCAGTCTGGTTTCGAATTTCGTTATTTGTGTGGTTTGTTATTGTTATTTGCCGTTTTACACTGGATCTTTTTTTTTCAAAGCATTTTTATTTAATTCATTAATTTTTATTACTTGCTAGTCAAAAACGCTTAAAGCTAGCTTAATTAACTTAACTTTGTATGTAAAACTAACTTACTGGCCCTCTTCAGGCGCTCTAAGCTAAACCTAACGAGTTAAATATATGCCTTTCGACTTAATACTAATTTTAATTTTAAATTATAACAACTAAATATCAGAAAACTAAGAAAAATTATTAATTATAAGCAAAAACTTAGTTTATGGACGTTTTTTTTATGTTCTTTAAAACTAGACCTTAATACTAAACTACAAACTAATCCTAAACATAAAATCTTAACCTAACTTTAAACAACATTAAAACTACTTACACTACCTTAAACATATGTAAGCCAGCCAAGGCTAACAAGACATGCTTTCCAATTTGCCTGAAGGGCACTCAAGTTGAATACTACAAAACGACTGAGTTTTACTCGCCGTTTAGCCACCAAAAGTGTCGGTATTGCCTTTCGACATCCGCTCTGTCGCGGTCTGATACCGCCCTACTAAACCTAAGGGTCTCCGCTGAGCTAATTGCGGCGTCTTGGTTATGGTTGACTCGCCCGTCCACAGCTTTTCGGGCCACGTGGAAGATTAACGGCACCGCTAATCTATCCTGAACCAGACCTTTTCTATCTAAATAAGGAAACGCTTCAGGGGGAATAAGGCCGTTAAGGCGCACTGTCTCGTGGTGCATGTCATTGGGGTAAAAAGCCCCGGAGATCAAGTTGTTCGTCGAAGTCATTGCTCTTGCAATGTGACTTCGAATAAGCTTTATCAAAAATTTATCCACTCTGATCAGGTTGGCCCCGTTGTACAGGACTATAGAATTACTATAGAATTTTTTGTACTCTGGCGTTCTATATAAATGGAGACAAGCCCTAAGACATCGTCTCTCGAAAACCCGAATCTTTTCCATTAAGCTTGTTCCGACGTTGAACCAAACGGGACATCCATAGGCAAGGACAGGCCGAATAAGGGCCGTGTAGCAGATCACCTTTACCTTGGCATCGAGCTGACTGCTGTGAAACAGTCTCTTTGTCAAGGCAAAAGCCGCTTTGGCTCGGGCTAGAGCAGTATCTATATGTTTGTTAAAATGTAGATACTGATCCAGCCAGATCCCAAGGTAACTGACAACACTGATTGCGAACATTCGCCACTTCTTTCTAGTATTTCTAGAAGCCCTAGACAACGGAGTCCTGAACAGAATGGTCTCGCACTTTTAGAAATTGATCTTCAACTTCCAATCATCGCAATATTCCTGAATCTTTTCGAAGTCACGTTGCAAAAGGCTAACGATGACCTCGATCTTCGAACTTGATCTGTACGCGATCAAGTCATCTGCGTACGCTACGGATTGGCGGAGAGATCCTACAAGATCACTTGTGAAGATCGTTAATAAAATCGGCGAAATAACTACACCCTGTTGTAGACCGTTGTTAATTTAAGTTCCAGCAGACGTTACACTGCCATTTTTCACAATAAACTGTCTGCTGGTGAGCATATTAAGGAGTATGTATAGCAGTGGTTTGCTTATGCCCAAGTCGGCCAACTTGTAAAAGAGCCCCTGCACCATACGGTGTCAGAGGCCTTCTCCAAGTCAATCAGCAAGGCACCCGTGCATTGTTTCTTACCTTTGTTCCATTGGATATCCGATACCAGTTTAGACGCGGCATGTATGCAATCATGCCCCGCTCTGAAACCAAATTGGTTATCCGGAATAATATTTTTGTCCCCAGCCCACTCAATCAGGGCTCTATTGATCACTTTTTCAAATACTTTACTGATGTTAGGAAGAAGACTTATCGACCGGAGATTTGCCGGATTGGATGTGTCTTTGTTCCGTTTAGGAATGGGTTGCACTACCACTGTCTTCCAATGAGCTGGATAATGTGCATTATTCAGCAAATTATTAAACAGGATAGTGTAAATGTTTACCGCTTCTAGAGGAAGGTGTCAAAGAACAATGTTTGGTATTTCGTCGAATCCCACAGATTTCTTACTTCTCAGTGAACCGAAGATAACCAGAAGATCTTCCTTTGAAATATACGGAGGATAAACACCTTCATTGGCAATGACATCATTTGCCAAATTATCGTCATTGAACAGTGAGTTCGAAGAGAGTGCTCTTGTCATTGTTCGGGAGAAGCGTGTCCACCGCGTCTTACTATAGTTGTAAGAGTGCGTTTGAACATACTCCTCCAATTCCGCAATTTCGTTGGGAATCGTTATTACGGCACTAAATCCGCAATGGTCACTGTTCGTACACGAAAGTGTGAAGACAGTTTATTGTCTTTCGGTCCATTTCAGTCAGCTGTATCCGTTCGTCAAACAGCATAAGATCTATATAGGAGCCTGATCTGGTATAAGACGGACTATCCGTCGCTTTTAAATCGAGTCGATACTCGACTACACTGGATCTTTTTATTTCGTCTATGACACTGGGTATCTTCAAGTCACGGTGCATGTATTTGTTGGTAATATACCAAGGAGCATTAGCAATCGTCCGGAGTATATTTGACTGAATTCGCTGAATGATGTCAATATTTGATTTGGCAGCTGTTCCCCAAAATTGTTTGCCATTTTGGTTTGATTGTAGTTTTGTATAATAAGAGATTGTTTTGCATTGAAAGTTTGGACGTCACACAAGGAGCCAGTAGAGTTGTCTAAACTTGTTTTTAATTTGGTTGCGTTTTTGGATTATGCGTTGCTTCCATGTCAGTTTATTATCAAGGAGTATGCCTAAATACTTTGAAAATTGTTCAAGACAAACTCTCTTGTTGTCTATTTCGCGTCAGTTCGAGTGTTTGTCATTGTATTACACATAGAAATACAGATTGTCCAAATTATTGTTTAGAGAAGACAGAAATATGGTCCCGTTTCTCTAGGTTATAAGTGACGTGTAATTTTCTCCTGCTTTTGTAGTCCGGGCAACAAAAAAATTCACAACCGTATGTAAATACTTAGACCTTGCCGATTGTGTTATTTATATGCGTATACCACTTTAGTGTACGATTAAATTTCAGACCAAGGTTCAGTAAAGGTTTCTTTCGAAGCCACTTTTATTGTACAATAGGAGCATTGTAAATTTTACGTTTAATGACTTGAAGTATACAAAATTAGCTGGAATTGATTAACTTATATGCTATTTGCAATACAAAATATTATATCAGAAAGCGTCTGCAAGTACATATTTCAGCAGACTTGCCATTTAAATTTTTCCACCCGACGCCTGGGGAAGCCTTAGCCACTGCTCTTCTCACGAGAGACAAATTTAATTCTTAAATTTCGACGGTTCTTTTTAAGACGCAGTAATCCGGGTTAAGAATAAAATACATTAGCATCATGAATGCGTTATCGAAGCACTTTTGTTAATTTTAATCTGCAACATCTTATCTATGTATACATTTCCTGACATTACCTCCAAAATTGTATTCTTGAATCAAACAACTCATTACCAAAGTCACCAAGTGAATATCCTCGTACACCAATCCCGCTGGATCCATACCCGCACTATGGATCCACTCGATGGCCGGCCGACGCAGCGTTGAAAACTGCATAGTTTATTATGGGCATTTCACTGCAGCGTTACGCAGTGGGAAAATTGAATTGAACATTTTCCTCTAATTATCATCATAGAGACGAAGCCACGCCACGAGAAATTGGCAAATTTCCCGAGGAAAAACTCTCCGGAGTTTTCTGTGACATTAACTCGTTAGCCCGTGCAGCCAATTAACTTGCGATTGCGAAGCCAAAGTGTAGACAATTACATGGTACTGAACTCGACCACATAGCGTATTGTTGAGGAGCGATAGATGATAGCCTTGCCAATGGTACCGAATCCGTGGTCTGTCTGTAGACATGGATTAAAATTTCCTCCGCAGCAAAGTGCATGTGGAAAAGTGAGAAATTCAAATTATCTATCTCTTGTCGATGCTCTCATCCCCTAACAATAATCTGGTGCCGTTTTATTTTAGAGATCAACCACCGTTACGAGCCCTTTATGACTTTGACATCCTATTCGAGCGAGTGCGTGTTGTTGTGTACGCGCGCCCGCCTCTCTTGATGATGATGATAATATTGAAGCCGATGCACATACACACCGCTTGCTCGTTAATCGAGCGCTGGCGCTGGTAGCTACTGAGGTTTATGGTGCCCGTGGGAGCTTGTATTATAGAACTCTCCTAGAGAAGAACTCTGTATATGCGGAATATGCCTTGGCAAACTAGAACGAAAAAAAAAGAATCTTCTTTGGAATTTTAAATGATAATTTCATGGCTTTGTAACTTAATCAATAGACGATGTGGATGAGCGAGGACGCATCTCGCTTGGTCTCTTTACGATATGCAAAACACTTTATTACACATCGAGGACATTGCTGTGGAATTTCATGTTGTTCGGTTTTTTTTTTTTCTAATTTTTGTACTTGAGGAGCCTGAGAAGAACAACAAGGGTGTGAGTTGTGAATGAAATGTGATTATTGGTTGGAATCTGTCACTTACAGCACTTGGTGTCGATAAATAATGGAAGGTCTCTGTGAGAGGAGAGGAGATCCATAAAATATTGTACAACAACGGTAGCGTGAAATTATTATTCAATATCCGGTGATTGTTCTGATTGTGTTTGGCTGTTGGAGGGGTAGCTTAAAGGCATTTAAGACTATGATAAGGTCGTGAACTGTAATGAGTGTCAAGGGGGTGATGAATTTCTTATAATTTCCTTTCAGGATCCTTAAAGGGATTGGAATTTATCAAATATGCTTCTTCAAATATTCATGAAAAGCCATTGATTCTGGGAAGACAAATGCGTGTGTCTAAGCAAGAATTTGAAGGGTAAATTGCTGTCCAATCGCAAAGATGATTTTCACTCATTAGTAAATAAAGGATGGAATACTAGTTGATTCAAATGAACTCTTGGTCGGGCTAGATAGTAAGCCAATCTGCTAACACATTTTCAATGGTTTCGGACTTTATGTCGCGATGAGTTTGACTTGTTGTTGAGTGCCAGAAACGTCTCTTGATGGTATCAAATTGAAATTCCATTGCTTTCAAACAACACTTTCGAAACGACTAGAATCTTTTTGTGCTAAAAAATTGATTTTTGGACGGCTTGTGTCGCACATTTTCCTATTTTGTAGCCATAGCTTGTATAAGTGCAAGCAATTGGCCATAAAAAAAGAGTTTTTGAACTCAGTAATTGCAAAACACATAAAATAAAAAATGCACACATTCGAGATGCATTTTCTTCTCTGCAACAACGGGTAAGTGTGACTTTTTTGAGCCCCAAATACGGCAAATTTTTATTGCTTTCGAAACCGCTAAAATGGAAATACACCTTATCTGAAAAGATGAATTTTTCGTACTCCAGTTAAGACCAAACAGAGCAGCGATAACGAAGCTGGTACACATTTCGCTTGTAAGCGAATAATCCGAAGTCCTAGTGAAGCTAGTGCGGCAGAGGTTCATGTGCCGCAAGTTCTCGAAGGCTCTCAGGTTTGGGCTTACACACGAGCTTTCTTTACTCTCTTGTACGCATTGGCTCTAATTGGTTCATTATCACGACCAAAATTTATTCTCAGAACTCGCAATATTTCCGCAAAACAGTGTCCACTTTATGATATCGTGCCACGAAAATATTAAACTCAGTTTTTATCAATTTTTTGAGTGCATATTAAATATGTACGTATTTTTAGGGTCAACCAACAAGAGGTGTCATTTTGAATCAGTAGAAGAACGTTTATGTTAAAGTCGGGGATGTTATTATTTAAGCCCTACGAGTTAGTACAAACTCTGAGGTGACTTAAAGAATACGAGTATTTTAATTTATCTATTTCGCGAACAACAGGTCTGACATTAGGTGCGTCGTTCTTGGAACTTAGGCAAAACTTGGAACTTAAGCAAAGCTCCAGTGAAAAGGACGAATGGTGTTAGATCGCATTAATTCGTTCAGATGATTCCAGAATAATTAGGTATCTTGATGAAAATGGCAACATACATACGGATCATATTTTATATCTAAATGGGGTTGCATTTGATCTCCAATAATTGTCTTTGCATTCTGGATGCCCTTATTTGACCCATATTGGGTGTTTATTTTGACTTCACTTATGAACCAATTAACATGGAAAAAGATGTAACTGTCTTAGAATCCTTTGTATAGTGAGGGCCAAAAACATCACCAAAAGCTGAGAACGTCGCCTGGTATCGGGACTTTTCTTAAATCAATGATTTTCCTATTTCGAGCTGTACGAAACACAAATCCTTGTTGATGAAAACGCTAAACTGATCGGTGAATAGTTGCAGTACTGTCTACATTTCGAGCACTAAGTTAAAAACGATGTGATCTTTGTGTCAGAAAAGTCGCAAACCTCTTAAAATAAGATCGGCCAACTTTTGTACTATGTCTTCCGCCACCATAAAGTGTTTATTCTAAAAAAAAATCGCTTAACTTTTGTTGTGCTACATGCACTAGAATTTCAGACAGTTTGAAGGTCTTAGGCAAGGATCCAAGTTATTTATAAAGTCTTCGAATCCGGTCTAGACGAAAGTTGTAAGTCGTATCGGCTAATGGTTTGTTTATATGATCCGTAATCGGCTCTATTCACAGCAGATCGAATATCTTATTTTTACAAAACACAACTTTCTAGCTAATCAACTTATTTCCAATAAAAAACTGTGAACTGTGTAAAAAAAGTCGTTATCAAATTCATCGATTCTAGTCGTACCTCAATACATCGAAGTTGCGAACCACTTTGATTTTTTGTTTTAATCCATCGTTCGCTCTGTGTTAAATGAACTCTAAGGGAAGTCAAACCAGCTCTTTCCTAAGGAGAAGAACTTATTTGAATGAAGGCTCTCTTGCAAATTAGTTGTAGTAGCATTGTATGCGTCCTTTATATATTTTTCTGTGCTTTAAGATTCCAATGAAGAACGAAGTTCATTCCATACATTTGATTTTTCTTTGTGACTCAAAATACTTGATACGATAAGCGAATGATGGGTTTTCACGAACCTCACACGAGGCTAACATTTGGCGCCGTTCGGCAAAACACGGATTGTTCGGACTTAATATGTAGAAATTAAAAGGAACTTCTGGCTACTTGAAGAAAGAGGAGTTCTACAGTATCAATGGTCAACAAAACATTATGTTTTATCTCGATTATGGACCTCGTTATTTTTCAATGCAAATTTAATGTTTATTGCAAGATAACAATCACTCAAAGCATATCATAGAACTCTGCAAGCATATCTGCAGAACTCTGCAAGATTTGAACGGCAACCATAAATAATAGCTGGATATTGGAAACTGTGAAAATGCATTAAAATGGACAATGAATCAAATTGCCAGACAACTTTTGCACTGTTTTCAGACAAAAAATGTCGATGTCGATACAACAATTATAGACAGTGATCTGATGTCTTTTTATCGACTCTTTGTGTCTCTGGCTCAACTATTCTTCATCGTTATTTGAGCTTAGAATATGCAACGGCACATGATTGGTTATAAAAATTATCACCGGAAATGATCTTTTTTGAGTAAAGAAATCATCCTGTTGCTAAGTAATCCAATGCTACTGTCAGAATATCCAATACCACTTTATTTCTGTTTGGATTGCGCGATGACCATAAAAAAAAGTCGCAGCCAAACCAAGGCTATTTGCGGCTTGTACTTGCAGCTTGAGGAAGCCATAAAACCCACAAACTTAACCAATAATAATGTGCACGAATTAGTGCTTAAATAAATTCAAATTAAAATTTGTAATAATTGAAAACTGAAAATTATATTTGAATTCTCCGAAACTCTTCACAAATCACTTGTAATATTTGCCGTGACATTCCGTTCTCAATTTAAATTCTTTTTTTTTATCATTATAAATGAATATTAGTTTGTCTTTAGCTAAAAGCCTTGATTGAAAACACCTTGATCAAAAAGTTCCCGGAATTTATTCAGAAAATTAAAAATACAAGCTTGTTCATCTAAATCTATATTGTCCCCTTCAACATTTCAACATTTTTTATATTCGGTGACTGTTGGATGATATTTGTTGCATTTTTCGTCACAAACTAACGAAAAATTGCGGCACTCCATGAGTTTTCTGCTCACAATTCTGGTCGCCTTCGGCGAATTGCTTCACACAAATAATACTCTTTGTTTACTGTCCGACCTTCTGGGAAAAAAAATCATGATGCACTACACCGTTGTAATCCATGAAAATCGTAAGCATTGGTTTCTTTTTTGACTGAAAATGACGTGGTTTTTTTGGTCTCGGCTCATTTGGTAAATGCCATTCACTTGCCTGATGTCTGGATTGCGTAACGTTACCGAAACACTTTTCTAACATTTCCAACGTTCGACCACCATTAATCCATTTTTTTACACAAAATTTAATACAAGTTCGTTGTAGCAAATTTAAATCCAATTCTAAAATTGCAACAAAATCGCCAATACACATAGAGATAGATGTACTCTTGCCTACGTAACTTTGGCAAGTTATGACGCTAAGATTAAGAGGGAATATCAACAACAGACGTACCAACCTAACCCAAAAAAAAAAACAGAACTCAAATCGGAACAATGGGATCGCCACTAATCTCTTTCGAGTTTCTACCGGTGTAAAGCTAGCATCAATCCACAACTTTCTTAAGCAGCCATAAATTCTGCCATTCACAGAATTCGAATGGTTCGATCAAGAAAGATTAAGGTTGAGTACAAGGCCTAGGCTAGTAGTAGATTCCACTAGCGCAAGCTTTTGGGTAGACAGCAAAATATCTGGCATTACATCATCACGAATCGGACTGTTTGAGATTGTTAGTTACTTCATTTTTTTAGGGATTCAACAGAAGTTCATTCTTTAGTGACAACTCGTAGATAGCTTCAAGGTCATTATTAAGATTGTAAACAACCTTATTGATTTTGCTGTGTGGTCCCGATAAGTGGAGCTGCACAGCATGCTGACAAACTAACGGCAAATCGTTGATAAGCATCCAAAATAATATGGGTCTTAAAACTGACCCCTGCGGGACTCCGGGTTTCACTTATTCGTATGCAAAAAAAAAGTCCCTTATCACACCTTGTTTATCAAGTCCACCGCACTGTTTCCAAACTGAAAATATATTGATTAACTAAATAGCCACAGCAACGCGGGGCCGGGTCAGCTAGTAATTTAAAGTTTATTTTTCTCTGTCGTCAGTCAAGAAGCTTTCCTTCATTTCCTTCTTTCGATTAATGGATTTAGAATACAGTTGAGTTTCAATATTCAAAATAATGCCAACGTATTTGAAACTGATCAACCCCATTTTGCTTTGTTTCTTAACTTCGATTGAGAGAGCTTATTGGGATTGGCTGCGAGTTCAAAATTTGTCAACTTCTAGTCTTTCATAAGTCCATTTTCACTATTTACGTCTACGATGAAGACGATGCTAATTGAATCCAACTTCGAAGGCGACGGAGTAATCTCCAATTCGAGTTTCGAGGAATTCTCAATCGATTCTTTCCCTTTTTTCAAAGGTCTCACTTCTACATTTTGGAATGCTTTGTATGCTAAGTATTCTTGGCCACTCTCAATACTACCAACGACTTCATGAAAAGCCGTTTCTATCGATTTACCCTTCAAGGACATGTAAAATTTGTGTCTAGAATAATAATACTGATTTCCAAACAAGCCTACATCAACATACTTTGGTGATCCCATTTGTTTCAGGGATATTTTTTTTAAGTTAAAAGTTCAAAAGACATTTATGGCAAAACAGTTAAAATAATAAATTTACAATTCCTGATACATGAAATATTAAATTTTTCACTGTTCACAAAAAACCTTCTAGTTCAGACTAAAGTTAAAAATGAACCTCTACAATTTCCAATAAACTTCATTCTGAATCGGATTTCTCGTCGTCTCCTCTTGGAAAACTTTCGATGCAATTTTCATAACCCGGATAAACCAATAAAGTGTCTATGTCTACCGCACTTAAAATTCCGACAGTATGCGCCACGTACGAATTGTCCTTAGACACACGACATCAGCAATGATAGCCGTCTGCGGTCGCTTGCCAATCGAAGGTCCGCCGGAATACTCCCGTAAAACCATCATAAATCGAATTGAATATTGCGAATGGGAATATCGAATGGCAGCCGACTAAAGTACAATTTGACAATATTCGAAATGGAATTCATGGATTCGGAAGCAAACACCTCTTGGCGGTAACTTTAATGCATATACAATTGACACCTCAAAGAAACTCACAAGGATTTTCGGTTCATTCGGCGATAGCACTACGAGTACACTGCAACATGGAAGGGTGGCACTTTGGAGGAAAGTTCAGCGTCAAATTGAATTTGATTCTTGGAAACATTTACATTTCCCGGGTTTCGTTCTTTTTGTGTCTGTCAATCAAATGATTTAATGTGTAACCGTGGTGCTCCTTTGGTTCGAGTAGGTTGAAAGGACCTTAACATCGTTTGCAATTGTAACCGGCGCCGCGCGGTGCGGCACGTCAAGTTGTCACGTTATTGTGGCACCTAAAATCTCATTGCTGTGGGTTAAAGCAATCTACACGGATTGGTTGGAATTCTCACCCATGAAGTGGCTGAAAGGATTCACGTTTGAATGGATCAAAGTGAAGGCATGTTGCTGAAAATTACTTTCAGTGCTTCGCGGAAACATGGGTGAACGGGTTATTTATTCAAATTACTTAAGTGACACACTGATTGAAATGTCAGCTGAAAGCAGAGATTTGATAAATGAGAGAAATGAAGAAATTTCAACAACAAGTTACAGGAAAGTTAAAATGGATTAAAATGATTTTTTTAACTCTCACAATGCGAATTCAATTAGCCATCAGAATCTGAATAATAAAATAATATTAAAAAAAATAGGACACATGAAAATCTAAAAAAATAACAATAAGAAAATAAAATTAAAAATAAACTAGTAAATGTTGATAAAATTGCAAGTACAGTCAAACCTGAGTGACTGGAAAACTCTAAAAGAGAAGTTTGTTTTTGACTTGTGGTGCTGTATAAATGAAATTTCTACTTGTCTATACCTCAATAAGCGATATTCGAGCGTAATAACGGATAACATCAGCTTTTTTTTGACTTATTCTTAAATTTTGTGCAAGTAACTAACAATGTTTTTCTATCATATTCTTTCCGAATTGCCGAATCACACTTGATAAGTATCAATTGCGACGAAGCAAAAAGCTTTAAGTGCACTGGAGATGCATAACAAGTTTTTTTGAAAACTCAATAGTTTTTGAGTAAAAAAAAAACAAATTTAAACCTGTTTTTAGTGAGAAATGCAAATCCTGTTTCTCTTTTAACTAGAAACTCGGTTAAGGGAACAATCTCCTTGAGTAAAACGGATAAAGCAGTTCAAGGAACTCTTTTTTGTCCATTTTATATTTAAATTTCCGATGTGTATCTTTTACATTTTGACACATATACTTACATACTTGACATGACCTTTTATTGTAAATTGCAATGCAGCCGTTACATACATAAATGTATATAAAAGTGAACCCGACAGTCGTTGTCATTTCAGAACGTTGGCTTATATACTTTTCCTCAAGTTAATCGGCCAAATATTCGTTAGAAAATATAAGCTTGTAAATCATCAAAACACATTTCATCAAAATCGGTCCAGCCGTTTAGTACGAGTTCAGTGACTGACACTCATACAAAAGAAATTAATAAATGAAAACACCATAAATCAATATTCTGTGTGTATGTGTGTACTTACGTGCGTGCGTATTTTTTCGCCTTGCATAACTTGAGAACAAATCAAGCTAGGTTTTGGTTTAATTTCATTTAATTGTCATATTAAATCAAATAAGTTTTCCTATGAAAAAGGTTCAAAATCCATTTAACGTATAGTTTTAAAAGTTCTTCATAAGACACATGCATATGTATTAATGGTGCCGTGAAATAAGGCAAAATTCAAAAATTTGGCCTTATTTCGCTTTGTGAAAGTGAAATAAGGCCAAACGTAGAAATTTGGCCTTATTTCACTTTCACAAAGCGAAATAAGGCCAAGTGAAATAAGGCCAAACGAATTCACTAATCTAAAGTGAAATAAAGCCAAATCAACTTATCCGCCGTGTAATCGTGTAAAAAATGACTTAAAATGAAAAAAAAAGGAAAAACCAACAACGAAAACACTCACAATAAAGTAGTATAACGGCTTTGAAAGCCAGAAACATGTTCTTTAATCCTGCGTTCAAATTATATAGTTAACTTTAATAGTTTTTGAAAAATTCGCATGCAAACTCAAAATTTTGATAAAAAAAATTAAAAAAACAAGTTTAGACCAATTTTTTTCAAAATTGTGAAATGAAGTGCTGAATTTGCTTTTTGAAGTCAATGCTTGTATCAATTCTGAATAGAACACAAAAAACCGAATGGTTTTATGTCTTCTAGTTTTTGAGAAAATTGAAAATTACTATTTTTGTTTTGTGACATTTAAGTGGTCTTCCTTTAAGGTAACCGAATGAATAATCGATTAAATGTCCGGCATGCGTCTTTATCAATAGTTTTTTTTTATATCAACAGTACATGGGTGGCCCGCTTCGCGGGTTAAAGGAATTCAACTTTCTTTCCGTAGTCAGTCCACGCTCACGCGACTTCGTCGCTCCGCTCAGGGTACCTGCTTTTTGCCTGGCAGGCGCCTATGTACTTTTTATTATATTTCAAAAAACAATGGATGAAAAAGGTATTGTATTTTAAATTGGTTTGAAATATATCTTATATCAGTAAGCATAAATTAATATTAATACATATGTACATATGTATACAGGAAACCCCTCCAGTAAGCTAAATTAAAACTAATAGAAAGTGAAATAAGGCCAAACGTAGAAATTTGGCCTTATTTCACTTTCACAAAGCGAAATAAGGCCAAATTTTTGAATAAGGCCAAATTTTTGAATTTGGCCTTATTTCACTTGGCCTTATTTCACGGCACCGTATTAATAAATACACTGCCGTTCATAAGTTTCTGGACAAATTTATATAATTTTTTATTTTCAATTTTATTATAAAATATTTATTGCAATAACAAAACATAATGTTTATCAACCCTCTTGACTTAATTAAGTTTATCTTGATTATAAAATATGTTTTGACCTCTTTGTCGAACTCATATTTGCATCAAGTTGGCTGACATTCAATCGATCGAATTCGTAATGTTTTCCAATGTTATTGATCTGAAGATTACTCGCAAGATATCTCTTAATTTATCTCTCGATGTTCAATTGAAAACAAAATGACAAATTGCATTATTGTATATTTAAAAGCTTGGTAAAGAAGATCACAACATCCTAATTTGTTTAAACTTTTTAACTTCCTGTATGGAACTTCTCGTTCTGGTTGGAATTACTAGTAAACCGATGTCGAAGTTTTACTCGACTGACAAAAGCGCCTGAAATGAATCTGCCAAGCAAACGGACCCATTCCATAGCATCAACATATCCTTCTTGGTTCATTAAATCTGAATCCATTAAAATGACCCTGGCTGAATACAGAAAAAAAAACAACCCGAGCAGTAGGACATACTGTGTTTTGTTCTCTAGCATCTACTAGATCACCTCGTTCGCAGTCACACGTGAAGATGGTTTCATACTCAGCCATGGAGTCATACCTGAATTTCCATCAATATTGGCGGCAGAAGCCTTCGCAATTCTGAAGCCACGAGGATAGTCTGGATCCAAGGATTTGGAACTCGAAGCTTATCACCGACATAAGAAAACAGCTCATCAAATTCCTAAACAAGATTAAATTAATGTGGACACCAGGACATGCTTGCATTCAGGGCAAAGATAGCATGCGGCGAGCTTAGCTAGAAACGCGCCAGTATTCAAATTTAATATCTCTACCAAAACAGATTAAAAAAACAGACTAAAAAAATCATGAAAACCAATCAACAAATTGAATGGAAAATAATACTTTGTCTGACTTGATATTACATATAAGTGGGCGATGCTTTGTTAAATCTTAAAAAAACATGGTGTTGCATAGGCGCGGAACCCTTCGTGTCAGAGTCATCAATTTTACCTTGAATTTCATTTAATCATATATATGTGTGAATTTACTCAACAATTATTCACGAATGCAATAAATTTCACAACTTGTATTGTTCAATCAATTTTTTTGCTTATTTTGCAACTCTTTTTACAAACTTTGGAAAAATTATTTTACTTCGTTTTTTTTAACGTTCACAGTGATTCCAACCGAGGTTGTTGTTGATACACATACCGAGAAACCAAGTACTGAAAGTTTTTCGGGATAATGGTCGAGGGTTTTTGTTCCGCTTTAGTGGCAGAAGAGAGCAATGAGTTTTGGAGGCATTAAATTCCACTCTATTCGTAGAGCCCCATGATAGTAAGCTGTTAATATCGGAATTTATTGAGTTAATCATACGCTGCCGTTCTATTTCCACGACCGAAGATGAGGGACGTGAATTTGGAAACGAATATGAAAAACTGAGAGTACTATTATCAGCGAATGAGTGTATTGGATTAGATGTAGCAGACAGAAGATCGTTAAGGAAAATTATAAAGAGAGTCGGTGACAAAACAGAGCCCTGGGGAACACCAGCATTTATATGATGGATACCGGACATGGCACCTTCCAATACAACTTGAATTGAACAGCCCGAAAGAAAGTTTCTAATCCATTGAATAAGAGCTTCGTCGATACCAAATGCACGCAGTTTCGACGAAAGAGCCTGGTGCCAAACTCTGTCAAATGCTTTAGTAATGTCAAGTGCAACAATCTTGCTTTCACCAGAAAGATGTAGAGAGTGGTTCCACTTTTTGGTGAGACATACCATCAAATCACCAGTGGATCTCTTCCTACGATACCGAGATATTTCATTAGCTGACGGTTTATCAGCGTTTCCATGCTCTTGGAAAACAGGGGCGTAAGCGCAATGGGTTGTAAGTTGGAGGGAGAAGAAGATTCGCCATTTTTAGGGACACGTTGGACAAATGCTGTTTTCCATCTACTCGCGAAGAGACCAGAAGAGTAGGACAGATGAAAAAGCTTACGCAATGGTTTTGCCAACGTGAAAGAATACCTCTTCAAAAGAATGGGGGGAATACCATTGGACCAGCGGATTGTTGGATGTCAAAATCTTTGTGTACTTGCTACTGTACGAGTGCGGAAATAGATCCGTGCCATGGAAAAGTTGTCGCGTTCGACTACAAGAGGCGGCAAAGCAAGCTCTTGAAGTGTTGAGTTGGCGGCAAAATGGGCCGCGAGAAGATTTGCTTTGTCCACAGAGCTGACAGCTGGAATGTCATTGTACACAAGTGTTCCTCACGAACGTCCAAAAGTTCTTGCTACCCTTGGGACATTGTAGCACTTTTTGACTCAGATTTCGTTCGTGGGTAAATTTTGCACAACAGATTTTGGCATTGCAGTCATTTCGAGCTTGTTTGTACCTTTTTCGGGTTGCCTTAGATGGATCGATTTTTTAATTCTGAGAACTTAACTCCCTCAACCTGATAGCTTCTTCACAGCTCGAGTCGTACTACGCGTTAAGCTTTGACTTGATTTCTTTCACCCTTCTTATAGCAAGGAAAACAGTGTTGGTGACCATATCGGCGACGGCATCCACGTCGCTATTGAGGAAGCACAGCGACCAGTTCCTTAAGAAATCTTGAAGACCGTCCCAATTGGCTTTCTCGTATTGCCAAACAACTCTTTTAGGAACTGGTTCTTGAACTGTTGTGTTGTGGTACGAGAAATTAGCCGGTATGACACAGTGGTCCGACGTGGGAGGTTAGAAACAAGTCGAGTGTGTTGGCGGCATGACCATCAAGCTGGGTTAAATTATTTGCCGCAGCGAAGATCTCGACGTACCTTCCTTCGGGTGTTGTCTGTCCTGAATGTCGATGCCAACCAGAATTGTGTTAATTAATTATTAAAATCGCCAGTGATAACGATAATGGGAAACAATTCTTAAGATGGAGTCAAACTCGTTGAAGGTAGAATTACAGTCTAAGTTGGGGCATCTATAAATTAAACAGTAGTGAATAATTTGTCGACGAGCGGTGAGCTTTAGCCACATGAAGTGATTTTTGAAAGTATATTCTCCTGAGAGATTTCGAAACATCGTTTACCCTCAAGTATTTCTCGCTGCGTTCCAATAAAAATCTGAGTCTTTAAATTTGTAAACCATTATTTTATTTAAATTCAAGGAATCCTTACATCCTTCAAAGATTTAAATGTCATACGATTATAAAAGACAAACAAAACTTTTCTCTGTGCGAATTAATTCATTTTTAACGTCTCCAGGCCATTCACCACCAAAGTAGAAGCTCAAGTATTTTTCGCTGCATTCATTAAAACATATTCCACCGAAAAAGGTATTTCTGCGCCTAAATTCTAAATTCCTTCCTCTACACACTAAAAGTTCTGCAAACCGAATATCAATTTTTTTCACAACCATCATTGTCATCTTTGAATCCAAAGTGAGATATTGAAAACCAGATAAATAACTTTATTGGCTGCAACGAGGTGCACGTGTGCGGCATAATTATCAAACGATGACAGAGATGCCGACGACATCTCAACGTCCGTCGTCGTCGTCGCTCGTCCTCGTTGTCATCTTCGATGTCGCCATCGTCAATGGCCTTAAATGGTTACATACGCTCCGAACCAGACGTTATCATAAAAAAAAAAACAAAAGATACAAAACATATGACATCTTGTCATCTCTGTATCAATATCACGCGAGCACTGTTCACAACAAAAACACTAAAAAAAGCTGTGCAATAAATTGTGATTTATGAGAAAATTCTTGGTCCTCCACCGACATCGACACCGGGTCCCCGAGAACGACAGAGGAAAGAAAGAATGTGCACGCCTGGAGGTGTAATCTTGCCCGCTTCCTCTACAGTACTTGACACCCAATTAAAAATGATCAGAACTTGGTTTCAGTTTCCTTATGCGGTTGCTTTCCAAGATTCAGTCCAGAGTCCACTGCCAGTAAGCCTGCTGCTGCTCACACCCCACTGTTGATCCTTGTGCCAAAGTCCGATTGGTAGGGAAAATCCATTTGCCATTTCCAACGAACGTCATAATTGTAAATCTGTGTAAATCCCAGATACTCAACAGCAAAAACTTGTTAATTATTTTGCTTAATTGCCTTTTGGAGGGATGCGAATGTGTTTGTCCCTCAGACTGAGCTGTACGTGCGTCCATTTGATGATGAGACGATGCCCAAAGTGTCTATCCATCCATCGTTGTTGTTGTGCTCTAAGAGAAAGTTTATAGAACATATCACCGGGGCAATTATGACGTATTCAGAGCCATTTAGCCGAGGTCCTTGGTCCTCAATCTTGTGCACTGTTCTCGTTTATCATTTGAGTTTCCAAAAAGGCAAACAAACAAACAAACAAACACCTACTCATGCTCTCAAACACTATTTATAATTAATTTTGGGTAAAAAGCTAAAAGAAGGATCATACACCGTTATGAGACACTGGGCTAGCTATCGAGGGGTGGTTTTGTTTTTCCCTAGAGAATGACCTTTTTGGCTTTTTAATGTGTCCACATATGAGGTAGTGTGATGTTACTTTCTCTGTCGAAGATGAGACTTGTGTCTACATTTCGTATTAGCTTTAAGAGGACGTTTTTAATATCTACACAAATTCAGATACGACAGGACATAACGATGCATATAAATTTGATTATTATTAAGTAAGACACATTACGAGGAATTTGTAATGTATAGTATACGTACGCCTGCTTCCATAAGCTTTTGTTGCGACTGATGGTTTTGAGGGAGGATCATAAGATAGAGGCAATTTGGTGGTGTTAGTTGGGGTCTAGTAAATGGTGGAAGAAGGTGTGCGAAAAAGGGTTAATACGAAACGTTATTTTTAACGAGCTTAGGTATTAACAATTACCGCACATGTGTGAAGTTGATTGCTGTATGGCTGTAGTATCAGGTTTCAATGAGGTGGTTTAAATTTTAAGAAATTTTTTTCTTCTACGCAGAAGAAAATTCATAAATTTGAAAATAGAAATGCAAATGTGCTTATCGGACACAGTAGTTAGAGAAAACTATATTTTTTGGGTTTTAATTGTATTTACACTTCATAAATACACTACTGTGCAAAATGAATGCAAATTTTTCCGTGCAAAAAAATAAGCACATTTAACGAAAAAACAAAATATTTACATAATAACTAATTTATTATTTACTATAGTGGAGATGTTAACTCAAATTTAGTGGTGCTGCCATTATTTGCCAAAACAGCCTTGCTTCTTCAGGGCATTGAGTTCACAAGCTTTTGGCACAAAGATTTTGGTATCCACTGTCAGTCAAAAATATCCCTGTACATACCTGCAACTTAACTACATCTGTACGTGATCAGCATATAAGATCACGTACAGATGTAGTTAAGTTGCAAGCGGGGCCTAATTGAAGATGGAGCTCATCGATAAAAAGATGACCTCAGCAGTCTGAGTCTGGTTTTACTTTGGGCAGTAAGAAATTCCTTAAATTTGAATCCACTGAAATCGAAATATATAGTCATGCACAAAATGAATTAAGCTTAATTATAAAAATGCTACATGAATTTGTTTAGGTTTTCAAAACACATAATTACTACTTCTTTTTTTTTCAACTTCATTTGTTATAATAATGTATCCTGATTACACTTTTACTAGTATAAAGATTGTTACAGTCTAATGTAAAAGATACAAAGTTTTTAATAAATGTAAAATGTAAGCATTCCATAATCGATCAGTTCTATCGAGTTACAAACGTAATTGAAAAAGATCTGATTGGGAGGAATATTTGCTTTAGGTATGGCACGATGGATAAAGGGTATTTCAACAGAGACGCTACAAAAGTAGAGCTACAGGGACAGCAAACGACTCCATATTTCTTCCCGCTCTTTTGACATTTCTCTTCAGTAAGGTTTGCCATTTCATGATGGAAAGATATACGAGCCAACAACGAGTCGAAATTATTAAAATTTACTACCGAAATTCGGAGTCAGTGGCCTCAACGTTAAGAGCGCTACGTCCAATTTATGGTCGTCATAATCGTCCTAGCAGATCAACAATTGAGCGTCTAGTGGAAAAATTTGAATCTACAGGCACAGTACAAAATGTTCCCGTGCCAGTGAGACAAATACAAAGACAGTTCCAGAAAGCCCAAATGTGTCTCTCACACCTCGTTCTCAAGCGTTGGGCATCCATGTGACGTCGTTGTGGCGAATTTTGCGATAAGATCTTGGCCTACATCCTTACAAGATTAAATTGACGCAAGAACTGAAGCCGCTTGACCATAAGAAGCGTCGTATGTTCGTGAATTGGGCTGAGCAACAACTTGAAAATGATTCGGATTTTCATCGAAAAATCATCTTCAGCGATGAGGCTCATTTCTGGCTGAATGGCTCCGTCAATAAACAAAATATGCGGTATTGGTCAGGCAGCAATCCTGGTTTAAGGGCCGACGGCGTCATGGGGCCGTACTTCTTCCATGATGATCAAGAGGACATGTGGTTCCAACAGGACGGCGCCACAAGCCACACACCGAATGTCACAATCAATTTATTAGAAACCAAGTTTGGAGAACGTGTTATCTCACGAAATGGTCCAGTCGCTTGGCCGCCTCGGTCGATTTGACGCCATTAGACTATGTCTATGCCAACAAGAATCGAACGTGAAATTGCAGCAGTATTGGCCGATTTATGCTTGAAAACCGTCGAAAATTGGGTTCAGCGTCTGGACTTCTGCAAGCGTGCCCGTGGTGGCCATGCAAAAGAAATCGAGTTTCATACATAATGGCATCGAACGTACTTTCACAGGAATAAAGAATTTCATTGATATCCAAAACCGTTTTTGTTTTATTTTAAAAAAAAACTTTTGTAGCGCTCTTATTGAAAAACCCGATATAAACGTAGGCTTATTTTACCAGAGAAATTGTTTAAAAAACTAGAAAGTTACCTTTCAAACAAACTTTTCCGTGTTAGATACGTGACAACCCTCAGAATGCTAAGAAACTCGCGACGGTGTTCCCCATCCAAGTGTCCTGGGTCCGCTTCTATTCTTGCTTTTTACAAGAGACATGCCGAATGAAGAAGAAACAGTCGTAGCCACGTTGTCGGAGGTTGTCGTTCTAGCAATAAATGATTCTCCAGCGAGCTTAAGACAAAATATGTGAGTGGCCGAACTCGGCTTATCGCTTTAATTGAGACGAAATCATCACATGTTAATTTTACCTTCAAAAACGTTTACAATGTACCTGTGTTTCTTAACTCGGTTCAAATTCCGTAGGCAAACGAGGCGAAATATTTAGGAATGACTTTAGACGTAAAACTAAAGTGGAAATCTTACGTTAAAAACAAACGCAACGAGCTCGCAAGTGGGCTTAAAGAAGCGCATTGACTTCTCGGGAGTTATTCAAAACTAAGCTTATAAAAAAAACTGCTCTTATGTCAGCAAGTGCTAAAACCTTATTGGACGTTCGGTATACAACTATGGGGTTGTAGCAAAGCAAGCTATAGATCGATAAAACAAAACTTTCATAACAAAACATTGAGAGCAATTGTGAATACTCCATGGAATTGGAATTTTGGAATTGCTACCGTGTCTGACGAAGGAACCAACTTTGCTCAAAAGCTTCGTACTCGTCTCCATGACCACTTCAATAAAAAATCACATAAACTCTGGACGAGACTAACCTTGTGCGCCGACTAAAATGAACAAGACTGTTAGATCTAGTGCCTTAAGTAAAAACAGCATGCAATGAGGGAACTAGTAAGTGCCTTCATTGGAAAACTAGCTACCAAACGCGATGATCTACAGAATGGGAAATGGGAGGTTTTTTGGTGACAAAGACTCTCCTTCTTTTTGGGCAGGCAATTCGTAGTGCCTATGAAGGTTTTTACCTATACACGGCAAAAAAAAAAACGGTAAATCTCTGCGCGCCGTCATAGAGGCTTTTACGGTAATCGGAGAACAGGCGTATCGAGTTGGCCCTGAAAGAAACCAAATACAAGCAAAGAAACATGTGTCCACCGAACAGGAAAAAAATTCAATGTTGCAAAGAGTTTACCTACCTCGAGGTAAATTTAAACTCGGCGAAGACTCACCCTTGGAAACCGCTGCTACTTCGATTAAGCGAAACAGATGGATTCAAAATTCCTAACTCGGAAGACGAAACAATGCTCCACAAAACTATGATTCTGACAATTCTGCTATATGGAGCCGAATGCTGGACGATAAGCAGGAAGGCAGAGCACTTTCGAGGGAAACATGCTTCGTCGAATATTTGTTCCCGTTTGCGAAGAGGTGAATGGAGTAGAAGATATAACCGCGAACTCTATGAGCTACATCAAGATGTGGATGTAGTACAAAAAACCAAAATACCGCGACTACACTGGCTCGGTCACATCGAGCGAATGGACAATAATGCTCCGGCAAAGAGGATCTCCGAGTCATAGACTCCTGGTTCCTGAAGACAAGGAAGATCGAACCTCCGTTCGAGATTAGAAGGCTGTCGTGTCTCAGGCAGAAGCACTTTATGGGTCGGGAGTCTGTTAATTGTACTATATATTATCTTTTATTGTTACGCTGTTCCGATGTATTCAGAATTAAGAAGACTACTTGGGTTCTACAACTTTTTTACGTACGCGAAAACTACGCGATCGAAGTCGCATGCGATCGCTAGTTTTTCATAAAAGTTAAACCTTTATTTTAAAGGGTTAGTTTTGATATCAATCTCTTGTCTTCCTTCCCTTTTCATTTTTAAATAAGTTAAGAAAATAGAGATTTAAAAAAAACACCCAAGCATACCTTTTAAAAATCCTTTCATTACATTTTCCGCATTAAAATTCGTTGGTAGTTAAGATACTATAAAAATATTGAAAAAGAAACACGATCGAACCCCATATTTACTTCTGATACCGAATTAAAGATAACTTTTAGATACGAGTACTACCACAACAAAACGAAAAAAAAAGAACAAAGTCTACCTTGAACCAAGGACAGCTCTGATTCGAATCAGATACAAAAATATCTGTCATCTGTTTGGTATAAAAAAAATAAAAAAAACAATAACTGATCACGAATCGAACATCAATCAATGTTGCAGTCGCGCCTGTCGATCAACGATCTCTGATGCCACTTGTCTTCCAATATTGTTCACAAGTTTTTTCGCTGTTCCAAACCGAATCCGCCAATATTGCTAACACACCATTTAGCCACGCTATAGCGGACAGGAAAAAGTATCCTTTATCGATCACACACTGCGATTACATCTGGTTTACCCGTTGCCGGTGGTGGTTTACACGAGATGGCAAATTCTTCATAAATGTGGACGACCACAGGGAAGAACAAGCTACAGCAATCTGTTCTGGAATGAGGTGCTTTCTTGTATGGTATATTTTATCGAATAAATAAATTAATATTTATTTATTGTTGCACACATTGATTTCGCCTGATAAACGCACTCGAATACGATGGACATAATGAGATAACTCCAATGTTGTCCAAGAGCGTGTTAAAGAAGCTCTGTGTTTTTTTGTCGGTTCTTCGTTTTTCTCGATGGAATCAGACACTTGGGACAAGGCTGGTCGCAGTGGCAGTATGCCACGTCACATGGGAAATGTTTTTAGAGGTTTTATGCGAGTTTTTGAGTGAAGAGAAAAACAACAAAAAAAAAAACAAGGCGGTTTCCACCTCTGGGGTCAATAAAAAGGGTGTAAATTCAATTTTAATTAAACCTAATTATTTATGCGCTCTTCATCCTTAATTCGGCAAAGGAAGTACGACTATGCGTGCTCCTTAACGTGGGCCCAAACAGACATTGAGATTAATTAATGAGGTCACTTAGGTTACACAATGTTCGTGTTAATTTGATCGAATAAATAGATAAAATCGAATTATTTCACACCATGAGATGTTGTTTTTTTTGTTTGTTTGTATTAAAGGGGACCTCAGGAAAAGTTTACTCGTAGTTTATGTATCTTTTCGGACGCGTGAAAAGGGTATCATACGATTAGCATATTTTATGTTAGTCATATAACTTGAGGCACTGTAAGTTCTTATCGGCGGGGGATGTTTTCACACCCAGTTTTTGTTTAAATGAATTTGTCACTTTTGCCTTTTAGTGGGTAATTTATTATACTCGTGTTATTTCTCTATCCTATCAATTTCAACTGAAAACTTTTCGACACTACAAAAACATCTTCTGCTTTTCTTAATTGAATTTGGGCAGTCATGTAGCATCTGCGATTGTGCGATTTTACTCTACGAATTGTTTCAGCGTAACAACAATTTACAGCTGCGAAAAAAGCCATACCATGAAACCCGAGTCTGGTACATTCAAAAAATTAAACAGAATAATTGGAAGAAGGTCTAGGAAGAATTCGCAGAATTTTTCAAAAACATTTTTATGTCGTATCCAGCAACCCAATAAGCGTTCTTTAACGAAGTCAATGAGTCAGTTCCGAAAGCAGAATAGAAAGCAACCATTATTGTCCTTTACTTCGAAAAAACAGGCCCTGATACAACCGAAAAGGCGAGGAGCTTAGCACACTAGAAGATAAAGAAAAGATCATTCTTGGTGGTCACTCAATAAAAAAAAAACTACCGGCCGAACTACCGACCGACAAAATTCCAAACTTCATTCCAAAATAGCTGCCGTATGCCATCAAGTTTTTGTTTATCTGGATTCATACTGGAAGCACTGTGAACTTTGTTTATGCTGGCTTTGTTAAGATATATCGCAACTCATGGTTATGGCCGAAGAGATCTCTATAAACGAAAAGAATATCATTGGGGACTCCTTTGGCTCGAACGTAAACCATCATTGAATTCGTCATCTGGATTTGAAACCCCGCCGGACCATACTTTCATACGAGAATGTATATGTTAAGCTCAAGGTCTGAATTTTTAAGCAATTGATCGTTATGTATGTACGTTTCGCGTACTATGCAGATTAGGGTTGACATTATCATCCATATGAGTGTTTTTAAAAAAAAATTGAAAAAAAAATATCTCGTAGAGGCTGACCCTCTCACATATGTACATATGTAGGTCCAAAAGTCTGGGTCCGAGTTTAGTTCACAAACTTAACCATTTTCCATTTTATTTTTCATTGCTGCCAGGACGAGCGGGTAGGTGAGCAACGACAGTTCAAATAAGGACCAAAAGCTGGCTTACGTTTGTTGTTAGACATTATAACTAGCCGTGTCTTCCGACTTTGTCCGCGTAGGTTTCGTGTCTAAAGAGAAGTTGAAGGTTAACTCACCGCCCTGTGAGGAATTTAACTAAAGTGAGGAAATTTTGGAACATTTTTTGGACAAACACGCATATTACACTGACAGATTAAAACAATTGAAATTTTAAATGTATTTTTTAATTTATTTATAGTAATTCAAGGCAAACCTTTTTTTAGAAGCTTTTTTTTCGAAAGCAATTGTTCCCAAAAGACTGTCAATTTTCGACAACTTGACTAAAATAGTTGGTCGCCACGAAAGAGCGGACTTTTTTTGTAGAAAATAAAGTTAAAGCAGCGCTCGCAAAACACTCATTCACTCGACCGTTTTTTAGTTACATAATTGGTTGCCACGAAAGACCGTTCTATTTAAATGGGTTATTAATTATCTTTGTTTTATCTGATCATATTAACATTACCACTTTTTAATATTAGTATACATGGATTAGTATAGATATGTAAGTAATATATTCCACTTTCGAATCCTAGAGTACGAGAAAGTCTTGGAGTCTTAATTTATTTATTTATACTTTTACTTTAACATAAAGTCAAAGCAATGGTTTGTGTATATGATTCGTCATTGGCTACTTCCAGCAGGGTGATGAACCATTCTTCACAACAATGGAAAAAACAAATTTTCTAGTATATCAACAGATTTGGAATAAAATACTGTGAACAAAGTGAATGAAAAGAAGTCAATTCCGTCCCAATTCCAGCTCAACCCCCTGAGCAATCGGAACCAAAATACATCTAATTTTTAAACCGCTTCTCAATTTTCGAATTCTTCTCCTAATCCTTCTGCTCCTTCTATTCTAAATTCATTACAAGGGTAGTCATTACCTCTCGAGAGCGAACAAATTATAAAATACCATATTTAAAAAGACCACAGTCAAGAAACGATCTGTAATCTGAGTAGTCGCTGCTCTCTAATATTTTGGTAAGAGTGATTTTCAAACTAAATGGGATAGAAAGTGTACACAAATTAATATTGGAAGAAATAGTTGTAAGTTTGGCGTTATTTATACTAAGCGACAATATGTACAACAAGTCCATTACCAAGCGTAACACAAATTCATCTATCTGCGCCTTTTTCGCCATTTTTTAGCTTCTGATTTTTTTCCTTCGTGTCTAAATATTTTTTGAAACGAAATCTGTCCTAAACAAAGTGTCTACCGCAAAGCATCACAAAAAATGACAAACAACCTTGACAGAACATAAATCACAAAAACACGTTTGAGTTGGCCTTAGCCACATTTGATTCCCCACCATCACGGCAATAGATGGATGGTATGTTATGACATGGACATTCGATGCGGACTACTCTCTGGAGTGATACTGGCATGGCAGGAAAACCTATGATTATAACACCTTTCTGTCCCTGTGTGCCAATTGAATCTGTCGATTTAATCGTGGTGGCCCACCATGATGGCATTGACTTCAGCGGTAACCCATTGTAAGCCATTCTTTCGTTTGGTAAATATTTTGGTCATCCCCCTGGGGGCCAAATGTGTGATTGGCCAGGAAATCTATCCTTAAGGGTGGATCAAAATCACATCACGCATCAATTGAATGGTGGTCTATGTTGTTTCGCAGAAAAACGAAACAATTGTTTACAACGAAAATAAAAGAAAAATATGACAAATGATGTTTGAAATATGAGCGTAGGTTTTCATAACGTTTCTCATTTCATGCTTTCATATTTTTTTTATTTTTGATTCAATACAATTGGAGGAAACTCACATGGACAGCATGTGATGTCCTTTGAGACGAAATGCCTTTTCACGCAAAATCTCACCAAATTTTGTGTTGTGTTAAAAACATTCCTTTGGTTTGCATTGTTCCTGCTGCTTAGAATATTAATAATGGTGGTTGGAATTGTTCCCATATGACAAGGGTTTTCGTCTGAAACTTTTTGAAGAGAAACTTAGCCCTTAATCTTTTTCCATGGATTGAAGAATGGGGCCTTAAATATGCAAACTAAAATAGAAACATAATTATTTCGTTTTTTAGATTCAAACGTACGTTGGCGTCTTGGGAAGTCATCAAAAATCAAATGTTTTTAATTTTAAGTCAATCGAGATAACTCGATATTTTATCTGAAATCATTGGAATGATTTCTCATACATATGTACATTTGCTTCTTCCTTGCATGTATTGCTTGCAGGTATACGTGTACCTTTGAATTGGAATATTGTCTATTTCTTTTTATGCATGAAAAAGTATAATATATTTGCATTCAAATGAATTCTTGTTAATAGTATTCGTACTTAAATATTTTTCTAAACTCACGATTTTCCAGCGTTTCTAAGACCATATTTAGAAACACAATCGGTCGGTATCTGGAGAGGGAAAAAAATCTGCCTTTCTTCCGAGGCATGAAGCAGTTTTTTCTCACCTCGTCGTTCAAATTCGGAGAATAAGTGTGCACTAAGGACACCATCATGACAACAATAATTAGGTAGGTCTGTATGATACAAACAAAAAAGTCAACGTACTGATCTAATTTTTTTGTTGCAACTGACCATGTTAAGGTGTACTTAGGATTTGCCTGACTTTTTGATCGTTTAAGTATTCAAAATTATTTTAGAGAAATTAATTGATTGATTGAAAAACAAGAAAATTCCACCAGCAACAAGCGGTAATGGATTAAGGCTTTGACCCGTGAGGCGGGCCCAGGGAAGCAAAAACTTAAGGACAGGATTTTGAAGGCGCAGAAATATAAATAAAATTAAAATGAATAAACATTAATTTTCACCAAACAACATAAAATAATTTAATTATTGAATTAAGATTTCAGGTATTAATTTACTTTAAATGTTTCAATTTATTAATAATGGGTTTTAATAAAGATCTATTTTCCCTTATTTGCAAATACAATTTTTATAAGAAATTGAATTTTTTTCTATTTTAATTTGATTTTTCATCAGCAAAAAAAAAATTATAATACTCAAGGCAAAAAAATAAGAGAAATTTCAAAATACCCATAAAAAAGCAGAGAATTTATAAAAACACATTTGAAATGTTCATTTTTCTTAAATGATGGGTAGAACCTCCATTTTAAGTTCTTGTTTCCAATATTCTGATTGGCGTGGTTTAAATATAATTAAGGAAAGCAGAACTTGAAATGATTTTCTGGCCTCTATATATATTTCCTCTACATGTGCTTCTTATCGGGCCAATACATTAAAAACTATGTCGGGTTCATGAGGTTAAATTTTTTTCTTCTCACTAAAAGAAAACTTTTTCTTATTCTTCAAAATATGTTATATTTCTTGCAAATTCTAACCTAGCAGATATAAATTTGTCCAACAGATAGATGAATTTGATACGACGTTTTACAATCGGAAGATCACAATTTTTCGCTATTTGTGAAGTTGATGGTTTGTTTGTTGTTGTAACTTTTCTAATTTCTTTTCTTTTCCCATATTTTTTTTAGCCAAACTTAAAACGTTGCCAACTACTGTATGAGACTGGCTGACTTCGTTGGCAATTTCTCCAAATTAGAGCACAAAATCATTATGCATGTACAAAAAATTACATTTCAATTGCTAACTCATATTTTAAATTATCTTAAAAAAACATATGTTAACCGATAAAGAGTTATACTTAAAATAATATCTAAAAATTTAAATATTTAATGATCAGATATGAATATGTATAAAATTGGCAATCACTTAAACAGTAGGGAATTAGAATTCTTTCTCGAAACGGGTTATATTCAAGTACGGCCTCTTCCAGCGTTGTAAATCTTGTTTTCATCAAGTGCACTGTAGATAAATTTGGGTACTACAATACACGAAGGGAAAATCTTCGTTTAAAAGCTTGGCCTTGGGAACAAGTTTATTTTTTATGAACATTGCGACCCCGATGATACTTGATTTATTGTTAAAGAATGGTTGCCTTACATTATCCGTAACAAATTAAATAACCTGCTCGGTCCCAAGATAGATAGCTTGATAAGTATATTTTATTTTCGTCTATAAATTACGATAAAACTTTCTGTATGACAAATACGTCGGTTAAATAAATAAATAAATAGATTGATAAATGACTATAAGAGTAATGAATTATATAAACAATCTTATTAACAAATAAATATGGTTCGGGACTTAACATTAAGAAATAGAGCAATTAAAAACAAGAAAATACTGAAAAAATAGCATGTTTAAGGACAAAATTGATTTATTAGGGGATGTATCACAGTTTCTTAAATATCTTTGCGTTGGCACATCTATTCTTTGTATAACAAATTCAGCACCGGCCTGCCTGAGCTAATGATGCGTGGAATGATATGACGGCCGGTTAAGCATCATTTTCTATATTTTGTTTTGTGTTACTTGTAACTTTTTTATGTGACATATAGCAAAATTATCCCATACTTGGCACGGCAATTTTTTATTTATGAAAGGTTAAAAATGTTTTATGGCTATGTTCATTTTTGTTTGTACGTTGCTTATGAAAATTAATTTTTCGTCAAGGTCATCAGCATAGATGGCTGACTCACAAGATGCTGTAGAAAATCTGACCCGTTTATATTATTAAATAAGGACTGATTACTCTGAATAAGCTCAGTCCCAGATCTCGACCCAATTAAGTACGATCAATTACAAAAAAATCGTCATCATAGAATTGCCAATAAAACTGCCCTTAAATATTTTACTTGAGGAAAGATACCCCGGAGACGAATCCTACATTAACGAGGAGGTCAAACTAGTTATGAATATTCACTATTTGTTAATCTTAGTGAATTGCTTTGTTTTAAAAAAATCGATGGCAAATTGGACTGAACGGAGACTTATTTGATATTGCATACATATTTTGAACTTGTGAAACATACGCAACAAATTTAATTCGCACACATGAATGTGAATTTTTTTTTAACGCAATTTTTAATAAACAAAAAATGCACAAATATGTAATAAAGAAACAGAAACATAATAGTGTATTTTTAAAAGCAATAACAACTCATTTGCAAGAAATTCGTAACAAAAAAAACTAAATGTAATTCATGGAACTGTGCAAAATTAAAGCAACAAATCTTTTCCGTCGTATAGGAGCCCCTTTTTTTAAAAACTTCAGCACATCTGCATGGCATTGAAGATATTAAATTTGAAATTGTGGTTTCGGGTATTTTTTCCCATTTAGTCCGAAACAATTCTCGCTTATTTTGAAACGTTTACCTCCAACTCGTCAAGTCAGGTGATTGCGCCGGCCAATCGAGAACTTGCACTTGATTGTCTTTCAACCAATCCTTTACCAGCTACGATGTGTGCTTCGTGTCGTTATCGTGCTGAAAACCCCATCGAAGAGGCATATTCCATTCAGCATGGGGCATCATTTGCGTTTCCAAAATATTTTTGTACCCAAAATGATCCATTACCCCCACAAGCTCGTGAAAGGATGAGAAGCATGTCCGCACCATAATGCCACCTCGCCCATGCTTTGTTGTAACTTTGCAGATCCGAGGACCTATTCTTTCTCCTTTCCGACGTCTTACTGTGCACATACCATCTGAATTGAATAAATTCAACCTAGATTCGACGCTGAGAAGGACAGTTCTCCATTTTTCAATGGACCAATTCAGAAGCGTTTTTGCGAATTTTAATTTAATTATTAAAAAAAAGTTCATTTTAACCTATTTTACAAATGATATTTGTTAAAGATTTGGCTTTTTCGCAGGCCTGTAACTTTTCAAATCATTTTCCAAACCTCTTCTTCGAACCGTACTTGAATGAACGCATAAATTAAGTGATGTCACAATTTTTTCGGAAGACACAAAAGGATTTTTTTAAAATCAATCACAATTTTTTCTATTACCACTCAAATGTACTGTACTTATAATTCCCGTTGTTTTATACTTTTCAATTAATCGAGATACAGTAGATCGGTTTTTATCATATTTTCTTATCAATAGAATTTTGACTCACTATTTCGAAAATTATTAATTATTTGATATTAGATGTGATCGGCAAATTTATTTTGGGCCATAGTTGTAGCTCCACTCACAACAAAAGAATCATTTGGACTGATCAACAATTCACTTCCTTATGTGCAATTGAAATCTTGGAAAAGTACCGCCAGCATTTTTGCCTTGCTTTTGGAAATTCTAAAAACATTGTTGCTTTAGTTTCGCACAGTGCCATGTTGTTTTTGCTATGAATTTCTTGTACGTTAACACGGATGTGTATTTTTAGTTGTTTAGAAATTGTATGGAAAAAATATGTGCGAAATAAATCTGTTGCGTTTGTTTTTCACAACACTGTATAGGGATAGTCCGAGAAGACTAAATTTTATTGAAATGCTTGATGCGTGAAGTAAGATGAAGATCCACATTATACCTCCACGCTTCTATCGGTTTTTGAGTATTGTTTTTAGAAACTCTGAAAATTTCAGTTTTCTACCTGAAATAGCTTTGGATGTTTTTTCATCAGCGCTTGAAAAACAGTTTTTCCATAAAGGTTTGCTGGCATGCTGCAGATATAGCCAAGTAAATTTTCCTCCTCATTTCCATGCTAAAAAAAAACCAAAGAACATTTTCATGTATCGCAACATTGACACCGATTCGCAACCAACGAAAAAACACAGAGTTAATATTTTCTTACATTCTTTACATATGGTCCGAGTGTATATGTATGCACCACTCAAAGAACCCTCAAATAAAAACATTAATGAATGATTAATGGCAATAGCAAGCTTCAAAACAATCCTTTTCTTAATCAATTCCAAACCCCGCCCGGAAGGTATTTTCAATCGGTCACCACCAATTACTGTTGCAAGAAAGAAGCTTGTTTCTTTTTCCTGCCTGCGGGTACGGGTAGCAGTTACGCAACGTTAACCTTTTGCCCGACTGTAGAAAGCAGAATATGGAAGTCAGAATACGAATTCACCCCCTTGCTCGCCCAAAGGGCGCGTTTAACTATTATACATATGTTAACGTAATTACTCAAGTGCACCAAAGTGCCCATACCAGCCAGTGGCAGCCACCCTTATGCGCAGTAGATACACCAATGTTGATGGTGATAATCGAACGCGCGTTGCTTTCCTCCTTTCTCGTTAGGATTTACAACACATGCAAGCCAGTCAAGAATCGAAAATTGATTAGACCGACTGACGGTGCCATATGTGAAAATTGCATACCTCGTTAGTGACAGACATGGTGCGCCTGATTTTACTGTCTTTTTGTATGATGATGTACCGAAAACTACTTTCTTGAGCGCTAACACTCGGTGGCTCCAAAAAAAAAATCACGCACCCTTGTGCGGCATGAACTTTTTTTGTGGCATCAATCTCAAACTCTCTGTGATGCACCCCTTTTTTGAACGTGCATTGGCTTAAATGTCCACTTAAAAAATTAACTTAGCGTTCTAAAAGTGAAGTGCAAACAAAATCACGCTTGTTGCATAGTCGGTCGCAACACTCGAACTAAACCACTTGAGTTTTCAAATGAGAAAAATAAAACCTCCTCTTAACCACTTGTTCGTAAAATCGTACAGTTTTATGCAACAATTCGTTTTGGAAATAAAATAAACAAACGATCCTTCAGAGTTTAATTATCCTCAACACGTGGACCACATGCGTTAGTTATTTCATTGTGTAGGGTTCAGTTTTGCGTACGGTCGAGCACTTGCGCTGCAAGGCACGTGAATTCGATTAAATTTATTTTAAATACATTTTGAGGCACAATACGGCATCCGACATTCATGCCTAATCCGCTTCGATTTAGCTAAGAAATGAGTTACTGCAACTTTTTTTATGTCTCACGAACAAAATCTTGAACACTTTGTAGGATTAAGGACATTTTTTATTGTAACATAAGTCGATAGAGGTTAAAAAAACGTTTTTTAAATAACAAAAAATGCACTTTTGCGAATTTGTAGCTTTTAAAAAACGCATTCGAGCGAAGATCTATATAAGTATGTCGATTGACAGAGTTACAGGTAAGCTTCCAGCTCCTTGAGGATACATCCCACGGAGGAACTTTCTACGTCATTTGAAAAAAGCTTTAAATAAACAACGAGCACTTTACAAATCTAACAAATTTTTTTCGCTCAACATTCCGAGTTATACCCGAGTCTCTTTAGTTAGTTCGATCTCTAGTAAGTTGCTTAAAATGGCACTTAATTGACTGAGATTGCTTTTCTCGTGTAAATTCTGATGGTCTTCGGGCCCGAACCTCTCCTAAAAAATCCGGTACCTTAACGCAAAATTTTACTCAAGCTGATGCAACTGGTGTTCCGTTGTTGAGATCTTTGGCAAGTTAAAGTTCATGGTTTAGGGCGCACACTGAAAATCCAAAGCTTTTTTCAAAAACTTGCAATTGGTACGTTTTTTCGACTGAAATTTCTTTTTTAAAATTTCACTGTTTCATAGAAAAACCATTCCACGTTGGAAGAAACATGACGAAATTTGTCAGCATCAAAATAACATGCGATTTAAAAAGAAACAAATGGATGGCCCACCCTATATTTCTGATATCGTTCCAGCACTTGCCTCAATTAAAGTTCTGCAGGGTGCTTCGGTTTGTTTGACATTTGTCAGTTGGCATTTGACAGTCGTAGAAAGTCGTCGAAATCAATTTATTGTGGAGCTTATACTTCAAACATTTTATTTAAAAAAAAATGTTAAATTGTAAATATAAAAAGCGGGTAAGTGTGAATCGTACACGCACAATAAGGGTCCCGTACCATCGTTCAATTTCTATCACTACATATTTTTCAAAACCAGAGTTTTCTAAAAAAAAATTCTGGAAAAATATATCTCTTGTGTAATATAGAACTACATATTCTATGAACAAAAGTAAGTCTCTACCTAGTACAATTCCATTATAACAATGTAGACTTTGGGTACGGAACCCTAAAAATTATGTATTTTTTGTGTACACAAAGCAAATCAAGCATTAGGGAGAATTAAAAAATTTTAAAAACGTCACGTGTGAAAATCACGTTGCGCCATCAAAAAAAAATTGAGGGCGAACGTTTTCTTAATGTTCGGGTTCCTCTAATCGATGTCGTGCACGAAAACTGAGAATGTCGACGACCACAATTTTTGATTAAAAATTAAGCTCATTAAAACGTGGCTGCCTTTAGTAAGTCGATTTTGATGCGGCAAAAACATTGCAAAATGGCCAGTGAAATATTTAGCACTCTACCTTTGAACATGCAAAAGGCAATCGTGTAACTTAGTGACCGCTATCAGAACATATTGGAACTGGGTCAATTAAGGTAGTACAAATTGGGTGATAGAGTTAAGACCTAAACGCTCAAGCTACCAATACGGACGTCACAGTTGTTGGCCAAATGAGGAGAACACGCTGGATAGAGTGAAAAAAATTCTTAACAAGTCATTTAATGACCGTCGTAAAAATGTCTACGAACTGACAGACATGAGAGCCATTTCAAAAGAGGTGTGACATGTTTACCTGAGATTGATCTACAATTTTACTTTCTTCGAACAGTCAATTCAATTTATTCAATTGATCGTAATGGATTAACTCGAAGGCCAAGATAAATGAATTAATCGTTTTTCTTAATCTTCGAATTGCAATATTTCTAGAATCTTTCAAACCCGATGTTAAAATTTTTTAGAGTGCATTAAAAAAAACTCTACACTTGATTTGAAACACAAGTGAACTCCGGAAAGATTTTGGCAGTGACAGAAAAAGGAAAACAAAATGCCTTCCAGGATGCGGCACTCTAATGCCGAGAAGTTTCAAGAAAGCTGGACCCTAATCCGAAAATAAAATAAATTCACAGCTGAAGCAAAAATATCATATAATATATGACTAAAACGTGACCATGTGTGAGTCGGAAACGCACACGAAAGGTTCCGTATCACCATTAAACATGCAACACAATAAAAAAATATTTTTTTTTAATTTTAAATGTCTAAAGCCTACTTTGGGGGATTGAGTTGCAATTCTTAGAAACACGTTTTTTGTATGAGGACCTCCGTATATTTTGAACCTGCTTGTTTACTTATTGTTTGTTATTATAGCAGCCGCAGTAGTTCACATTCTGTAACAATTGCAAGTGTCGACCTAATACAGTTTAGGTCAAACGCCACAGTCACAAACGGACGGACAGCGTATCCTAAGTTATATTATTTCGTTGGCACTCTTGGGAACCCTTAAAATATGTACTATCCAGCATACAAAAAGGAAAAAGGAACCTGATCTGAACTAAGTGCATTACGCGCCTCGAATGAATTTCTTAAGGGAACATATCCATGGGAGCAGTGAATAGAAACGCCTTGTATTTTGGGATGAAAAATGTTTAGTCTTGACTGTCGCTATGTTTAATAGTGGTTACTAATTTTGCCAAAACATCACAGCCGAATATAGTTGAGGAAGCCATAACCTTCTACGGCACAATCGAATTTTGAGTTTATTTTAAAAACAATGAACGGAAGTAGCTAACAATGTGAATTTACAAAGATGAGGAGTATTTTAGCTCTGGATTTTTCGATAAGAAAACGCCCCCATCAACACTTCCAGAGTTGCCAGAAGTGGATACACTCAAAAAACGCTAATTGCCCATAGTCGGCCATATACCTTGGACATTATTTGGGAATATTAATCTCGAGAGTTTTATAAAGGCGGTAGAAAATGTAGAGGAAACTTAAACGAAGCTATCCTTGAATATTTAAAACAGTAAAACCATCTTATTGAGGCTATACCCAAAAATGGAGGTCATACTCATTATTAATTGGCAATAACATAAATAAAAATTTAAAAACACAAAAGAATTAAGAGGTCACTTTAAATTTTATTCTTATGTAATAAGATTTTTCATGTGGCCTCATTTAAGTGGACAACACATTTTCAAACCCCTTTTTTCCCGATGAAAAAAATTTAAAAGTATCTTTTGTATGCGACTCTTTTCGCGTCTCATTGCACTGAATATTAAAAAACTCGGGGAATAAATTTTGGATCACTTAAAAATTTTGTTGTTTAACCTTTAAAATCAAAGTCTAATCGTTTACTCCACAAACTTTTGAATAGTCTAGTAGAACTGAAAATTGTTTATGTATGTAATTCCATCAAAAAAAATCTCAGTAGCGCTTTCTTATTAAATATGCAAAAAGCAAAAATAAAAAGTCATTGAAATTATTCATTTTCAACCCCAGTCAGTAAATATAGGCGCATACAATTAGGAGAAAAAAAATAAAATAAATGCTGCACAGCGGTATAGCATCTCACTGTCAAGTATTTTGTTTGCATTCAAACATACTCGTACTCCTATGTATGCATAGAGGGGGTTGAAAAGAAAAATTATGTTTATTTTTGCAGACCAACATAAAAATATTGTTTGTGCCCTCAATTATATGAGAAAAAATCCGGGGAAGCATCATTGCGCTTGGGGTGAGGTACAGGCTCATGTACCTGTTTCAAGGGCTTTTCATTATTTCATTCAGTTTGCAAATCGTGGGGTGAAACACACAAAATAAACACTCGGAAATCGGGTTGGACAATGGGTTGCTGGCTGGCAATCCGCCCGACAATCGAGTGGTCGCAAAAAAAAAAGTGGGCCAACAAATTTCTGCTCTATTGTTCCATGGACATGGATGATAAATGACTGGCAGCGAATAGAAATAAAATCATATCCATCACGCTCAGCTGCGCTGCCGCCAGGACACTGTCTATGATAATGGCTGCCAAATTGTTGAACAAGTGGCATTTCATTATTTGTAATTCTGTTACGAGTCATCATTGTTCGTCCGTCCTGGTTGTGTTGTAAGTATCACATTCATTGTCCCTGCACATGTTACGATTATTGGAATTAAATTACATCCAGTTGAGTTAGATGGCTGTCGGTATTGAGAACCAAAAAAAAAAACCTCGCGGTTTACCATTTCAATCACACTTCGTTAAGGGGAATTCAATTGCAAAAATAAAAAATTAAAATTGATAATTGTTGCGGTTAACGAGTGGGCTGGCTGTAACGTGGGTGCATATGATTTTTCAAAATTTTTGCTCAACACTTTGATTGATATTCAAAATTGAATTGTTTATTTTAAAAAGTTTTCGCAGTTCTCCTAAGTCTGTATTCGACCATAGTTTAGTATTTACTATACATTTAGATAAAATTTCAGAGAAAACTAAACGAATCGACAACATTTTCACACTTCGTCAAGTTCTATATTAGAAAATGCATAAGGGTGACTTTATTCGGGACCTCGGGAAAACTGAATTTGATATGTCTTGTAACACTTGGAAAGAAGGGATGTAGTGTGCAGCTTGGATCTAGACCCCTCTTTATGCCGTCTAGAACAATGACCTCGCCATACTGTTCGAATTCCAGCCAACATGTCTTACCAGTCGGAAGCTCCGTGCCCATGACATTAAATAACTACAAGCTACTTAAGCCTTGGCTCAGAACATTCAAGGATCGCTGGCCTGATAAGTAACTACGCTATTGGATTCGTCCTCTTACTGTGATTGGCAAACAGTCAATTTTGTACTCAACCATAAATCGTGACGAGATTTTTTCGTAACCCAAAAATGTATTTCCAAAAAGTTAGACGGCGAACCGTTTGCAACTGGGATCAATTTCGTCTTACACAATTTTTCATTGTTAATACCACCGTGTTTTTCATCCACAAAGTTGGCATAGAAATAAGGGAAATTTGGATATTTGGAAACTATGCGAAAAATTCGCGAGTAAAACGAAATTTGATCGACCTAGTTCGAAAAACATTTGCCCTTGAAAAAAATAAGACGCCATGAAGTCAAATATTGAACAAACTTAGGCAAAAGTGGAGAATTTTTCGAAACCGTGAAAACTGAAATACAAGTTGAATATAATTTCTCCATGGGAAAAAAATCTGGTGCAATGTCAAATCAAGGGTTAATGCGTTTCAAGACTTGGAAGGTAGGGCTTATCATGCTGGAATTCCAAGTCGAAAAAATGATTTGTATATATGATTTTTCATTGATTCTTCTGTGAAAGCATACCACTGACAATAGAATGATGACACAACCTTCCAAAACACCAAAAATTGAAATTGCAGGTTTATGAAACAATGGTTATGAAATGGTGTCTCAGCGTGAATAGAAGAATAGAAGAAGAAAAAGGAAAGAACTTACTGATGGGAAGTAAAAAATCAATAGACAGAAAATAAAAACGATGGATTGTCTTCGAAACTTTCTATCAAGATCATCCAAAGATGGTTCCGTTTCCGCTTCATATTCCGCGTTTTCCACTCTTTTTTTTTTAAACCTTTTTTTCGATGCAAAACGTGGCAGAATCGGATCATCGATTTACAAAGTGTGAATTCTGGCATGCTTGACAGTTTGGATAAAACGTCGAAATTAAAATCTTATTCTTTCCCAAAAACCTTCAATTTCGAATCGTCTTTTTATAAGCCTTCCTATTAGTCGATTGACATCTATGCCTGGTGCTTTCTCCAATCTAGCCGCTGAATTTTCATTCTTAATTCGATCATGTGTATCCTTACGAAAAACTATCTATCCAACAGTTGGAACTGCATTAAATGCAAAAATGCATTATGTTATGTCTCTCGAGTTATAAGCAACGTAATTTTCGTAATGCACGTTTGCGACTGCGAAAAGAAAAAGTCATATATTAGTCATACAAAAAGTTTAAAAAATAAAATTTAATATAGATCGATCAACAAAGCGCAGGTAAAATTTTAGTGAACAAGAGTATATGATGTGAGTAAAGTAACACATTACTAATGTTCCTAAGAAATAATTAAATAAATAAAATGCAAGTACAACCTGCGGGGTAGTATACAATCCAATCCAGTTCGGAGAATTTTCGATTAAAATTACATGTAATGAGTAATTGAATTCTTGCAATTACAAGTACAAGTAATAAGTAACTAATTTTTTGGAATCATTTCATCCCAACACTGGTTTCCAGCAACAGCTTCTTATTCAATCCCATTTCAGGCTAAGAACTACTGAAAATTATAAGCTCTCTATAAATTCGAATTCTTATGATGATAATATTTCTAACTCCATTCTAAAAATATCGCTCAGAACGTGATATAAGACCATCAATATTAGCATTCCAAAAGACTCAGTCGTTGGACCATTATTGTTCTTAATTTTTTTTTAACTTAATTTGTATTCTTCCTTTTCTAGGTAGGCTTAAATCTTTGCGCATAGTTCAAATAATCTTTTAAACCTTGTTGCTGATATCAATCATGATTTGCATCTGTTAAGACTCTGGTTTGCCAGGCACAAGTTCATTTTTAGCGGCAAAGCAAAGACAAAGCTCATGCTTTACAGCCTTTTTCTCTTGATATAACGGGTCCGCCAAATATTTTTTTTTTTGAAAATGCTTTAAAAAAAAAACTGCTGAATATTTTCTCAAATTTCTTTTTTTAATTGAAAGTACAATCCTTCCGGTTAATAATGGGAAATAATTTCATTCAAATGGCTGCCTCGGCTGGCCATGCAGTAGCTTACGCGATCGGTCCAATTTTTAAGCACATTATCGATTGTGTGCAGCTGTGGCTTCACGAATATTGTTCTTTAATGCGTCAATTATCTCTGGCTTGTCGGCATAACACTTATCTTTAAGGGCACCCCACAAATAATAGTCCAACGATGTCAAATCGCAGCTCCAAGGTGGCCAAACGACATCAGCTCTGCGGCTACATCGAGTGTAGCTTCGGCTGTGTGGCACGTAGCGCCGTCCTGTTGAAACCAAATGTTGCCAATATCCTCCTCTTCAATTTTTGTGAACAAAAATTCGTTCAACATGGCCCGATAACGATTGCCGTTGACGTGTACGGCCATTCCTTGTTCATTATCGAAGAAAAATGGCCCAATTATGCCTCCAGTTGCTAGTTTCTTTCACTTTTTTCACAAGATATCGAACATACGGAGCTGACGGTGCTTCTCTTCTTCCAAAATCCGTACGCAATTTTCGCACACATTCTCCAACATGATTTTCAAAGTAATGTCGCAATATTTCCCAGCGTTGTTCAAGCGTATACATAACCAAATTCGTTCAGCGGATGGATAAAACTAATTATCTGTCAAATCAGACATGAGCTAAGTGTTACCAATCACGAAATAAGCACTAGCTGAAAACTAATTGAAACGTTAGATGGCGGACCCTTTAGTTAAGAACATCAAGTATTTAGGTGTCGTAATCGATCAAACTGAGTAATCATATTTTTGTTTTAAAACAGTATTTGCCTACCACATTGAGAAATTTCAATCGGCTTGGAAAGTATTGCTCCAAAAGCATTATAAAAAATCTGCGAAATCGAAATCTTCCATTCCAAACTGCAGTATGGTATTAGCTGTTGTGGTGGTACTCACTTAAATAAAATCCAACCACTTTTTGTACTACAAAAGTATGTTATCAGAAAAATATGCCACTCATCCCGCTTAGCTAGCACCCAGCCAGTTAGACATTTGTACCATTTTAAAGTTCTGAAAATGTTTTTTTTTTTTGGGTACTTACAAAGTCCCATAAATGACACCCGTAAACTTCGAAGCAATTTTAGTTCCCAAGTAAGCTTTCCAAATTTTACTCCATTATCTCTTGCAAACTTTATAATACGCTTCTCGTAGATAATCGAACCAAAAGAACAATTTTGTAGCATTTCTTCACCTAATCCGAATATTATTCCTGTACCTATTGTTTGAATATTTTTCTTCTTTTTTTATAAATATTAAATAACGTTCATTCTGTTCACCCAACACTAAGTCATTTCAAATAATGTGACACAAAAACTTCTTAAAAGTATTCTCAAATTTTTTATTGTGATACAAATAGAATATGTTTTTGTTTAACCATGTTAACTTGTACATCGAATTGATGAAAATAATTTATAGTATTGGTGTAGTAATAGATTCTTTGGCGACCAATTTTCGAACAGTATATCTGAGCTGAATCAGATGTACTTCTCTGTGTCCAAAAAATAAGGTGACATATGAATTTAAACTGCGCGCGTCGAAGGATTTGGAAATTTTTCTTTCTTTTTAGGTTGGTAGTACTGTCAGTGACATCTATGTGAAATTTCATGTCAAAATATATTCATAGTGTTTGAGATACGCGTCGTTTTGTGAGCTGCTAAAAGTGAGTTTTTCGTTTTTTGCGATGTCGAAATTTATTGAGCAAAGAATTTGCATGAAATTTTGTTTGCGGAATCAATTTTCTGCTGCGGATACATTGAGGATGGTGCAGAAAGCCTTTGTTGATGAGGCTATGTCTAAAAAAAAGGTTTGCAAGTGGTATAGTGATTTCCAAGCCGGCCGTGAACGTGTCGAAGACGAAGAGCGTTCTGGGCGACCATCAACCTCAACCGATGAAGCTCACGTCCAACAAATCAAAGATTTGGTGTTGAAAAACCATCGATTAATGATTAGAGACCTTGCTGATGAAGTTGGCTTATCGAAAGGCTCAGTCAATACCATTTTGAAGGATGCTTTGGGCCTCAAGCGCGTCAAATCTCGACTGGTACCGAAAACATTCAATTTTTTGGAAAAAAGGCGTCGCGTTGAAGTGTGTGAAACAATGCTTTCCGACTACCAGGATGTCATGAAACGCATTATAACTGGCGATGGGACTTGGATCTATGCTTACGACCCCGAAACAACCGATCAATCGAGCGAATATCGTGCCAAAGGAGAGCCGAGACCAAAAAAACCGCGCCAAAGTCGCTCCAAAATCAAAGTCATGTTGACTGTTTTCTTCGATTATCGTGGTGTTGTGCTTTATGAATTCCTTCCAACCGGCCAAACAGTCAACAAGGAGTATTATTTGAACGTTATGCGTCGTTTGCGTAACGCTATCCGACTAAAAAGGCCGGAATTGTGGAAAGACAATTCTTGGTTTTTACACCACGATAATGCGCCATCCCATCGTGATCATTTCGCCAAAAACTCAACCCATATCGTTCCGCAACCACCGTATTCACCTGATCTGGTGCCGTGCGACTTCTGGCTGTTCAACAAGCTCAAAAGACCGCTCCGGGGACACCGTTTTGATACGATAGAGGAGATTCAAGCCGCAGCGAAGACGGAACTGAAGGCCATCCCGGAAAGTGACTACAACCAGTGTTTCAAAGATTGGAAAATCCGTTGGCATAAGTGCATTGCATCGGGAGGGGATAACTTTGAAGGGGTTGAAATTGATTTGGAAGAATAAATAAAGAATTTTCAAAATAAATACAATGTCACCTTATTTTTTGGACACAGTAGTATGTACAGTATTTATTATATTCGAAATAAATGTTACAAAGGTAGGTGTTACCGCACATTTTACAATTCAGAGATACAATACTACTGTGTTTTTCAATTGAAATATTATCTTGATGTTATTGAAAAAAAAATAATTGAAACTATAAAAACCATATTAGAAAGGAAAATTCGTGAAAAACCTTCGCAAATACAAAAAAAATTTAAAAGAAGTGACTAGATTAGAGTTAACCGTAGGTAGAAACAAATAAGAATACGTTTATATACGTTCATATATGGAAAAAAAGAAAAACAAGGTAAAAAATAAATAAATAATTGAATATATCAACAACAAATTAACGAATTTACAAACAACATAAATAAAGGAATAAATAAACAAACAAATAAATAAATAAATAAATGAGTAATATAAATTAATAAATACATAAATAAATATATAAAATATATAAGTAAGTAAATAAATATATAAAAATATAAATAAATAAATAAATAAGCAAATAAGTAAAATAATAAGATATATAAATGTATAATGTACAATGGAAAAAAAAACTACACAAATATTTAAGTATGATACAATACAACAAGTTTTTTTTTCGCTTTATAATTAGCTATTTAATTGCTTTACGAGGTTATTATTGCCTATAATACAGCTCGAAAAAAATTTCCTATTGTGTTTTTCAATTCTTTCAGAAACCAATTCAACATTCGCTCTTTCGTAAAGATCCATCGTAGAGTGGTGCCATGGTAGATTACGCATCATTTTCAGCGTTTTGTTTTGTGACACTTGCAAACGTGTACTCTGTTGTATAGTCAAAGCTTCGGTATAGTATTTGGACATGAGGAACAGCTGTAAAAAGTTAAATAATAAATCTGCAAAAGTATCCCAACAAAGACGACAGAACGACTGCAATTGTGTATTTTTGTAAAACTACCTCCTGCAGATTAGATCATGACTTTACAAAAATATAATGCTACACAAACCCTCAAAACTAGCTCTGCTAACCATTAAAAGTATATACATCTATATCAAAGAAAATCAAATCAAACCGAGTTATGCACTAAAATGTGACCAAAATGTTTCCAACTCTAATCACTCCCAATTGTATCGCAAGTGTCGAGTTCCAAGTTTCTCACTAAACTCAAAGATTTCTTTTGGACACATACAAGCACATTTCATATCGTCATTTATACTTTATAAACTGTGCTTAGCAAACAAGACCCATTTACTGAGTTCCATCTCAGCACAATAGTGTCACAAACGTCGTCGCTGATAAAACACACAACAAAGTAGCAATTTGATTCCGTTTAATGTTGCCAAGAATGTCCAATTGACATTTCATCTCGTCTTGTTGTTGTTGTTGTGAGGGCGTATTATGTGAATGTGTTGACCGTGTGTGGCAACAGTGGCAATAACGACACAAAGATAGATGTAAGACAATTGGCACGTTTGATATTTGGCAGAAGGAAGAGCAAACTAGGAGATGTCTTTTATCTAGGATGTGTAGTTTAAGGTTAACCACCTAAAGTCCTAATATATTCTCTAATTGTACTCGGGGGACGCGTTAGGACTATATTGCAATTGAATGTGTAATTTCTTTTTCTGGCTATAAACACACTGTATGCTGGGACTACATAGTATTTGGTGGGCAATGCCAGTCGGTTAGAAAAATAAACCACTTCCATAAACTCACACGCAGGGCTTGCAACAAAAAAATATTCTGCAAAATTACCACAGCTGGAAAAAGAGTTAAAGAGCGGTCTATAACAATGTGGGGCTAAAGTTATGTTGCAATATAAATTGGTTGCCACTTTGTTAGGATTGACAAGAAATTGGGCTCTTATTTCACGAGAAATTCATCTGAAGGTGTTAAATTGATGATATGAAGCTGAAAAAGTTATTGCACCCAAATGAACACGTCTTGAAGAGGTGCACGTTTGTATATTTATGAAGAACTGTCGTCGTCAGATGTGGCTATTTGGCCTGTCAGTTCAAATTGTCAAAATGGGAACACCTGCCTTTTAAATTGGTGGTTCAAAATCTCTATCGGTGCCCGAGTTATTTGAGCGGTTGCTCTGTATTGCTGGAATAAACAATGCCAAAGAAAAAACACTCTTTTACCATCTGACTGTGGCGTTAGTCCTTTTTTTTCAATGCAAATACAATACCAAAGGTCACTTTGAGGATATGTCATAGAATGTGCTCTCGTGCATTTCATGCGAATTCTCGGTTTATTCACATAATTACTTCATAAGAGTGACGACAGTCTTAATTCTGTTCAGCCCCCTTGACAAAACCTAAGATTCCTTAAACGAATTTTTGTTTCCATTTTCAGTCGCTGTCAACTTTCTTCCCGACTTTATTCGTGCTTCAAATAAATTGGTTAGTTAGGGTGAGCTTTGTTAGCTATGTTCACTTAGGCCTCTGGTTGGGCTCGTTTGTTCCCCTATTTCCAGTGTGGAGAAAATTTTGGTTAAAGTGGGGGAATTGTAGTGGAAAGAAGGTGGCTGATGTCAGAGGGATTACTTTTTGGATTTGTATGGGCGGGAAATGTTTTTGTTCGTTTGAGAACTTCATGATCTCACCGATCCCAATTCTTTTGAGGTGTGCATAATCCGGTTTCAGTGCTGACCCCAGCATTTTGCATCGCAGTCTCGCTTTTGCTGAGAAGTGGAAGTGCTCCAGATTTTCATCTTCCTCTTCGCAGCTTTTGTATGGTGAGATTTCTTCTAGTCCTATGTGCTAATTATTTTTAGTTTTGTTACCTACAAATATATAATAGTTTTAATTTTTGTTTGTAAAGTTCATTAATTCCACAAAAAATAATTCTTACTTAAATGCTTGAATGTGATATTTTAAACTATGTTCGCAATAAATTGAGTTATTATTTCGATAATGAAATAACCTTCTCTTTAATGAAATTTGCATAATATATATAATTTTGCTCTAAAAACATCACAAAAATGTTGTGATCAGAAGCTGTTCCGATATTGCATAAAATCCAACCAACTAACCAAGCGCCCAGAAATGCAGGAAAAGTAGCAAGTATCATAACCACGCTCTTATATAACACGGCCACGATAAATAGCAGGCAGAAATCTGGTTCAAAATCAAAGCAAAACGAGCCGATATTGCATAAAATCCAACCAACTAACCAAGCGCCCAGAAATGCAGGAAAAGTAGCAAGTATCATAATCACGCTCTTATATAACACGCCCACGATAAATAGCTGGCAGAAATATGGTTCAAAGTCAAAGCAAAACGAGCCGATATTGCAAAAATCCGACCAACTAACCAGGCGCCCAGAAACGCAGGAAAAGTAGCGAGTTTCCAAACACACTTTAATATCAAACGCCCACGATAAATAAAAGGCAAAATTTGGGTCAGGACCAGATTAGAAAAGTAAAACAAACCGAGCCGATATTGCATAAAATCCAACCAACTAACAAGGCACCCATAAATGCAGGAAAAGTAGCAAGTATCATAACCACGCTTTTATATAACACGGCCACGATAAATAGCAGGCAGAAATCTGTTTCAAAATCAAAACAGAAAAGTTAAGCAACCCGAGCCGATATCGAATAAAATCCTACCAACTAACCAGGTGCCCAGAAATGCAGGAAAACTTGCAAGTTTTCCAAACACGCTTTAATATCACACGCCCACGATAAATAAAAGGCAAAATTTGGGTCAGGACCAGATTAGAAAAGTAAAACAAACCGAGCCGATATTGCATAAAATCCAACCAACTAAACAGGCGCCCAGAAATACAGGAAAAGTAGCAAGTATCATAACCACGCTCTAATATAATACGCCCACGATAAATAGCAGACAGAAATCTGGTTCAAAATCAAAACAATACGAGCCGATATTGCATAAAATCCAACCAACTTAACAGGCGCCCAGAAATACAGGAAAACTAGCAAGTATCATAACCAAGCTTTTATATAACACGGCCACGATAAATAGCACTCAGAAATCTGGTTCAAAATCAAAACAAAACGAGCCGATGTTTCATAAAATCCGACCAACTAACCAGGCGCCCAGAAATGCAGGATAAAAAGCAAGTATCATAACCACGCTCTTATATAACACGGCCACGATAAATAGCAGGCAGAAATCTGTTTCAAAATCAAAACAGAAAAGTTAAGCAACCCGAGCCGATATCGAATAAAAACCTACCAACTAACCAGGTGCCTAGAAATGCAGGAAAACTTGCAAGTTTTCCAAACACGCTTAAATATCACACGCCCACAATAAATAAAAGGCAAAATTTGGGTCAGGACCAGATCAGAAAAGTAAAACAAACCGAGCCGATATTGCATAAAATCCAACCAACTAAACAGGCGCCCAGAAATACAGGAAAAGTAGCAAGTATCATAACCACGCTCTAATATAATACGCCCACGATAAATAGCAGACAGAAATCTGGTTCAAAATCAAAGCAAAACGAGCCGATATTGCATAAAATCCTACCAACAAACCAGGCGCCCAGAAACGCAGGAAAAGTAGCAAGTATCAAAACCACGCTTTAATATCACACGTCCACGACAAATAAAAGGCATAAATTAAGGTCAGGACCAGATCAGAAAAGTTAAACAAACCGGGCCGATATTGCATAAAATCCAACCAACTAACCAGGCGCCCAGAATTGCAGGAAAAGTAGCAAGTATTATAGCCACGCTCTTGTATAACACGCCCACGATAAATAAGTGGCATAAATTTGGGTCAGGACCAGATCAGAAAAGTTAAACAAACCGAGCTGATATTACATAAAATCCAACCAACTAAACAGGCGCCCAGAAATACAGGAAAACTAGCAAGTATCATAACCAAGCTTTTATATAACACGGCCACGATAAATAGCAGGCAGAAATCTGTTTCAAAATCAAAACAGAAAAGTTAAGCAACCCGAGCCGATATCGAATAAAATCCTACCAACTAACCAGGTGCCCAGAAATGCAGGAAAACTTGCAAGTTTTCCAAACACGCTTTAATATCACACGCCCACGATAAATAAAAGGCAAAATTTGGGTCAGGACCAGATTAGAAAAGTAAAACAAACCGAGCCGATATTGCATAAAATCCAACCAACTAACAAGGCACCCATAAATGCAGGAAAAGTAGCAAGTATCATAACCACGCTTTTATATAACACGCCCACGATAAAAAGCAAGAAATCTGGTTCAAAATCAAAACAAAACGAGCCGATATTGCCAAAAATCCGACCAACTAACAAGGCACCCAGAAATGCAGGAAAAGTAGCAAGTATCATAACCACGCTCTAATATAATACGCCCACGATAAATAGCAGACAGAAATCTGGTTCAAAATCAAAACAATACGAGCCGATATTGCATAAAATCCAACCAACTTAACAGGCGCCCAGAAATACAGGAAAACTAGCAAGTATCATAACCAAGCTTTTATATAACACGGCCACGATAAATAGCAGGCAGAAATCTGTTTCAAAATCAAAACAGAAAAGTTAAGCAACCCGAGCCGATATCGAATAAAATCCTACCAACTAACCAGGTGCCCAGAAATGCAGGAAAACTTGCAAGTTTTCCAAACACGCTTTAATATCACACGCCCACGATAAATAAAAGGCAAAATTTGGGTCAGGACCAGATTAGAAAAGTAAAACAAACCGAGCCGATATTGCATAAAATCCAACCAACTAAACAGGCGCCCAGAAATACAGGAAAAGTAGCAAGTATCATAACCACGCTCTAATATAATACGCCCACGATAAATAGCAGACAGAAATCTGGTTCAAAATCAAAACAATACGAGCCGATATTGCATAAAATCCAACCAACTTAACAGGCGCCCAGAAATACAGGAAAACTAGCAAGTATCATAACCAAGCTTTTATATAACACGGCCACGATAAATAGCACTCAGAAATCTGGTTCAAAATCAAAACAAAACGAGCCGATGTTTCATAAAATCCGACCAACTAACCAGGCGCCCAGAAATGCAGGATAAAAAGCAAGTATCATAACCACGCTCTTATATAACACGGCCACGATAAATAGCAGGCAGAAATCTGTTTCAAAATCAAAACAGAAAAGTTAAGCAACCCGAGCCGATATCGAATAAAATCCTACCAACTAACCAGGTGCCCAGAAATGCAGGAAAACTTGCAAGTTTTCCAAACTCGCTTTAATATCACACGCCCACAATAAATAAAAGGCAAAATTTGGGTCAGGACCAGATCAGAAAAGTAAAACAAACCGAGCCGATATTGCATAAAATCCAACCAACTAAACAGGCGCCCAGAAATACAGGAAAAGTAGCAAGTATCATAACCACGCTCTAATATAATACGCCCACGATAAATAGCAGACAGAAATCTGGTTCAAAATCAAAGCAAAACGAGCCGATATTGCATAAAATCCTACCAACAAACCAGGCGCCCAGAAACGCAGGAAAAGTAGCAAGTATCAAAACCACGCTTTAATATCACACGTCCACGACAAATAAAAGGCATAAATTAAGGTCAGGACCAGATCAGAAAAGTTAAACAAACCGGGCCGATATTGCATAAAATCCAACCAACTAACCAGGCGCCCAGAATTGCAGGAAAAGTAGCAAGTATTATAGCCACGCTCTTGTATAACACACCCACGATAAATAGCAGGCAGAAATCTAGTTCAAAGTCAAAACAAAACGAGCCGATATGGCATAAAATCCGACCAACTAACCAGGAGCCCAGAAATGCTGGATAAATATCATAACCAAGCTTTTATATAACACGCCCAAGATAAATAGGAGGCAGAAATCTGGTTCAAAATCAAAGCAAAACGAGCAGATATTTCATAAAATCCGACCAACTAACCAGGCGCCCAGAAATGCAGGAAAACTAGCAAGTATCATAACCAAGCTTTTATATAACACACCCACGATAAATAGCAGGCAGAAATCTAGTTCAAAGTCAAAACAAAACGAGCCGATGTTTCATAAAATCCGACCAACTAACCAGGCGCCCAGAAACGCAGGATAAATAGCAAGTATCATAACCACGCCCTTATATAACACGGCCACGATAAATAGCAGGCAGAAATCTGTTTCAAAATCAAAACAGAAAAGTTAAGCAACCCGAGCCGATATCGAATAAAATCCTACCAACTAACCAGGTGCCCAGAAATGCAGGAAAACTTGCAAGTATCATAACCACGCTTTTATATAACACGCCCAAGATAAATAAATAGCAGGCAGAAATCTGGTTCAAAATCAAAACAAAACGAGCCGATATTTCATAAAATCCGACCAACTAACCAGGCGACCAGAAATGCAGGATAAATTGTAAGTATCATAACCAAGCTTTTATATAACACGCCGACGATAACTAGCAAGAGATCTGGTTCAAAATCAAAACAAAACGAGCCGATATTGCATAAAATCCTACCAACAAACCAGGCGCCCAGAATTGCAGGAAATATAGCCAGTTTTCCAAACACGCTTTAATATCACGTCCGCGATAAATAAAAGGCATAACATTGGGTCAGGTCCAGATCAAAAAAGTTAAACAAACCGAGCCGATATTGCATAAAATCCAACCAACTAAACAGGCGCACAGAAATACAGGAAAAGTAGCAAGTATCATAACCACGCTCTAATATAATACGCCCACGATAAATAGCAGACAGAAATCTGGTTCAAAATCAAAACAATACGAGCCGATATTGCATAAAATCCAACCAACTAAACAGGCGCCCAGAAACACAGGAAAACTAGCAAGTATCATAACCAAGCTTTTATATAACACGGCCACGATAAATAGCACTCAGAAATCTGGTTCAAAATCAAAACAAAACGAGCCGATATTGCATAAAATCCTACCAACAAACCAGGCGCCCAGAATTGCAGGAAAAGTAGCCAGTTTTCCAAACACGCTTTAATATCACTTCCACGATAAATAAAAGGCATAACATTGGGTCAGGTCCAGATCAAAAAAGTTAAACAAACCGAGCCGATATTGCATAAAATCCAACCAACTAAACAGGCGCCCAGAAATACAGGAAAAGTAGCAAGTATCATAACCACGCTCTTGTATAATACGCCCACGATAAATAAAAGGCTTAAATTTGGGTCAGGACCAGATCAGAAAAGTAAAACAAACCGAGCCGATATAGCATAAAATCCAACCAACTAAACAGGCGCCCAGAAATGCAGGAAAAGTAGCAAGTATCATAACCACGCTTTTATAAAACACGCCCACGATAAATAGCAGACAGAAATCTGGTTCAAAATCAAAACAAAACGAGCCGATATTGCATAAAATCCTACCAACAAACCAGGCGCCCAGAATTGCAGGAAAAGTAGCCAGTTTTCCAAACACGCTTTAATATCACGTCCACGATAAATAAAAGGCATAACATTGGGTCAGGTCCAGATCAAAAAAGTTAAACAAACCGAGCCGATATTGCATAAAATCCAACCAACTAAACAGGCACCCAGAAATACAGGAAAAGTAGCAAGTATCATAACCACGCTCTTGTATAATACGCCCACGATAAATAAAAGGCTTAAATTTGGGTCAGGACCAGATCAGAAAAGTAAAACAAACCGAGCCGATATTGCATAAAATCGAACCAACTAAACAGGCGCCCAGAAATACAGGAAAAGTAGCAAGTTTTCCAAACACGCTTTAATATCACACGGCCACGATAAATAAAAGGCAAAATTTGGGTCAGGACCAGATCAGAAAAGTAAAACAAACCGAGCCGATATTGCATAAAATCCAACCAACTAAACAGGCGCCCAGAAATACAGGAAAAGTAGCACGTATCATAACCACGCTCTAATATAATACGCCGACGATAAATAGCAGGCAGAAATCTGGTTCAAAATCAAGACAAAACGAGCCGATATTGCATAAAATCCAACCAACTAACTAGGCGCCCAGAAATGCAGGAAAAGTAGCAAGTATCATAACCACGCTTTTATATAACACGCCCAAGATAAATAGGAGGCAGAAATCTGGTTCAAAATCAAAGCAAAACGAGCCGATATTGCATAAAATCCTACCAACAAACCAGGCGCCCAGAATTGCAGGAAAAGTAGCCAGTTTCCCAAACACGCTTTAATATCACACGCCCACGATAAATACAAGGCAAAATTTGGGTCAGGACCAGATCAGAAAAGTAAAACAAACCGAGCCGATATTGCATAAAATCCAACCAACAAAACAGGCGCCCAGAAATACAGGAAAAGTAGCAAGTATCATAACCACGCTCTTACATAACACGGCCACGATAAATAGCAGGCAGAAATCTGGTTCAAAATCAAGACAAAACGAGCCGATATTGCATAAAATCCAACCAACTAACTAGGCGCCCAGAAATGCAGGATAAATAGCAAGTATCATAACCACGCTCTTACATAACACGGCCACGATAAATAGCAGGCAGAAATCTGGTTCAAAATCAAAGCAAAACGAGCCGATATTGCATAAAATCCTACCAACAAACCAGGCGCCCAGAAACGCAGGAAAAGTAGCAAGTATCAAAACCACGCTTTAATATCACACGTCCACGACAAATAAAAGGCATAAATTAAGGTCAGGACCAGATCAGAAAAGTTAAACAAACCGGGCCGATATTGCATAAAATCCAACCAACTAACCAGGCGCCCAGAATTGCAGGAAAAGTAGCAAGTATCATAACCACGCTTTTATATAACACGCCCAAGATAAATAGCGGGCAGAAATCTGGTTCAAAATCCAAACAAAACGAGCCGATATCGCAAAAAATCCGACCAACTAACCAGGCGCCCAGAAATGCAGGAAGAGTAGCAAGTATTATAACCACGCTCTTGTATAACACGCCCACGATAAATAGCAGGCAGAAATCTCGTTCAAAATCAAAACAAAACGAGCCGATATGGCATAAAATCCAAACAACTAAACAGGCGCACAGAAATACAGGAAAACTAGCAAGTATCATAACCACGCTTTTATATAACACGGCCACGATAAATAGCACTCAGAAATCTGGTTCAAAATCAAAACAAAACGAGCCGATATTGCATAAGATCCTACCAACAAACCAGGCGCCCAGAATTGCAGGAAAAGTAGCCAGTTTTCCAAACACGCTTTAATATCACGTCCACGATAAATAAAAGGCATAACATTGGGTCAGGTCCAGATCAAAAAAGTTAAACAAACCGAGCCGATATTGCATAAAATCCAACCAACTAAACAGGCGCCCAGAAATACAGGAAAAGTAGCAAGTATCATAACCACGCTCTTGTATAATACGCCCACGATAAATAAAAGGCATAAATTTGGGTCAGGACCAGATCAGAAAAGTAAAACAAACCGAGCCGATATAGCATAAAATCCAACCAACTAAACAGGCGCCCAGAAATGCAGGAAAAGTAGCAAGTATCATAACCACGCTTTTATAAAACACGCCCACGATAAATAGCAGGCAGAAATCTGGTTCAAAATCAAAACAAAACGAGCCGATATTGCCAAAAATCCGACCAATTAACCAGGCGCCCAGAAATGCAGGAAAAGTAGCAAGTTTTCCAAACACGCTTTAATATCACACGCCCACGATAAATAAAAGGCAAAATTTGGGTCAGGACCAGATCAGAAAAGTAAAACAAACCGAGCCGATATTGCATAAAATCCAACCAACTAAACAGGCGCCCAGAAATACAGGAAAAGTAGCAAGTTTTCCAAACACGCTTTAATATCACACGCCCACGATAAATAAAAGGCAAAATTTGGGTCAGGACCAGATCAGAAAAGTAAAACAAACCGAGCCGATATTGCATAAAATCCAACCAACTAAACAGGCGCCCAGAAATACAGGAAAAGTGGCAAGTTTTCCAAACACGCTTTAATATCACACGCCCACGATAAATAAAAGGCAAAATTTGGGTCAGGTCCAGATCAAAAAAGTTAAACAAACCGAGCCGATATTGCATAAAATCCAACCAACTAAACAGGCGCCCAGAAATACAGGAAAAGTAGCAAGTATCATAACCACGCTCTAATATAATACGCCCACGATAAATAGCAGACAGAAATCTGGTTCAAAATCAAAGCAAAACGAGCCGATATTGCATAAAATCCAAACAACTAAACAGGCGCACAGAAATACAGGAAAACTAGCAAGTATCATAACCACGCTTTTATATAACACGGCCACGATAAATAGCACTCAGAAATCTGGTTCAAAATCAAAACAAAACGAGCCGATATTGCATAAGATCCTACCAACAAACCAGGCGCCCAGAATTGCAGGAAAAGTAGCCAGTTTTCCAAACACGCTTTAATATCACGTCCACGATAAATAAAAGGCATAACATTGGGTCAGGTCCAGATCAAAAAAGTTAAACAAACCGAGCCGATATTGCATAAAATCCAACCAACTAAACAGGCGCCCAGAAATACAGGAAAAGTAGCAAGTATCATAACCACGCTCTTGTATAACACGCCCACGATAAATAGCAGGCAGAAATCTCGTTCAAAATCAAAACAAAACGAGCCGATATGGCATAAAATCCAAACAACTAAACAGGCGCCCAGAAATACAGGAAAAGTAGCAAGTATCATAACCACGCTCTTGTATAATACGCCCACGATAAATAAAAGGCATAAATTTGGGTCAGGACCAGATCAGAAAAGTAAAACAAACCGAGCCGATATAGCATAAAATCCAACCAACTAAACAGGCGCCCAGAAATGCAGGAAAAGTAGCAAGTATCATAACCACGCTTTTATAAAACACGCCCACGATAAATAGCAGGCAGAAATCTGGTTCAAAATCAAAACAAAACGAGCCAATATTGCCAAAAATCCGACCAATTAACCAGGCGCCCAGAAATGCAGGAAAAGTAGCAACTTTTCCAAACACGCTTTAATATCACACGCCCACGATAAATAAAAGGCAAAATTTGGGTCAGGACCAGATCAGAAAAGTAAAACAAACCGAGCCGATATTGCATAAAATCCAACCAACTAAACAGGCGCCCAGAAATACAGGAAAAGTAGCAAGTTTTCCAAACACGCTTTAATATCACACGCCCACGATAAATAAAAGGCAAAATTTGGGTCAGGACCAGATCAGAAAAGTAAAACAAACCGAGCCGATATTGCATAAAATCCAACCAACTAAACAGGCGCCCAGAAATACAGGAAAAGTGGCAAGTTTTCCAAACACGCTTTAATATCACACGCCCACGATAAATAAAAGGCAAAATTTGGGTCAGGTCCAGATCAAAAAAGTTAAACAAACCGAGCCGATATTGCATAAAATCCAACCAACTAAACAGGCGCCCAGAAATACAGGAAAAGTAGCAAGTATCATAACCACGCTCTAATATAATACGCCCACGATAAATAGCAGACAGAAATCTGGTTCAAAATCAAAACAATACGAGCCGATATTGCATAAAATCCAACCAACTAAACAGGCGCCCAGAAATACAGGAAAAGTAGCAAGTATCATAACCACGCTCTAATATAATACGCCCACGATAAATAGCAGACAGAAATCTGGTTCAAAATCAAAGCAAAACGAGCCGATATTGCATAAAATCCTACCAACAAACCAGGCGCCCAGAAACGCAGGAAAAGTAGCAAGTATCATAACCACGCTCTAATATAATACGCCGACGATAAATAGCAGGCAGAAATCTGGTTCAAAATCAAGACAAAACGAGCCGATATTGCATAAAATCCAACCAACTAACTAGGCGCCCAGAAATGCAGGAAAAGTAGCAAGTATCATAACCACGCTTTTATATAACACGCCCAAGATAAATAGGAGGCAGAAATCTGGTTCAAAATCAAAGCAAAACGAGCCGATATTGCATAAAATCCTACCAACAAACCAGGCGCCCAGAATTGCAGGAAAAGTAGCCAGTTTTCCAAACACGCTTTAATATCACACGCCCACGATAAATAAAAGGCAAAATTTGGGTCAGGACCAGATCAGAAAAGTTAAACAAACCGGGCCGATATTGCATAAAATCCAACCAACTAACCAGGCGCCCAGAATTGCAGGAAAAGTAGCAAGTATCATAACCACGCTTTTATATAACACGCCCAAGATAAATAGCGGGCAGAAATCTGGTTCAAAATCCAAACAAAACGAGCCGATATCGCAAAAAATCCGACCAACAAACCAGGCGCCCAGAAATGCAGGAAGAGTAGCAAGTATTATAACCACGCTCTTGTATAACACGCCCACGATAAATAGCAGGCAGAAATCTGGTTCAAAATCAAAACAAAACGAGCCGATATGGCATAAAATCCAAACAACTAAACAGGCGCCCAGAAATACAGGAAAACTAGCAAGTATCATAACCACGCTTTTATATAACACGCCCAAGATAAATAGCGGGCAGAAATCTGGTTCAAAATCAAAGCAAAACGAGCCGATATTGCATAAAATCCTACCAACAAACCAGGCGCCCAGAATTGCAGGAAAAGTAGTCAGTTTTCCGAACACGCTTTAATATCACTTCCACGATAACTAAAAGGCATAACATTTGGTCAGGTCCAGATCAAAAAAGTTAAACAAACCGAGCCAATATTGCATAAAATCCAACCAACTAAACAGGCGCCCAGAAATACAGGAAAAGTAGCAAGTATCATAACCACGCTCTAATATAATACGCCCACGATAAATAGTAGGCAGAAATCTGGTTCAAAATCAAAACAAAACGAGCCGATATGGCATAAAATCCAAACAACTAAACAGGCGCCCAGAAATACAGGAAAACTAGCAAGTATCATAACCAAGCTTTTATATAACACACCCACGATAAATAGCAGGCAGAAATCTGGTTCAAAGTCAAAACAAAACGAGCCGATGTTTCATAAAATCCGACCAACTAACCAGGCGCCCAGAAATGCAGGATAAATAGCAAGTATCATAACCACGCTCTTATATAACACGGCCACGATAAATAGCAGGCAGAAATCTGGTTCAAAATCAAAACAAAACGAGCCGATATTGCATAAAATCCAACCAACTAAACAGGCGCCCAGAAATACAGGAAAAGTAGCAAGTATCATAACCACGCTCTAATATAATACGCCCACGATAAATAGCAGACAGAAATCTGGTTCAAAATCAAAACAATACGAGCCGATATTGCATAAAATCCAACCAACTAAACAGGTGCCCAGAAATACAGGAAAAGTAGCAAGTATCATAACCACGCTCTAATATAATACGCCCACGATAAATAGCAGACAGAAATCTGGTTCAAAATCAAAGCAAAACGAGCCGATATTGCATAAAATCCTACCAACAAACCAGGCGCCCAGAAACGCAGGAAAAGTAGCAAGTATCATAACCACGCTCTAATATAATACGCCGACGATAAATAGCAGGCAGAAATCTGGTTCAAAATCAAGACAAAACGAGCCGATATTGCATAAAATCCGACCAACTAACTAGGCGCCCAGAAATGCAGGAAAAGTAGCAAGTATCATAACCACGCTTTTATATAACACGCCCAAGATAAATAAATAGGAGGCAGAAATCTGGTTCAAAATCAAAGCAAAACGAGCCGATATTGCATAAAATCCTACCAACAAACCAGGCGCCCAGAATTGCAGGAAAAGTAGCCAGTTTTCCAAACACGCTTTAATATCACACGCCCACGATAAATAAAAGGCAAAATTTGGGTCAGGACCAGATCAGAAAAGTTAAACAAACCGGGCCGATATTGCATAAAATCCAACCAACTAACCAGGCGCCCAGCCCAGAATTGCAGGAAAAGTAGCAAGTATCATAACCACGCTTTTATATAACACGCCCAAGATAAATAGCGGGCAGAAATCTGGTTCAAAATCCAAACAAAACGAGCCGATATCGCAAAAAATCCGACCAACTGACCAGGCGCCCAGAAATGCAGGAAGAGTAGTCAGTTTTCCGAACACGCTTTAATATCACTTCCACGATAACTAAAAGGCATAACATTTGGTCAGGTCCAGATCAAAAAAGTTAAACAAACCGAGCCGATATGGCATAAAATCCAAACAACTAAACAGGCGCCCAGAAATACAGGAAAACTAGCAAGTATCATAACCACGCTTTTATATAACACGCCCAAGATAAATAGCGGGCAGAAATCTGGTTCAAAATCAAAGCAAAACGAGCCGATATTGCATAAAATCCTACCAACAAACCAGGCGCCCAGAATTGCAGGAAAAGTAGTCAGTTTTCCGAACACGCTTTAATATCACTTCCACGATAACTAAAAGGCATAACATTTGGTCAGGTCCAGATCAAAAAAGTTAAACAAACCGAGCCAATATTGCATAAAATCCAACCAACTAAACAGGCGCCCAGAAATACAGGAAAAGTAGCAAGTATCATAACCACGCTCTAATATAATACGCCCACGATAAATAGTAGGCAGAAATCTGGTTCAAAATCAAAACAAAACGAGCCGATATGGCATAAAATCCAAACAACTAAACAGGCGCCCAGAAATACAGGAAAACTAGCAAGTATCATAACCAAGCTTTTATATAACACACCCACGATAAATAGCAGGCAGAAATCTGGTTCAAAGTCAAAACAAAACGAGCCGATGTTTCATAAAATCCGACCAACTAACCAGGCGCCCAGAAATGCAGGATAAATAGCAAGTATCATAACCACGCTCTTATATAACACGGCCACGATAAATAGCAGGCAGAAATCTGGTTCAAAATCAAAACAAAACGAGCCGATATGGCATAAAATCCAAACAACTAAACAGGCGCCCAGAAATACAGGAAAACTAGCAAGTATCGTAACCACGCTCTTGTATAACACGCCCACGATAAATAAAAGGCATAAATTTGGGTCAGGACCATATCAGAAAAGTTAAACAAACCGAGCCGATATTGCATGAAATCCAACCAACTAACCAGGCGCCCAGAAAAGCAGGAAAAGTAGCAAGTATCATAACCACGCTCTTGTATAACACGCCCAAGATAAATAAAAGGCATAAATTTGGGTCAGGACCAGATCAGAAAAGTTAAACAAACCGGGCCGATATTGCATAAAATCCAACCAACTAACCAGGCGCCCAGAAATGCAGGATAAATAGCAAGTATCATAACTAAGCTTTTATATAACACGCCCACGATAAATAGCAGACAGAAATCTGGTTCAAAATCAAAACAATACGAGCCGATATCGCAAAAAATCTGACCAACTAACCAGGCGCCCAGAAATGCAGGAAGAGTAGCAAGTATCATAACCACGCTCTTGTATAACACGCCCAAGATAAATAAAAGGCATAAATTTGGGTCAGGACCAGATCAGAAAAGTTAAACAAACCGGGCCGATATTGCATAAAATCCAACCAACTAACCAGGCGCCCAGAAATGCAGGATAAATAGCAAGTATCATAACAAAGCTTTTATATAACACGCCCACGATAAATAGCAGGCAGAAATCTCGTTCAAAATCAAAACAAAACGAGCCGATATCGCAAAAAATCTGACCAACTAACCAGGCGCCCAGAAATGCAGGAAGAGTAGCAAGTATCATAACCACGCTCTTGTATAACACGCCCAAGATAAATAAAAGGCATAAATTTGAGTCAGGACCAGATCAGAAAAGTTAAACAAACCGGGCCGATATTGCATAAAATCCAACCAACTAACCAGGCGCCCAGAAATACAGGATAAATAGCAAGTATCATAACTAAGCTTTTATATAACACGCCCACGATAACTAGCAAGAGATCTGGTTCAAAATCAAAACAAAACGAGCCGATATTGCAAAAAATCCGACCAACTAATCAGGCGCCCAGAAACATAAAAGGCACGCCCACGATAAATAAAAGGCATAAATTTGGGTCAGGACCAGATCAGAAAAGTTCAACAAACCGAGCTGATATTACATAAAATCCAACCAAATAACCAGGCGCCCAGAAATGCAGGATAAGTAGCAAGTATCATAACCACGCTCTAATATAATACGCCCACGATAAATAGCAAGCAAAAATCTGGTTCAAAATCAAAACAAAACGAGCCGATATTGCCAAAAATCCGACCAATTAACCAGGCGCCCAGAAATGCAGGAAAAGTAGCAAGTTTTCCAAACACGCTTTAATATCACACGCCCACGATAAATAAAAGGCAAAATTTGGGTCAGGACCAGATCAGAAAAGTTAAACAAACTGAGCCCATATTGCATAAAATCCAGCCAACTAACCAGGTGACCAGAAATGCAGGAAAACTTGCAAATATCATAAATACGCTTTTATTTAACACGTTCACTATTGAAAGCAAGAAATCTGGTTCAAAATCAAAACAAAACTGCATCAAATGCAACCAACTAACCAGGCGTCCAGAAATGCAGGAAAAGTAGCAAGTATCATAACCACGCTTTTATATAACACGCCCACGATAAAAAGCAAGAAATCTGGTTCAAAATCAAAACAAAATGAGCCGATATTGCATAAAATCCAACCAACTACCCAGGTGCCCAGAAATGCAGGAAAAGTAGCAAGTATCATAACCACGCTTTTATATAACACGCCCACGATAAAAAGCAAGAAATCTGGTTCAAAATCAAAACAAAATGAGCCGATATTGCATAAAATCCAGCCAACTAACCAGGTGCCCAGAAACGCAAGAAAGTAGCGAATTTTCCAAACACAGAACCAAAAACCGCTGCTGCCCAATCACATCGGCCCTAACGTTCCCATCTCATCATGATAGGATATTTTCAAGTCAGAGGACGGAGGATGAGCCTGCTATTCTTGAACTTCCCTGCAAATATCTCACTCTAACAAAAATCTCGGATTCCCACTTTACCAATGGTCAATGACACCCCCGTGGAAGTCGCAACGGTCAAATCCTCCAGCGGAAATCTCAACTTTATTCAAGCATCTTCAAGCATTTAAACTTATTTTGCAGTACCAAATCGATTAATTAAAATTTAGTAAGACAATTTACCACTCCTAAAGCATTCAACGCCCCATCGATTCAAGGATCACTTTCCGGCCTATCCATTACAAATCTTAACCTTTCAACCAATACTAATTGCTGCAATAAATAATAACAATGTGCACCCTTGTGTCCTGTGTCATCCTCACATTCATCCACAAATATTTATATGAAAAAAAAAAATTAATATTTCATAACAGAAGGTTCGAAAACTCTTCAAAAACTTCCAGCAAACCTATAAAAAGGGGCCAATGGACACAACAGAAGAGTCCTCTTTGTGTGTGTTTTCTTTCCAAGTTGATTAAGATTCGTTGTTGGACTCGTATCCTTGTACATTAAAACGATTTCATGCTGGGTTTTTTATTACGCAAACATATTTACATAGAAACATTCCAGCCCTCCACTCCAGGATGGCAAACAGGAGGGAGAAATAAACAAAATAATAAAAAAAAAAAATTATGCGCTTGAATTAAGGACAGTGCCTTAGCTCACAGGTAATTTATATCAAGGATATCATTCGCACCACTCAACTGAGCTGCACACGAGTTAATTATTACAATTTTGATTTCCTGCAGGATATTGCACTTTTATACAAAAAAAAAAAAAAACAGTTGGGTTGTCAATATATCACCTCGAGGTGTCAAGTTTAGGATTTATGCGACTGGAAACTTGTTTTTTACCTCATCACTTTGTCAACCAACCCTCGGTTAAACAATCATAAGTTTTGTCTCTCATCTCAACTGCCACAGTGAAGGTACATATACAAATTTTGAATTTGCATTTTTATTACAATACCCGCAATGTGAACTAATTAGACTGACTGAGGGAAGTGCTTTGACACGTTGAAAATTTATTTATTCAAAAAGTGTGTGACTTCTGATGAAGCTGTAGTGCTCACTCAAATATGAACACTATGATGTAGAATTATAATTCTTGGCTTAGATTCTTTGAGGCTATAAATAATAATGTGTTTGTTTCTTAGAGTAGCTAATCCTTAAGGGTTAAATCCATTCAAGGAAGGGAGTCCAATTCAAATGCAATTATTGCTTGGCTGCTGTTTAATTAATAGTATGTAAAATTTAGACTTGAATGAATAACGAATGTCGTGATGACATTCATACATGTTGATTTATAAATGTTGTTTATAATCAAGTCAAGGCGCAACATCTTAAGTTAAATAATAATATATTTTTTATTCAGTGTAAATTCTGTTCTTTCCCCAGCTTTAACACTTTTCAAAGGAATTATTACAGACAGTGAAGGCCAAGACAAAATATATTCAACGTTTCCCACAAATAAAAACGATTCAACGTTGAAAAAACAAACTTCACAATCTTGAAACCCCACAAACGACAAGCAATAAAAGAATACTAACGACAAAAGGAATATCTATGAATATATACTTGCGATTAAAGATCCGCAAAAAAAAAACTTGAGGCTGTTGGAGCGACATTTCAGGAAGAGCGTAAGGAAAACGTTTGCAAATTCCCGGATCGCGACATGGTCAACCTCACTTGCACCAAAGACGATCTGAAAACCTAGGTTGAACCACGACAGCCTGTAGTGCCAAATGTTCAAACCATCTTTGAATCAGTATAGGCCTATAAGCTTATAAACCACCGTAAGTAAAATCTTTGAAAACATTTTGAAAGAAAAGCTATAAAAATGTATAGGAGATCGGAACGTATACCCCAACGAGCAGTTCGGTTTCCGACGCTTTCACAGCACATTCCATCAAGTGTTGCGAATTTGCGACCACATAAAACGAAGCCGAGATGTTTGCAAATCAACAGAACTTATACTTCTGGTTATCGAAAAGGCATTCGATACTCTCTGGCATGATGGTCTTATTTATAAAATGATAAACCTGTATTTTCCAATACATTTATGTAAAATTGTCCAAAGTTTTCTGTCAAATCGCAGTTTTCAAGTCTTCGTGAACGTTCCATTCTGTCCAATCTCAGGTGTACCGCAGGGAGAAGTCGTTAGTCCAGTCCTTTATAACATATACACTTTTGATTTCCCACAATTACCGGGCTGTCAATTCGCTATGTATGCAGATGATACAGCAATTTTCTCATCACATCAGTTTTCTCTCGGCATTAAGAGCCCCTTCATAAAAACAAAATCTAAACTATCAAATGACAACAAGATTATTATCCACAAAGTCATATTCCAAGGTATTCTGCTTTATGGTTGCCAAGTATGTGGTAGCTGTGCCAAAACACGCATTTGGAGATTGCAAATATCGCAAAACAAACTCCTTAAGATGATGCTCAATTTACCTTGGCACTAATCTACTAAAGAACTGCATCTAAAATGGAATGTTGCATTGATTTCTGACAGAATTCGAAAACTTGTTCATTCGTTCAGGATTCGCTGTGCATTCACGGATAATATTCTACTCAATCAATTGTCTAATTAACGAACTATCAAATCAGTTAATATTACATGAAATGTTATTTATTTTATAGATATACGTGTTTTATATATTTATTCTCTTACTTATGTATACATTTGTTTATCATTGTCAACAGATACATTTTGTTTGAACTATTTTCGCGTTTGTTTGATTAAATTTTTCCTTATATTTATCTCATATTGCTTCATAAGTTGTTATTTATTTATTTTTAAAATTATAAATTTATATGTATATTTTTTTGCCCACTTATTTATTTATTTTTTTATTTCATTATTTATTTCTATATCTTAAGTTTAAAAATATTTCTGTACTTATTAACTTCGATTTAGTCGTTTTTTTTTTTTTTTGTTTAAATCTAAACCATTATTTGACATTAAAAATGTTTATGCAATATCATACCTAATGTTTTTTTTTCTTTAATTTTTTTTTTTTGCCCTTTAAATTGGAAGTTTTTCTGGTATTTTCCTTCAGAATTTAAATGTTATGAAATGTTATAAAACAATTTTCTTTATAAAATTAAATTAATATTTCAGTCGAAAGATAACATGTAAATTATCATATCTCTGAATGTAAAATGTGCGGCAACAAACCTACTTCTAAAGTTTTGTGATACCAATAAAATATCTATCTTTGAATCATCATCATTTAAATTTATCTTGGGTTACTTGATTACTTTGTAAGCCTTTTTATAAATATGCAAATACGATTTCTTCAGGGCTCCAAAATGTATCCAAATGAATTACATCCATTGCCAGATCACCCTTGTAGTCCTTTTCCAGTCTTTTACCTCACTTTTCAATCTTTCCATTTAGCAAATTTGCGGATATTGGAAAATTTCCATTGCTTGTCATCTGTCATTGGGATTCCATCTTATTTCCGATTCAAAACGGATTTCTTAGAAGTAGATCAACAATAAAATAATTTATATCTCGAAGCGAAGATACAGAGTTACAGAGTTACAGAGTTTAATAAGCAAACAATCGATACGTTGACCTTTTCAGACATTCAAAGTTCAATCCGTTTGAAGTTAGATTCCAAAAATTCTCCGTACAGCAGTTAATTATTTTCTTTATAATTTTTTATTTTATTTCAATTAAAAATGATGGAATTTGGAAAAGCAAATTTTTGAAAATCACCACAAATTAAAGATAATAAAAAAGTTTTAAATTTTAACGCAAATTCATACTTCATGTCCTTAAGCAAGATTTTTGATTATTTTATGATGCGGATTTTTTTCCAAAGTGATCCCATAGATGTCCAATTGGGTTGAGATCTTTGGACTGTTTAATTTGATTTTCCTTTACAATAGATGAAGTTCGCTTTGATTCGTTATTTTGTTGAAAACTAAACCTGTTCCCGAGATCAAGCTTTTGAGCACTTAAAAAACATCCTCTTTTCCTATGTTTTAGTACCCAAATTTATCCATAGAACACTTGATTTTTTTTATTAAGTATTTATTCAATACTTAATTAATATTACAATCTAGTCATCTGGACTAATAAGCAACTTTATTCTAACCTATTTTTTTAAATGAAACATTTGTCCAAAAAGCTCGCCCTGTAACGTTTCTTGGTGTCTGGTATACTATAGGTTTTCATCTACACCAGCTCAAATGATTTAATTCGTTTGTGTCTGCGTACAATGTTTGTGTTATCCAGGAGCTGTGATGCTTCCACATTAACATGTTGTTTGAGTCGCGGCAGCTCTTAAAACTGCAACTTATTCTTGAGTCCTTACTTGATCTTGAACGCTGTTCTCTCAAATACACAATTCTATTGCAATTGCTTTCAAGTTCCATAACATTTTCTGCAGCTCGAGAAGCTCCATTTCTTTCAGCTTTTTTTTTTATTACGGCCTAACGATCCCTTGGTTTGTTTCTAGTCACTATCATGACTCCATCGAAAAAATTTTGTTCCTACGACAAATTTCATTATATTCATTGCACATAGAATACTTCAGAAAGCAGATAATGAAATGTGTACTCATGCGAAACAAAACAAAGAGGGTAGTAAAAGATATACAAAAAGAGAAAAAAAACTCCAGCCAGATTTGAACCCAGAACCTGGAAACTACAATGAACTATCAACCCACTATGCCAACAAACCTTGCAAGTTTCAACAATTTTACCGTTGGCATTAGGGATAGGTATGCACTTTCATTTACTATAATGCACTTTAGGATTTGTTTTTTGTTTTAAACTTTTCACCAGGAAGTTCTTGTAAAAGGTTCGATTTTCGGAATTCAAAATTTGTACATTTCTCCACGTTTCGATTCCAATGTTTTTAGAAACGTTCGTACGTTACGTCCGTTTCATACGTTTGTGCGGATTTTTTATTCAAATTACTTTCGTTCGAAGCGTATGTGCATAATGAAGTCTTGAAAAGCTTATGGTTAAATTTTATAGGGTGGCTTAAATTGAATAACGAAAAGCTGTCAAAATAAAGGGGCAATTTCAATTCTTCAATTTAAATCAATTTAGTACTCTTATGAAAAAAGTTCAAAATTAATTAATTTAATAGTTTTTAACTACCTTATCAGATAGAAAAATATGCGTAAATATATACACTGCCGTTCATAAGTTTCCGGACAAATTCAAATTCAAAAATTATTCAATTTTAAATTCCAAAGCTTTCATCAATTAGCTTATCGACTAAATTAAGTAAGTTATGAACTAAAAAGACTACAGTGGTAAGTTGAGACCATTTCAAATTTTGATGTTCCTCTTTCTCTTTATTTTTGATCGACGTTTCCTAGGAAGTGCTTGGAAAATTAAGATGAGGCAATTGATTTCGTCGACAAAAAAAAAGCGTCAAAAGAAAACTAAATGACGAAGCTAAAGCACATGGATAAAATTGCGAAGATTCCATTTTCTTACCACACAACCGTATCTGGCTGGAGCAACTGGGGGAGGATTATCATTAAGCATTTATGAATTCGATATTATTTTTCAGATTTTCATAAGTTTTTGAAATATATGGCCCAAAATTGTTTGTTGTTCTGTCAAAAATTCACATAGAAACCCTCGTACTCGGAATAATAGGTAGATTTTGCTACGTAAGCCCAGAATTCGTTCGTCTTAGACCCCACGGGTGGAGCGCACTATAAACTCTAGAAAGTACTTATAACAGACACATTTGAAAACCATCAGATAAAGATTTTAACTGAAACTCGTTGGTATTAGTATGTAGCTTAAATAAATAAATTGATGGCACAACAGATCCATTGAGGGCCAGGGCCTAGCTCCAACATGTGTGTATGTGTCTTACATTTTTCGCAAATGGCGGGCGTTTGACCTACAGTTTATAGCCGACTTCGGACGGCCCCATAAACCTTTTCTTGACAGATTGTACTCATCGGAGTGATTGTCAGTCACTCGCGAGAGGTTGAGCCGTGCATGCCAGATGTTCTTTACCGGATTTGAACCCGGATCTCCACTCTCAGGAGCAGACGCTCTTGCCACTGAGCCACGGCAACCACTTTTTGCTTATCTGTCAATCAAAGCATCGTTCTTCGCATTAAATCTAAAAAAAAAACTTTTAATTTGTTTTACCTTTTTTAAATAAAAATAAATCCATTGTGCCCACGTCCAAATGCTTGAAACATTCTACATCGTCTACATGCGATGGTATGAATTCGTGCACTCGCATGTGATGTTTCCATGGCATAGAGCGATGAAGTGTCGTATGTTGCATGCTGCTTGCTAGTACCCAGCATGCGAAAAAAGTTACATGTTTGCATGCGATAAAGGCGTAGCATGGACTCACATGTACATGCGTGAATATATGCGACTGTCACAAATATGGGTAGTACAAGATATGCAAACTCCATGCAAGTAATGCGAGAGATTTTGAAGTCAGAATGACGTCAGGCTCGCATGTACATGCAACAATTTTCATGTCGGGTACTGTGGGCTTAAGACTACATGGATGAAGTGGAATGCTAGAGGAGACGGCTCAAAAAAGTTTAGAGGGAACCAAAAGGCAAACTTATATTAAATCCAAATCATAATTCTTTTGTTCACTGAAGACTTTTTAATTAATTTTTAATTTTCTTAAAGATTAATACAAAATGTTATTGTTAAAATCACTTGTTATTATATTTTAGTATTTTTAGGCAAAAAAAAGGAAAATCGATTTAACGAAATTTTCATTATAACGAATGTCTACAGTATTTTCCTGAAACCAAATCATTTCCGATTAGTTACCCGTGGAATGATTTGTCGAATAAGCAACAGACCTGCAAATAACAAGTTGTCAATTCCTGTTTCGTCTCTTAAATGCAACCTGCAGTCAGGGGTCTTAACATTTAACATGCCGCATCTTCCAACTTGTCGAAGCAAAAGTGATTAATAATAAATTTAGTTTTTATGACACTCGCAAATGATGTTAAGTGCACCGCCCCCGAATTTGTCCCTAAATTAATGAATCAATCAGAGATTATTTTCGATTTAGTTAGTCCCATTCTTTACAGACGCGGTCGCTGGTTGAAAGACAAGGCTTCTTACCAAATTACCGATTTAAATCCAAAGCGGACCCATATGATATTGCCGGTCGGCTGCAGTGGGAGTAACCTATGATTGGTCGTCCTTCATGCCGACGAGACATGTCATATCCCCTAAACAATCATTAATTTTACTTATCCGCACATTTGTTGTTTTTTTTTGTATTTGTATCAGATGCCGGGATGAGACGAGAGGATTTGTTTATCCCATTTACGGTTATTTTTGCATATAATAATAAAAAACACATCATTTGGAAAAAAAAGAAGAGAATACTCGGAGAACACAATTGTCCCAAGGGACGAATAGTGTATCCTTTCTTGGCTACCTCACAGACAAGGAGAAGAAATGGCCTTTTTTTCTGACTAATGTTTTTTTCTTTTTTTTTGTCGTTTTCAAGGAAAAATAAGGGAAAAAACATCAAACAGACCACTATCCACTGCACTTAGATATATGTACACATATGCATGTATGCTGTTGCTTGTACCCTCCTACATTATTCCTTTTAAATAGAAACATTTCTTGTTGTCGTCCTTTTGCAAGGATATGTAGCATACTACCGCTTCACGCTGCAAAATACATGAACAACAATTTCAACCCCCTCACAATTCAGCAGGGAACGGAGTTAAAAAATGAGAGAGACATAATTTTTTTTCAGTTTTCGGATGTTAATATTGTAACAACAGCGAATGCCTTAATAATTCAAAGGACATTTAGCAAGTCTTTCGAATTTTTAATGCTCGCAAAGAAAACAACGTACACGATTTTCGTTTAAACATGTTAAGTTGGCAGATCCTGTTGTACCCACGTGAGTTTTGTTTTTTTTTTGTTCAGGATAACAAGGATAACAAGCAATACCGTATGCAAAATTGATTTATGACTGAACGATTATTTCCTTGAAATTTGTTTGTCGCACAACACACAAGTTGAGTCCTTCCATGGTTGTATCAATTCAAAGTTACTTAGTAAATCCTTTTGATTTGAGTGAGCCAAAAGGGAAGGCCATTTTACTTGAGTTAAAAATTCTTGCGAATTGTTGATAGAGTATGTCACAAAACACTGTACGGTAATTTAGTTGACAAAACAGGAGATAAGCGAACAATTATGAGCGCTTTGTTTGTTTTTCTATGGGGAATTCCTCAATAGAGCTACAGGAGCTACTGATATGATTTTATGCCAGCTTATCCGGATGAAATTTATGTTTTGTAGCTACAATAAGGAAAAGAAGAATAGTTGGAATTACATTCTTGTGTTCTGTAAACCAATAAGTGCTAACTTCGAACCCTTTTTCTGGAAGTACATTATGGAGTTAGCTTCACAGCGTCTTATGACAGAATGCTTAGGTATTTAAAAATCGACTTACGGATTTAATTTATTTACTTTTTATGTAGTTCCTTATTTTTTTAAATCTAAAATAGTCCGTAGACCCAATGTTCCGCCAGGAGTGTGACGTGGTCCTGTCGAAAATAATCGTCGTTCACATTCCGCATTCACTCGCACGTACCATTCCCTTATAAATTTCCCTTACCGAATTTACCTTTAATAAGAGTTGTTTTTATTTCCAACGTTTATTGCGTTTTTAAGGATTCCGTACGCCATAAGGAAAAACGGGACTTTAAAGATCCACTTAATGGGGTGGAGTTCGAATTTGGAAACAAAGTTTGATTTTAAATCATTTGTATTCACTTAGTTCGCAGTATTTTATTCGTGGATTGATTTACCACCGAGCTGTCAGTGTTTTCCCTTTCTGTAGAGCCGGTGAAAATGAAATGAAAATGATGCAATTGAAAGGTAGGCTCTAAACCAATTGTAATTCTGTTCTAAGTTCTCGTGGATAGACCCAATTTATGTTATCTTCTTGAAATAGACAAACCTAAACTTGCTCACAAAATTATCCGCACGAAAAACTAAACTGTGATCTGTGGTCAACAAGACCACAATGACCCGAAATATACTGCCACTAATGTTAGGATGTGGCAAATGAACACCTTTTGTGCCCAGCTTGAAGGAAATAAACGGAATCGGCCTATTAGCAGCAAAATCACTCTTTAAGAAGCTCTAACGCAGGAACGGAAATTTATAAGCCCAGACAATATATCATATAAAAACTTGCCGACAGCATGCCAAAACGCTTGCAAGCTGTAATCAAAGCAAATGGTGCGTCTGCAAATAATAAATAATAATTTTTTTTATTGAAATCACTTTTAGTTTCTTTTTTGTACTTTTATAATTTTATTTCATGAAAATTATATCTTTCTCACTTATTTGTTACAGAAATTCTTGAGCGTTTAATTTTGTAAGTGTAGCTTCAGCCACCGTGACGGACGAACACGCGTTGGAATATTTTAGGGGGCAGACCTTGTTTAAGTTTTAAAAAAAGCGATTACTTTTTTTTGCATTCTTTAAAAGAAGATTATTTTAAAAGATTCTCTGAAAAGTTTAGGAAAGTCGGACTTTTATATATCTTAAGATAAATAACTTTAAATGGAGCCGTGCAAGCCCCTCTGTCGTACCTTATGTTATATTTAATTTTTTTTAAGATTGACCTACAGCTACTTAAGCGGCGGTAGGGAGATTGTTTGGTTCTGGAATAGGCGATTCATTAAAAATTCCAAAATAATTTTTTTTTATCGGCATGCACGCGTTTTTTCCGAAACCATGTTTTCGAAGCCGGTGATCACATTTCACGAAGGATTTTGTTTTTCCACGATCATATTTTTTTTCATAGCCGATAATGTGAATGGAATTTTTGTCGAATAAACAACTTTGAATATCAAAATCTGCCATTTGTTTGGAAAATCAAAATTTTTGAAATACCTTCGTGCACTTTGAGCACTTTGTCCAATGATCCCTTTTCTTTATTTGATTTAACATAATCCATATACGAGCTGCAGTGATCACAGCAATACTCTTTTTTAACATATTTCTGGAATTCCCACCCAGATCTGCTTCCTTAAATTTCTTTTCTATCCAAAACTTTCAAATCCGTCAATTTAATCAAGATGCTCAACCATGTTTGCTAAGAAAAAATAACAACTTTAGATTAAAATATTATAGAAATAATAAATCTCAAAATATTTTACAAAGGACTCAAACTGTTTAATGAGCTTACAAATGACATTAAAATGAATCTAATATTAACCTTTTTTAAAAGAAAATAAATAGAACATTTCGCAAGAACCCAATAGTTAATTTAATATTAAAATTGTATTTTTTTATTTTTATAATAGAAGTGTTATGTTTAAGGATTACTATCCACTCCGTAGCCTACCCCCTAAGCTATATAAAGCGTAAAACGCTCCTCCTTGCTGTACAAAGCGCAGCTCGCTGAAAAGAAAGGCAAATGACTGCCACAATAATAAGTGAGTCATGTTGAGTTTCAAGACTGTTCGAGTTCATTTTTTTATTTTTATTATTTAATGTTATTGAACTTAAAATATAATTTACAATTGTACATAAATATTTTACGTGAATTGGCGAAAAAAATTGTTTAATGTTTGAATTTACTTAGATAATTACCGCAGAGTATTCAGGTCTGGGCTTCGATGTCGGTCCTTTAAGGAGGTTTAGAGAAAGAAGTCATACTCGATGATAACTGAATCCTATTTCTTCGAAGTAAGCTTGTTCTTCATGTGCATCTGGGAGAAAGAGATCCTCTTACAGCAATGCGTTAAGGTATCGGCAATCGGTTATGTGTTCTTGTTGATTTGGATGGTCCTTGGCGGTGGCCAAGGAATAAACCAACCGTGTACCTGGCTAGGGGCTTGATTCCTGATTCGCTGTAAAGTCTCCTGTTGCTGACGTGTTTCTTGGTGATCCTGTTGTAGTGGAGGGCAGTCTTCTTCGATGGTTTTCGATACTGGGGAATCCATATGTTATCACCGGCCTGATGAACTGTTTATATTAGAGCAGCTTCGTCTTCTGGCTAAGCCGTTCTGCCGCTGTATTTATTCTTCAAAAACATTTCTATTTGTATAAATTCTTAACCCTATGACCCCTGTATTCTAATCTGGTAAAGAAGGTCAGTAGGTACTCTGTGTTCAATACTTATCAGGTTGGCAACTAAGTAATTGCGATTTTTTTTTTTTAGACAATAAAGAAGAATTTTTTCATGGATCGAAATAACTTCGTTCTGTAATGTATAACCCATTTTGAGCAATGACCTTTTGCCATCTTCCAGGTAGCATCATAATTTCACGTTCATAAAACTTCTGATTTTTATCAGCAAAAAACTGAACCAGGTACGATTTATTGAAATTTTTAGCATTCAAGGAGTTTTGCAAAGATCGAAATAACAAGTAATCAGATGGTGCAAGGTCAGGACTAAATGGTGGATGTGGCAAAACATCCCAACCAAGCTCCAATACTGTCATGATGGAATACAACACCTTTTCGATTTGTCAATTCGGGCCGCTATTCTTCAACTGCATTGATCGTTCGGTTGGGTGGTAAAAAGTAGACAATTCCTTTGTAATCCCACCAAACTGATAATATAACTTTTGATGTTTTTTTAGCTGTTCACCTGCTCCACGATCTTTTCAGATTGAACAATGTTGTAAACAACCCATTTTTCATCACCAGTTATCAATCGTTTTAAAAATGAATCATTTTCATTGCGTTTCTTTAACAAATCGCAGATGTTAATGCGTTGTGTGAAATGATTTTCTTTCAGTTCATGAGGATTCGAATCGATTATTGCTTTGATTTGGTCGTCATCAACTTCAACTGGACGACCAGTGGGTTTTTCATCTTTGAGTGAAAAATCACTAGAACTAAATTTGGCAAACCTATTTTGACACTGCCGTTCTTTTAAAGCTTCGTCACCATAATGATGCGGATTTTTCTTTCCGGAACTAAATTTGGCAAACCTATTTTGACACTGCCGTTCTTTTAAAGCTTCGTCACCATAATGATGCGGATTTTTCTTTCCGGAAGTAAAAAAGCAAAATATGACGTAAATGTTCGTTTTGATTTTCCATTTTTCAACAGACGCCAAACAAAAACCAATTAATCAATCAGTAAATCAGTTGAAGTACCAACTATGAAATAACAAAATGTGTTTGACATTTCGATTACGTCAGCAAACCTAAAAATTCAACTGAAGCTTTCTGTGAGTGAAATCCACAATAACTAAGTTGCCAACCCAATATATTCGCTTTGGTCAAGGTGCAACGAATGCAAATGTAAACCATGATGACCACTTGAACTCCTGCGACCAAAACATAGCATGAATCACTGCCCTTACTGATCGAATGTCATAGGACGCCCTCTGATATGTGGAGCGCTACAATGCAGTGCATTGCTTCCAGAACCAATCGAACGCGATCGAAAGCCATGTGACACTTTCAAGTACAACACTTTCTTACATTGTCAATAGTTTCAAATACTAAATAAGGATGTCTATTTATTTAATTAACTTTTCCTGTTCAAGAATGCGTTCAAGAAGCAATACGCATCTTATCAACCATTTACCTGATATTTCACTTTTTGTCTTTAACGAAATTTTCACAACTTCAACACGCTGTGTCAATCCATATTGCCAAAGTCAAAGTTAATATTTTTGTTGACTTTAAAAAGGAACTTAGAATACCGAATAATGCCCTAACGCCTACTATTTATAACGCGGTGACAAAACAACGCCCTTTAATTGCAACCTCTAGTGAGGAAACATGAAACACAAAATCCCTTCCCACAGCAAGTAAACAAACGAAGGTATATAACGTGTCCTTAACCAACTTTTAACACATTTATGGTCCCAATGCGGTGCGGTGGTAGTCCACTTCGGTTGCGGTGTTCGGACTTTGTTTTTTTTTTTTGTGTTTTGTGACGGTGGCAAAACTCTAATGCGATTACCACACCCTCCGTTTGCAGCCCTTTTTCAAAATCCATGTGTCGGCATTATACGAGTGACGAGGAACCAATGGATTTCGGAATCAGTGGCACAGCCAGAGATCGAGTTGTTCTCGTTGCTTTTTGCATACCAATATACGAGGACTGTGTTGTTGTATTGTTCCTGGACTTTGTGCTGCCGCAGAGTTGGAATTGACGACTTGATTTGCTGTTTCGATGAGAGTGAGACATTCTGTGGTTTAAAACATTATTGAATTATAAGTTAGGACTTCAATTATTACTGGTTCAGAGGTTCAAAAAATATGTAGTGTTTTTTGACTATTTGACAATTGTTGTTAAGGGAGCAAAATTGAACATTGCCTTGACAAGTTGGAAAGGAGGGACATAGCACCTGCGTCATTGCACCTAAAATGTGCAAAGCGTTTATTGACTGACTAACAGAATAACACTCTTTTTGGAATCTGCAAAGTGGTAACCAAAAAAAAAGGCTTTAAATAAATTCAAATTTAAATACACTTAGCTGGAGCGTTACTACCCATTCGCTAAATGTGGCCGAGGCATAACAATCGATGGATGGATAATTCAATTGATTGATTCACATCATTTCATCGCTTAAAAACCTTCGGCGACGTCGTGTTAGGAACGAAAAAAGTAAATTGTGCTTGACTTTGAATTTTAGCCTGTAAACCATTGTATTATCTCAGAGCTCGAGACACTTTTTCAATACTTACGTCTAGATTCTGAGGAGAATTATTACCTCATGGCCGGAGAACTGAACGCCAAACATTTCAATTGGAGAAATCATTCGCCAAACACTAGAGGAAACCTACTGTTCAATTGGTGGGGTCAGAATAGCGTCGAGTATCGACTCGATTTAAAAGCGACGGATAGTCCATCTTATCACAGATCAGGCTCTTACATTGATCTTATGCTGTTTGACGAACGGATACAGCTGACTGACATGGACAGAGGAACAACAAACTGTCTTCATACATTCGTGTACGACAATGACAATTGCTGCTTTAGTGCCGTCGCAACGATGTAATAGGAACTTGTCCAACGAGGAGATCGACACTTACCTAAAAAGTGTGGACGACACCATAAAACAAACAATGGGCAGAACAATTCCCAAGTACCAACTGATTGACAATGTCAATAAATACTGAAACGCAACGATTGACGCACTACATCGACAAAAGAGTAGGCTACTAACGAGACTTAAGCTGCTGAACAGACGTTCTACTGACCCACAAGGTTAGGACACTGAAGTCACAGCTAATCCAGCAAAATTACCGTGCTGCAATTAACTCGCATTGGAACACTTAAAGTCGGGCTGTTAAAGCTAGAAATCCTAGTATGTTCCCGAAAATTAATAAATCCTTTCGAAGAGAAAATCAGAATGAGCTTCCGTGTCTTAAGCTCCCCCGAACTACCAACAACGAACAAATACTTGTGACAGCAGGCATAGATCCAGTAGAAGCAATCGAAGACGACAACTTTTTCGTGATCGAAGATCCTCAAGAGAAAGTTGAAGTAATAGACGTAACCTTTCAAGATGTAAATAAGGTAGTGACCAACCGAATATTCGGTTTCGGTTTCGGCCAGATTCGGCCAAAAAATTGGTTTCGGCCACAGGTTTGGCCCATTGTGATACCGCGAGGGTTATGTGGATTAACGGATCTTCCTATATTGGGGAGTAAGTGAGTATTGAGAGGTTTTTCTCCCGGACGGTGAAGAAGGAGAAGGTAGAGAGATCAAGTTTGCTTTTCAAATGAGCTGAACTAGGTCTTTTGGGTTTGCTTTAGGAAGTTGGGGCAAAGCTGTGAAGAAATGGGAACATAGCGTTCTATGTCTTCACGATTTCGCGGTCGTGATAAAACATGGAAGGAGAGTTCTAGACTAAGATTACTCAAAAAGATAAACTTCCACTTTTCGTTCGAGTTCTGACCCATCTATTGTTGTCGTGATGGAGCCGGGCATTACCATTTTTTTTTAACCTCACTTTTGTTTTAAAATTTCGGGTTGGGGGTTAGTTGAGCTATAGTTGCTCAACTTACCCCACAACTCAAACAACTAAGGTAATGACTGTTTTATTTTTTGTTAAGATGCGGAGGAAGGGTGTCTGTGAAAAAAAGATTCCAGTCAAGTGAGGAATGTGATGATGATGATTATTTCTGTCTGCCTTGTTGCGAAGGCTATGCTGAAAGTTTAACAGGAGAAAGTTGGACCCAGTGTCAAGCTTGAAGGGGATGAGCACATATGGGCCCATACAATTTTGTATGTACATATGTTGGCAAGAATGCCAACGACGCTTAAGCTGATAAGATCTTATTAATATATTTATTTTTTTAAGATATTTCAGTCTGATTTTAAACAGAAAGACTGAATCTAATGTTGAAGTTCATGTTTTGTTGATTCTAGTTTTGGTTGATAATTCAAAGAAAATTACTTGAAGCTTTGTTGTTCTGTCACCAAAAAGACTATAAATAAAGAGCTGATTGTCAAACACATAATTTTACTTCATCTCTTGTCAATATTGAACTCATAGTTTGGTACTCAACTTGCCCCATACCCCTTGCTCACCCATGGGGTACATTGTATTTAAACAGCTGTAGCTCTTAAATTCGACTTGTAACAAAAAAATTACTATGGAAACTTTTGCTAAGGAATGCATTACTAATCCATCAAGCCGCATAACAACTCATTGAGACTTATCATTGAGGAGCTACTATGTTGGTAACTAAGCAATTGCGGATTTTACTCAAAGATAGCTTTTTTTTTTTGATAGTTGGTACTTCAACTGTCAATCAGTAAAATATTTTTTTTTATCGGTTGTGTAGTTTTTTGTTTTGTTTGGCGTCTGTTGAAAAATATAAAATCAAAACGAACATTTACGTCATATTTTGCTTTTTTATTTCCGGAAAGGAAAAAACGCATCGCAAGCTCATAAAAACTTATGTGCTGTTTATGGTGACGAAGCTTTTAAAAAACTGAAGTGTCAAAATCGGTTTGTCAAATTTAGTGCTGGTGATTTTTTACTTAAAGACGAAAAACCCTCTGACCAAATCGAAGCAATAATCAATTCGAATCCTCATGAACTGAAAGAAAATCATTTAGCACAACGCATAAACATCTACGATTTTTTAAAGAAACGCATTGAAAATGATCCATTTTTAAAACTATTGATAACTGGTGATGAAAAATGGGTTGTTTACAACATTGGTCAATCGGAAGAGATCGTGGAGCAAGCCAAGTGAACCAGCTCAAACCACACGGTGGGATTACAAAGGAATCTTTGAACTTTTACCACCCAACCGAACGATCAATTCAGAAGTCTACAATGACCAATTAACAAAAAAGAACAATGCAGTTGAAGAATAGCGGCCCGAATTGACAAATCGAAAAGGTGTTTTATTCCATTATGACAATGCAAGGCTACACACTGATTACTTTTTATTTCGATCTTTGCAAAACTACTTGAATGGTACAAATTTCAATAATAATGATGATGTCAAATCGTACCTGGTTCAGTTTTTTGCTGATAAAAATCAAAAGTTTTATGATGCTGCCAGAAAGATGGCAAAATGGCATTGCTCAAAATTGGCCAAACATTACAGAATAAAGTTATTTCGTTCCATGAAAAAAGTGTCTTTAGTTGCCAATCTGAAAAATTGCTCAACTAACACCGCCCTACCCTACCTAGGTGCTGAGATACAAGAATACCCTGATACAGAAAAAATTTAAAATGTTGCCATCCGTTTCTTCCGAAGGTGGAAATGAATGGAAAATTTACCAAGAAGAGGCTACAATCCAAATTACCTACAGTCTTGAATTTTTCGCACGAGCTGAAAGCATAGAACGTGTTGAAAGAATTCCGGGTCGAATTGATATACCTTTTCATCGGTATTCGGTAGCACATAAAATCTTTTATTTGGATTATCGCAGTAAATTTCGGGTCTAAAGAGTGGCTGTTCTTTTTCACCGCCAAACGCTTCAAGCAGAACGAACCTAAACCAAATTTTGCAAACTGATCATTGACGAGCCTGACAAGAAAATGTCTGCATCAACACATCATTTTTATTTATTGAAAATAAACATCGCCTAGAAGGACACCCTTCAACAAATAAATATTAAATGTTTGCACATACGTACATATGTACTCGTTCACGAGAGATTACCTACCGCACAATGCTGTTCGACATTAAATAAGAAAAAATTCTTTCTCATGTAATCTGGCCATAAAAAGGAACCTCCCATATTTTGCCAACCATCTGAGAATATGCGCAATCTCCTAGAGGAACCTACTCACAAAAAAAAAAGGTCTTCTTCCGTACACTAAGGGTGTGTCTGTTCTGTCGTATGAGCACGTGTTTAAAAAAAAAATCATGTCAAAAAAAAACATCCATTAAACATTTTTAAAAACACACTTCCTTACCGACACTTCTCCTATGTGGACTCTGAATTCCAAGTTATTGCTACAAGAGAAATATGGAACGTGGAATATAAATACCAGAGAAAGAGAGCGAGAGCAAATTCGCAAGGGAAACCTTTCTGGGAACACTGGAAGGCAATTAAACCAGTCCAACCAGCACATTGCACAAAAAATTACCAATCGGGGACCGTGTCACAAGCGACGCACACAGCCACGAAAAGGCCGCAAAGGCGTTGCCACATCTTAGGAATACCAGCACACATCTAATGTGCCAACTGGGAGTTTGCGTTCCATTTTTGTGTCTGTCTCTTTTGCACGGAAGTAATAGCAGTGTGGGTGTCGGAATTGTTTTGCCGCTTAGGGGTTGTTAGATGTCACACACTTTTGGGATTGGAAGGGGTTGAATTTAGTTGAGAGAGTGAGAGGGAAATATGACAAGTGCCATCAAAATCCAAAGACACACACATACATTCTCTTAGCACCGCAGGGAGGTGTCTCCTGATAGATGCTGTCGGCCTCTTCTAATCCACTGCTAGTTGAGGAGGAAGCAATGGCGCGAGTGAGTGATTTGATTAATCCCACATTCCCAGATCGTGCGTAGGCTTTGGGCTTATGTTGGTCTCATTCTAACGCAGGTCAGAGTTTTGAGGGTTGAAACGATGGCCCCGCCACCACCATCGCGCCATGGGTTGCGTCGTCGTCGACGACGACGACGATGACAGCTTGGCTAGCAAGCAGTATTGTTGGTCTCTGCTGGCTTTGCGCTGGCTGTCTGCTTTGGCGTACTGGTGCATCGCATCTTTGGTGTCGGTGTCGGTGTCGGTGTCGGGCTCGGGTGCGCGGCTACAGTCGTTGTCGCCGTTGTCTACACATTGGTGGTTCGGTCGGTTGTGTTGTAACACAGCAGCAGGGATTCAGTTGGGGTTTAACAGTCACTCGGGACGAACACTCTCGGTGGCAGGCTTTGGCATTTGGACACAGTGGTGTAGTGAGAGCGCGCGCTTCGAGACTAATTTTACCCAATTTACCCTTTTGCGCCCTTGTGTGTTGTGTTTTGTGTTGTGTTTTGCTGTGTTGTGCTTCCGATTAACGTGTGCTCCGGTTAAGTGTGTCATCAACATCATCATCATCGTCATCGTTTTCAATTCTCTGCGGTGCATTGGTAACAAAAACTCAAAAGTCAAATATTCAATCGATGACAGTTGAGGGAGTCAATTATCCCATAAGTGCGAGTTGAACGATTCTAAGCCGTGACGGTATTTTCTATTTGGTGACAATCCTCAGAGACCCGCATAAACTTTGGGAGCAACATTACATATCTAGTTTTGTTCCAATCAGGTGTGAATAGACCCTTAGACCTCTAATCGTTAGCAAGTGTTTTGTGTTTTTTGGGGGGATTTTTTCCGTGAACGGTACAACGAACTGCTTCAAGCTGCGTTCCGACGAACCGGTGCCGGGCTTTAGCTCGGCTTCACCATGGCCGACATTGGAACTGGAATGGGGACGCAAATTGTACCCAACAACGGGACCGCGATCTGCCAGCGGCCTGATGTTCGGTCTACCACCAACGGGTGCTGACTTAAATCAGCCTCGTGGTCCAATGACATCCCTAAAGGAGGAACCTCTCGGCGCTAGAGCATGGATGCAGCCAGTCGATCAAACAAAGTAAGTCGAATATTTAAGAAATTTCATGAATCTTGTGATCACTTGGAAATCAGAACTTCAACTGGTCGACATCCCTTCCGAATATTTTTATTTTATTCCTAAGGGAATCATCATCATTTACTGTGCATTTTCTCCCTAAGACGCCGCCAAGGATATTTCCTTATGCGAGCTTTCATTTCGTTTCTCCCTTGAGTGTAGCTGAATCCGAAGCCTCCTCTCGAAATGATTTTGTTTGACAGAAATTTTTTTTTGTCTTCTTATGCCTCTCTGAAAATTTTTGGGAGTGCGTTTTTGTATCCTGCGTAGGAATTCTCTTCTTAAAGACTTTTCTCTTTTTCTTTTGGAATCTTTCTGGTGTATTTATTTAGAAGATTGAGACAAGGTAGAGGATATAAACAAAATTAGGGATTGTGCCAAGGATACGCGGGAAGCTTTTTTAGTTTTGTTTTAAGATATGTTCGGGAAGGAAACACAATCGTTTGTAGCAACAACGACCACGACGTCGGGTTTTGTTCGTACAAGCAAATCCTTAAGGTTTGTTATCTACTATAGATATACCTACATAAAGAAATCCATAAGATACATGTGTGTTTTAAGTGAGGTTTCTTTCAAACGAAATGTGAATGTGTTTTATTATCGTAAAATGTTTAAAAAAAAACACTTGTGTGTATTGTCATTTATTTGAAATATTATTATTTGTTAATAATTAGATTTATTAAATACTAAAAACCCATTTTAAATAATTCTTAAACTGATTGTCGTAGGTACTTAAATATTAGGGACTTTTGAAATTCTTCTGTGCAGTGATGTTTCATTATCCACGAATCATATTATAATAATATCATAAAATAATAATAATAATAAATAAATGGTTGTATACTTAACACCAAAACGGTTAGTTTTTCAAGTGTGAAGATATCTTTCTAAAGTTTAAAAAACAAAGATCTGCAGATGAATTTCGGTTGAGGGGGAAAAATAACTCAGCAGTAATGGAATGAGATAGTTTTTTTTTATAAAATTAACCAAATGAATAATACACTTAAGTGATTAAGTGAAATTTTTTTAAGTAATTTGGTGGTAAAATCTGTTTAAACACTTCAGTTGCTAACGTGTAATATTGTTCCATTAAAATTATTAATTAAGACTTTCTAATGTTTTCACACTTGATGTAGTAATTTTATTGGTTCACAATTAATTTGTGATGCTATTTACGTTATCTCTTTGAAACTATTGTAATCACAGATAAAGTGATAGAAAATGGACTCTCGTTTAACCGCAAAAACTGCCAGGATATATTTTTAAAGTACACTCTTTGATCTCGCTGTTGTTTAAGATATCTCACGGGATGATGATAAAAATAAAGCTTGTGGTTACTGTGATAAATCTTTGATTCATCATCACTCGGAATTTATTCTGTAACGAGCATGAACGAACATGACAAATGTTACTGGTCGTATTTGTTGGCTTATTCGCAAGATTTGGATATTTGCTCTACAACTGAATTATTGCATAGTCTCAAATTTTTATTATTTATTAAAAAACGGGAAAAATATTTTTCTACATAAAATTGACAATAAGAAATATCGTGCCTACTTTGAAAAATTTTTAATATTTATGCCTTAAGTGCATCGATTCACGGCTTCTATTCATAAATGCCAAAAATTTGAGGAATTCTTTATCCATTCCTAAATTCTAAGTTTTTTTATAAGCAATCAACGAATATTTTTTATCATAGGAAATTAAGATTAAAGCATTCATAAAACAACATTTATCTAAACTTAATGTTCTAGAGGCGAAAATTGTATTTAAAATGACTACTTACATGAATAAAAAAATGTATGTTATTAATGTAAGATGAGGTGTCTTTTTATATATAAATTTATGATTTTATAGAATTTTCTTTTTTGTAAATATTTATTCACTCACTAATTTATGTATAGAAATAGTCTTTCAATACACCGAGTTATATTTTATTCGAATTCATATATTTTATTTATTTATTTATTTATTTATCATAATGGGAAATGATTCATAGGACATATATATATATGTATTTCTCTCAACACGTTTTCTCTAATATTTTATTTCTTTTAATGTATCATAGATACTTTGAATATATATTTATTTTTACTACAGAGTTTTTTAAGTATATTTATCAGGGACAGTTGACTTTTGTTGATATTTTATTTCGACATCGCCTTTTCTTAAAATACAAACTTGTGATAAATGTAAAATGTATATTGCAGTAAACTAAACAAAAGAAACACTATTTTAGTCTTATCCGATTTGTTTAAAGTTTTCTGTTTTTTACTACATTAATTTATTTAATTGGACGGCATGTTGAACTTTTTTTTTTCCAACAGTCCTTTTAGCACTTTAGGTAAAATAAAAAAAAAATAAAACCGATTAATAAACATATACGTCTTAAAATATATCTTTATTTTAAAAATATTTAAAATTAATCAATGTGAATGCGCAGGAAGAGTATATTTTTATTTACTGTAGTGGACTAGGAGTTTTGAGGATTAAACAAAAACTTGTAATATACAAAGTGATCGGACATCATTGGACTGATTCACTTAAATATATTTTATAAATTATTTTTTTTTCTTATCCTTGTTTGCTGGGATGTTAATTAATTTTTTTTTGTTTTTCGATATCATTATCTTTATAATATTTTTTGGTAATCTACCCCTTTTTATGTAAATTCATCTATTGACAAATTCACAGGCGCTATAAAAAAAATTCGATTGAATTTGTTAACAGAAGTACAATAACTATATTCAAAACCAAAATTAATTCGTTTACCGTTAAAATAGTCAAGGCTAATAATGCTAATAAAATAATAAAAACTTTAGGAAGGTTTCGAAATCTTAACATCAAACAATTAATTCAATTGTTGGTCGAATTCAGTGAACTGCAATCCAATCGCTTTTTTAAAGAATTCTTGATTTCAGGTGCTAAAGCCTTCCCTTTTGAAACCTCTGAGAATGTAAATGTTTAAGTTATACCCTGTTAGATTTAACTTCGGATTTTATCTTCTGACATTATGAACAGGAAATGTATTTTAAAACGGGATGAATAAGTGAACTTGTATTGTTTTACTATGAACAGAAGAGGACCCAAATCGCTTCCTTGCAGGACACCACAGTAGACAAGAATATTTATTAACACCCATGATTTGATTTTCAGGTTTTTATAAGTTATAGATTTAAAGCTCTTCCAATCATGCAGTGATAAACTCTGTCAAAGACTTTGCTAAAATCGGAGAAGAAAACTTCGTTTGCATTCCGCATTTATTGCAACTTGTTGTAAATTCTAAATAATATATGGTAGTAAATTTATTTTGGCAAAAGTCATGGTGTTCGTCAGCTAAAATATTTCAGCAATAAAAATGAATATGCTTGTTAACAGCTGTAATGTTCAATATTATAATTCTAACGTTCTCAATCAAAGAAACGCTGAATAGAAATCGGCAAAACAAGCAAACAATATTTCGTTGAATTTGTACACGAATTTATAAATACCACTTAGTAATTTTCCAGCATAGTTTGAGCTATGAAAGAACTCCTCAAGTTTGGTAAACTTTATCTTTTTTTTTTTTAATCAAACACTTTTGTGATTATGTTACTGCCCATGATAACAAGGTGAAGAATTGTGGTTTAAAAAATATTGCTGGATGATCAGAAATCCTTACCTCAAATTCATTTATTTATTTTAATAGAAACTCTTTGAAATTTAATTCAATAGTTTTTTTTTTGAGAAATTGAAATATCACGACTCATTTTTAATATTTATCCAAAGCACGCTAAAACTTCCAAGTCGGGCTTAACGAAACCAAAACATGAAAAGCAATCCGAATCGAAATAAGGTATTGCACTGGTTAAGAATCTGTGTGTTGGCTTTGAACTGTGCCATACAATATAATGCCACCGTAAAAACTGCGTATGTTTTTTCAGTACAGATGTAAAATATACTTCGGCAAAACATGGAAGCATTCCATTCCGTGAAACACTTGGGTTTTTTTTCGACAGTTTGGTCCGCTCTACATCAAATGCCCAAATAAATATGTGTTCAGCTGCCAGCCTCGCAGAGACTCAAACAACACGTGAGAAAAGAAGCACCGTAAAGCCTCATATTGGTAGTTTCAACGAGAATATCACCGCTGTGAATAAATATGTAGCAAATTAGCTATCACCTACTGCCTGAAGACCATCAGTCGCCTTCATTTCAAGCTTTCTTGAAAGAAGCTCCTTTCTGATTATGTAAACAAAAGAAATTTGTGTCTCAAATCCACAAAACATTCACGTTAAGCCATTTCGAGTTCATCCACTCAAAGTCTCTTTATGGTGCGTCATTAACGCCGGATGCGTCCTCGTGACTTAATTATTTCCACAGACGACTGTGATTTTCTAAATGTACACAACCATGATGCATTGGAACTTGAGGACTGGATGTCGCAACCCCACGCAACTCGATACGATTCCGGGTGGCTTAAATTTTCCTTTGCAGCTCGTTTTGACTGCCTTATGCCAATGATCCCAATGAACTACAAATGTAATAACCTACTACAGTACTGCGTATTAGCATGCTTTTTACATGTCGTGCTACACACTACGTCCTTACTCTACTGCTAATTTTTTTTATAATTATATACGATTTGTTGGTCGGAGGAAGATCCTTAATTAACACTTCCAATACATAATAAGGCTGCCTTATTTTTTTTTTTTAAACTGAAATGGACATTGATTTTATATGAACAACAATTAAACTAGGCATCTGATAGCTTAAGAATGTCTTCATTGAAATGGTCGCCTATTTGAGTTCGCTTCTTTAAGTTTAATATTGTTCTGTATTTATCAGCAGCTGTTGTAATTATTTTTGTTGCCAACCATGACAAATCAGTCGGTTTTGAGAAAGAAAACCAAAGCCGGAAAAACAGTGCATCCGGCCGGTTGAAAGATCAGACTAAAAGTGAACGCGGATCGAATAAGTGAAGTGAATTTCAGATCCGTCGGATTGAATGATAAGAGTTTTATTTAAAACTTTAAGATAGCTTCAGGCCATTGATTCCAACTTTTTCAAGGAGTTCCCACTGCCAAAACGGTAATTAAGATCTTCTACATGAGCAGGGCACATATGTGAGGTTCCGATTTGATTATTAAATGTGGACATCAAAAAAGCGACACTGAAGAACTATGGGTAGAATTTAAACAAAAAATAAACATAATCTTTTGGGCATCTCTACGTTACGAGAGCTACCAATCTACTGATTGAACTGAGAAAAAGGTTAAGCACAGAAACAATTAATTATAATTTCCATTCAGAATCATTTTCATTCTTTCAAAAAGAAACATTCTTGTACAGTTTAGCTTGTAATACTATATTTTTTTTGGTCATGGTACTTCATTTGCACCACTAACTTTCTTGTTGTCTTTCGAAGCCAAAGGTCTTTAAGAGCAAGCCACAGAATCTGGAAACTTTTGAACAGAATATGCGACAAAAGTACGCGAACCTGTTGTTTTTTCAATCCATCAAGGATGATGACGCCCACTTGAAAAATAGAAGAAAAGGTTCAAATAATCATTTTAAAATAAAATTATGGAATCCCTTAATTTTTAAGATAAGCATATTTTTTGAATCTTGTAGAGATCGATTCTGACAATACAATTTTCGATTACTTTTCGACACGTATCTGACACTTACTTGGTCAAAGCTTTACAAATATTTACTTTTAATACGTCATAAGCTTGCTTATGGTATCCATTAAGACGATTTTTTTACATGGATCCACAAAAAGATATCCAAGGACAACTTGGTGGCCAAATTGAACCACTGCACATAGCCTTTTTGTGGATGCAATTCCCCTATAGCCCAAAAGGTTTGAAAGCAACAGATTTTTATTTTCTTCAACACCTTAACTTACGGCAGCTATATTTTCGATGGTGGATAGGCCGTAAGACATTTGCATCAGGGCAAGTCTCTTCGTGGAATTTTTAAAAAGTTCTCAATATTTAAACACGTTCGGCGATTGGTAACCCGGCTTCATAGTCACTGGGGTACAAAATTGTTACACGTACATGGGGGTGGGGTCATCATGACCCATTTAATAAAAATGTAGAATAATTTTTCTTAAAGCTATAAAAGACTTTACAAAGGACATACAAAAATTACATAATACAGTAAAATCCCGAAAAGATGAACGCTTCTTTCCTTCAAAAGGTGTTCCAAAAGATGAACGCGTTGAAATTTGGGTACACGAACGGATGAACGTCTTTGTCTTTAGTTCTTCGTTCCTAGAGCGTTTAGATCCGTTTTTAATTTTTGGTTATCGTTCAATTGGGGCATGGTGCAACTGACATTTCATGTAAACTCTTCAGTTAAATTGAATTTTTGCAAAAAAAAAAAGATGCCTCCAATGAAAGGTAAAGTAAAATTTTTAAACCTTAAACAAAAGTTTGATTTATGATAAAAGATTAAGACTGGAACATCTTTTCGAAACATTGCAAAAAAAACATTTGGAATTACTGCATGCACAATTGTTGGAATCAAAAATAAAGGTACGGCAATCACTTCGTGAGTGTTAAAGGCATCAATTGGTGGGTCGGAAAAGCGCAAAATATTGCATTAATAAGAAATGCCGAAAATGGAAGCCGCTTTGTGTATACAATTTTTTAAGCAACGTCACCGCCATATACCAGTGTCTGGTGAGATGATAAAAAGCAAAGCCAAGGAATTGCACTCTTTTTTCAAGGAGGCAAATTCATTCAATATGAGCGACGAATGGATTAATAATTTTCTGGATAGGTTTGGAGTTTGTCTTCTAGCAATCAGCGGAGAAAAACTCAGCCTTAATAAAGACACTGTCCTACCCTTTAAATACAAATTGAAAAAAAACTATGGCTGATCTTGGTATTAAACAACAACAAGTTTATAATGCAGATGAAAGTGGTCTGTTGTGGCGAATGGTTCCAAACAAAACATTTGTTCACTTTGGCGAAAGATCAGCATCTGGAAGAATAATGGCAAAAGATCGCTTCAAACTTTTGCTGTGCAAAAAAAGAACAAGTGAGCACAAATTAAAGCTTTTGACCATCGGGGAGAAAGAAAAAAAATCAAAGACGCTTTAAGAATTTCAGGCATACAATGACATACATACGTCAGCTCAAAGACAGTTCATGAAGATCAACAACCTGCTAGAAACAGCATTGCTCATTCTTGACAAAGCACCAATTCACCTCCCTGAAAATGAGCTTCAAAGCGATGATGGTTGCATTCAAATAATTTTTATGCTTTCAAATACAACACCGCTTATACAACCAAAGGACCTAAATGTTATAAGCTTACAAAGTTGCAGTATCGAACAAGCCTGACGTCAGTTGTGATCTCCATACGACGAGATTTGACATTCTAACATGCATTCTAGAAGCTTGGGACAAACTTATACCGGAAGTCATCGGAAAGTGTTGTCATGAGCTGTTTGCATTAGAACCTCATTGTTCTGATGATTAGAAGAAAGATAGCCTTTTGTCGTTCTGAAAAAAAGAATGCAATCAGAGAAAATTTGCCGACATTCGACCGCAACGTTCAACACGATTCAAGAAGTTTTTCCTGACTTAAGTTAATGATTTTATCCACAGATTCAAGCTGAACATAAAGCTCATACGGGAAACAATCTTACTTAAAGGTTTAATAAACAACTAACGTCTAATGCAATGAGGATCAAGTTCCCATTTTTTCAGATGAACTTGTCAGAAAGTGTCATCGAAACAATTGAACCGGCAGAAGCTTTATCAGGTATCAATTCGTGACTCAAATTTGCGGAATAAACAGCACCATTTTAATCTTAAGATTTACGACAAAGGCAGTAGTGAAACTTCTTTCTGGACGACAGAGAAAGTTCAATGCCTGTTTAACAAATAATTATGTTCTTTAAAATAAAATTAATTTTATTTGTTTTCGTAATGTTTTTTACATAGCAATATGATTTTCTTGTACGATGTACGATGTTGAGAAAGTTTAACGATTTGGAAATCAGAACGGAGCCTATTTTTTATCTGTTCATCTTTTCGAGGTTCTACTGTATTGATAAAATTATATTTATTTATTTATTTTTATAACCAATTTGATGATACATCACATCACGTGTTGTTTAAAAACCACACGCAAGTCAAATCAAAAAAAGTGGGTTACTTTGACCCATCCCCCATGACCATCCAAAATTAAAAAAAAAATTTATATACTATGTTTTCAAAAACGGATGGTAGCTTGGTTTGCCCTTATTTACAACATACAACTTAAACCTCGCTGTGAGTAAAATTTACAGTGCTGATAAGATTTCGATTTAAACAAAGTCAAATAGTTGTTAATTTAGAAGCTGCAATATTTCTTCTGATTTATGTTGCATTCCTACGGGCCAAAGGAAATCCTTTTAAAGCCATTCATCATACTGATAAGGGCATTGTTGTGAGCAAACTTACAGCAACAAATGGCTTTTATCAATGCCAATATAAGTTGCAGTTACTTCACAATTGCAACTTAATCTTCGATTGGTTTTGTTATATTTCCTCGTACAGGATACATTCCCCCTTTAGGATAATGTATGACGCCTCTTCCTGACCAGAATTATATCGTTTTATAACTTTGACTGTACCCCTTGTTTGCTTAAAATAATTTTAATCAAAGTATCTATTTCTAATCTGCTTGAAAAAATCTTTAATTCATTGGAATCATTACAAAATAAAAAAAAAAATTTAGTAAAAAAAAAAATATTTGTGAGGAATATTTTGCACTTCAGTGGATGACAAAACGTCTGGGACACGCAATTTACGGTGTCACGCAAATGACTAGCCAGCGAGGGTGACAACCGTTGTTTGGCCCTTCAACCCTTTTTTATTTGTAAAATTTTTGTTTTGTTTTGTTTTGTTTTATTCTTGTTATCCATCCTTTGTAATTTCGCAATCAATTAGAAAATTAAAAAGCGGAATGCAGCGGTTTCTGGCTTGTGCATTTGGAGCATACACGCGCGAGTGTGATTGTTCCTTTTGAGTGGTTTTGCGGCCCCGAATGTGGTTTAAAAACGATGCATGGATCGAGTGAAATGACACCAGGTGATGTGAATGAATTCAGATATTTGAATTAATTTGATGACTTTTGAGGATTTTTTTTGTTGATTGTTGTGACTTGACACTGTAAACATGCCGTTCCTAAGTGTACATTTCGATTCATTGACCTTTAATCTCTTGCATGTCAGCTTTGTACAAATATGAAATAAAAACCTCTGTATTGTCTGCAAACATTGACGCGAGCGAGTTGGTGCTACTTGCGAGAGTAGATGTAAATAGTAGTGGGCCTACGCCACGTTCTTGTGGTACTCCGCTTCTTGAACTGATTGAATTCTGTTTGACGACCACTTCATATTTATGAGGTGGCAAATAATAATGCGGCATGGACACATTGTTTTATTTATTCTAATGGATGGTATTTTCGCTGAAGCGAGTCGGATACCTTTGCTAAACATTTAAGTGAGATCATTTGATCATTTCCGTCGACAGTAAGTCTGACTGTGGCGCATGAGTCACTTCACTGAACACTGAAATCCATCGTCTAAGCCCGTCAGCTATTTTCGCTTCGATAATATCAATGGCCGCGTTCAGAATTCTAGGCACTAGTTAGTCAACCGGCTCTGATTGGTCGAGAGCCCGTGAATTTGACGGAAAAGCTAGTTGACATATCGTGAGAAAGTGGACTGGATTTGCAGTTAAAAATATGTGACTGCTTTTTGCAGTTGATTGATGAAACGTCAAAAGTCAGCTGTTTATTTTGAAATCGTTTACTAATCGATTGAAGTTAATAAAATATGAAAGTGGTAATATATTATTTTAAAATTAATTAATAACCTAGAATAAGGATTTCAAAATGGGATCACAAGGCAGTACTTTTGTTCCAACCGAAAAGCAATCCCGACTCATCCTGAAGTGGACACGAAATTCTACCAGCGAGTAGTCAGGAATTATTTACTCAAAGTAGCTGGGATTTCTAGTTGGCCGTTCAATCAAACCAAACATTGCAGAATTTCGCAAAATAAACGATGGGCTCTGCAACTCATTTACAACGAATAACGAAACTTGACCTACTGATGTTAAAATAAGTTCACTGTCTTGGCACATGTGCACACATTCAGCTCACATAAAAATTCTTTTTCCGTGTCGCTCATTTTAATCGTTTAATTCAAAACACACAATTATTGAAAGTAATACACAATTCACGAAACAAACTTATTCAAAGTAAAAATTTAAAGTAAATCTCGAAAAAAAAAAATTGTCTGACATATGAAACTGTCAACTGCATTTGCAGTCAGTTTTCTCGTTCAATTTTCTAGGTTTTGACTGAAATTTTAGTGCCTAGAATTCTGAACGGGGCCAATGGCACATTGGTCCTCTTCGCTTTTGGTCTCGCAACCTCGTCAGCATTCTCGTTTCCGGATCTATCTTTATATCTTGATATCCAACATATGTTCAGCTTATTATTCTGATTCTCTCAGCGGAGAAAATAATGATAAGCCAAAATAATTCAGTTTACCTATCATTTGCGAAGGCTGCAGGATGGATTGCCCTTTATATACTAACGACTCTCAGTGCAAGATTAAAATATGGACCCGTGAAGGCGGCAAAAACTTAGGGACAACAAAATTTTTAAGACGCAAATTAATTAATCATTTTATTGGATTTATTTTGTTATACATTTTTTTATTCAATTTAGTTCTTAAGTTCTAAGTTTAATTTAATTTTTTATGATTTGTCAATATTGGCCTTTAATAAAAATCTCGTGTATTTATTTAAAAGCCCCAAAACCATTTTTCCTACAAAAACAATTTCTCATAAGAAATTGAAATTGAATTTCGTTCTTATAAAAACGCATGTTTTAAATTAATTTTTAAAATATTTATTTTTCTTAAATAATGCCATTATGTTGGTTGTTTCAAATATACTGTTCGATATGCGTCAGCAAGTATCAGACGATATAATGCTACCCACAAATTCTCGATCCGACTGGGGTCAGGACTTCCTGCTGGCATGTGAAAAATATCAATATTTTTAGGGCGGCAAGTCAACTCCAGCTACTCCTTCCTTCTTTGATCGTTCCAATCCGCGGAAAACCGTCGGGTCCATTTAGGTTAATATTTTTCTCGTCACTTTAAACAACTTTTTTCTACTCTTTTGTCCAAATCGACGTTTTCCAATCGTATGATCATTTTTTTTCTTTGTTATTCCCTTTTTTTTTATTTCTCGAGAACTAAGCGTTTTTTGGCGGGGAATTAATTTTGTGTTAAAGACATGTTGGCGAAGGGTCCCGTAGACCAGTTGACAATCAAAATGTCTCTAAATTAATATTATATTATAAATAATTTTATTAATTTTTCTTTTGGACATTGTTGATTAATTTATTTGAAAAGTAGTTTTCGAAGAAAGAATCCCAGCAAAAAGTATTGCATTTACATATATTGTACTTCTTTGGCAACTACCGTGATGAATATGAAATTGTTACTCCAATTGGAAAATATTTCTTTCCTGTTTTTAAGCTATCAAAAAAATGTGTTTAAACTACAAAGTTATATTTTAAATTATCTGCAAAAACGAATTTAAAACGAGTTAAATTAAAAATTTAAACATTTAATATAAAGTATAATTCTGGCATTCACTTTTACTAAAAAAACAGGCGGCACATCGGCAAGTGTCTAGGGCGACATCGAGCATAAATCCGCCTCTGCAGACCACACTTTATTCGCATAAGACACCAGCTTCTGGTCCGGAGGCCATTCGGAACTTATTAATCTGATCGCCGTCTTTACAGCATTGTTGCTACAGTAGATATCGATGAGAATAAGATTCAAAAGTGACTCACTTTTTAGAGAAAACAGCACGAGTCGGATATGAACACGAAGGGTTCCATACCACCATACAATCAACTAAATATATTTATTTTCAGCAGGATACTCCAAAGGTTTTGATTCCCATGCGAGAATCACAATATGCGGCAAAAACTGAAGTATCTTTAGACTGCCTCAATTTAGGAGCTTAATTTTTTTATAGCTTTAAGAGTCGTTAGAATTTGATACTAATTTCAACTTGATATCTCCATCCTCTGCGTTCCTGTGAAAAAGGATTTTGTCACAGAGACATGTGAACAACGAAGTGATTTTATAAAGTTCTGTTTTTCATTTAAAGGTGCGGAACCTTTAAAACTCAAAAAATTCTTATGGACTTCAAAAAGGTATCAATTGTTGGTCCTTTCCTGATTTTGGAACTATTTTTATGACTGAAGGTTTTCTTACTTATTTCAGGAAGTAATCATTCCTAAATTACTGTTAGTTGTTCGAACAATTGAGCCGAATGCCTTTTTGCGGCTTAAGTTTCTTAAAACTGATATCTTCCAGCTGCTTTATTTTAAAACGAATTCCATTTGGAGGATATGTAACAAAATTACGCGAAAGATGTTGATTTGAATTTGCCTCGTTTGGTTTGAACATTTCTTTAAAACTCTGGCCAAGTCTGTGCCTTTCTCAAGGGCCACTTCTAGCTCAAGCACCATTTGGAAGAGGAATCAGAGATTACTGCCCATTTCAGATTAATTGCTGCTCTCCGAAGGAAAAGTCGCATTTCTCATTTAATTATGAGATCCTCTTAAATACCTTTTCAGTCTTCCCTCTTTGTTGACTTTTTCTAATTTGTTTTCAAACGTTTTGCATGTTTTAAGTTGCGACATGAGGTATGGTACTCCGTTAATTGTTAATTGAGATTAAATAATTTGCAAGGCATGTTTCCAAAACTACAAAAAAAAATTAACCTAAAGACATTAGTTCGAACTTTTAGGAACTTCTGCAAAATCCAACCTTTCCTTGAGCTGCGTCCTTTTTTCCTTGTTTTCAAATCACGAATTACTTCCTGAGAGCCAAACAATGATACTCGTATGCGTTTCAGTCCGCTTAAAAAAGTCAACTTTCCAATCAAACAAAACAAATGCCAACTTTTCATTGTGCCACCATAAGCTCGGCGCAGTCAACCCTCCTAGCCATTTTAAGCGCTTTACCATCCTTCGTGCCGTGATGCTTGATAAATTTGATAAAAGTCGATTGTTATTACATGCAAGCGACTAACAGTGTTTGGCTTCTGCCGCATGACAACGCCGAAGTCAATTGCTGGAAATGCACACCCACGCACAGATCATATCCTGACAGAATATCATCCCCAATTAAATGCTTCTCAATGGCAGGAAAACACAGTGCAAAGGTGATGGTCCTGTGCCGGTCCATTTTTTTTTGTTTTTTGTTTGGGTGGACTCACTCACTTCGTGTGGAGAGTTTAATTCCTTGTTTTTTTTTTTTGTTGGCTTGGGTGAAATATTATTTCTTTTATTTCTTTTCTGGTGTTTCCGTTCGTAGAGCAAGGACGACGAAAATGCCGTTATTATTTGTGTATACTCAATGTTTTATATTCACAGGATATATCGAGGATCATTGGATGCGGTAACAGACCATGATACCGTGATGATTTCGATTGTGGGCTCTGCTTTGCCAAGTGGTGTGTCCAGTCAAATATAAGCCTGTTTGTCCTTTTTTTTTTTGCGTATGTTGGTTGGTTGTGTCTATTACGTGAGGCGATTTAGCGTTAAAGGCCATGAATCCTTTTTATACTTGATTTTTTTTTTGTATGGTTCAGTATCAAAAAATATTTAAATTTGGTATCTAGGAGATACTGCATGCAATTCGGTTGTATTTGTAGCTAAACAAAACGTATGTCGAAGTAAAGGATTGTTTCCTGCCAGGAGCTAAATTGCATTACTTTACACTGCACTTCATGTTTGTTTTTTTATTGCCAATATGCATGAGATTTTGAACTTTTTATAAAAAGAATTAAGGAAACTGCCAGTCACTAACTTGAGACCACAATTTTCTGTGAAAAATTTTGATTGGTCGATAAGAAAAGTCCACTAAAATGTGCTTAAATGACGAACTACTGAAAAACGATACGAAAATGTTCGTCACTTAAATTTGGCAAATAACTTTTTAAAATAAAATAAAAGACTTGAAACACAAATGGTTTCCGAAAAAAGTTTGACAACGAGAAAAAAAGACAAACAAAACACTTTTAGGATTTAGGAGAGACGCAAGGAAGCTTAATTGAAGAAAGACTGTTGCGAATATCTTGTGGATCCGAAAACCTATAGAAAAAACGATAAGGACGCACAGCTAAGGGAGCAACATCCAGAGCAAAGCGGTTAAATTTCCAATCAATCAGAGTCTAAAATAATGTTCAAAAATGGGGTATCAGCCGCGTAATGTTGGTCAGAAGAAAAAAACTTCTAATCTTGACGGTTCCGATGGTTAAATTTTTTTATCCATAATCTTATAGTGTCAAGAAATCTCAGCCGTACAATTGAAGAATGAATCTCGGAAGGCGCCTGGGGTCGACGTCTCTGCAATTTCTACAAAAGTCGTTATGCTCAAGTTCAAGTTCCTCAGCATGAGTGTCTATGTTGCAATTGCCTGTTATGCGTCAGACGAGGCGGATATACTTTTAACTTAGGTTAAAGAAATCTCTCGGTCTATAAGCGTCGATGACTGGCCACAAAAGCTTGGCTATCGCACAAAATTCGTCTATTTTTTCCGAGTCAATAAATTTGTGAAAAGCGCTATGTGGCGTTTAAACAAAGGTTTAAATTTGATCAGTCTCCAATTCTGATCCTTGTTTAGCAAGTTCGCCTGCCGTAACATGCCCTATTATATCTCGGTAACCTGGTACCCAACAGAGTTTTGCCGTGTTGACTTCCTATACGAAAGGAGTCATTCATGCACCTACTTGTACAGAAAACACCGGCCCCCGTGCATGTAGCTGTTTTGAACCCATCAGTATAGAAAGATAGCTCAGTATCAGAACAGACAGCGTCAAATTTCCTGTGGGGATGATGAGTGTTTTCCTTCAAGGCTTCCCATTGCAGTAGGATAGAGGCGTGCCATAAGGCATTGTCTGTCTGAGCATTGTCCCAACCGCTCTATTGCTGAAGTAAAGGTCTAGTGGCAGCGGATTCAGCATTGTCTCCAGTGCTGCGGTTAGTGTCGATCTAATAGATCCGGTCACCTATAAGCAACCAGGTTTTTGAACCCTCGTAACTCCAGCGAGGTGATATTTCTTCTCATGGGTCACACAATCGCGGTGCATAGCCAGTGAGGTGGGATGAACTATAAATGTTTGCTTGGATATTCATGTCCAGGGATAAAGAATATTTTTGAATCCTTGCATGGGATTTTCCGACAAGACAACGCCTCCTTCCACACTTCCATGTTTGCCAGTCGTTGTATTCACTCAAAAAACATGGAAACTTTAGCATGGAAGTTGAAGGCACCTTTATGGAAGTTATCCATGATGCGTGGGCCGAGATTTCTTGACTTGACTATTATAAAAAATTATGATAATATTCAAAACCGTCTTGTTAAGGTATGTAGAATAATGGCGGTCATTCGAATTATTTATGGGCAAAAACATAACAAATTATTTCTCAAAAACAGAAAATCTAAATAACTCAAAATTGAAGCCAACCAAACAAAGAAGACATGCCAAGTCAATTTTTCCAGAAAAAGGATGGTCAAGGCTTATAACGAGAAGACAGTCCCTCCGTATTGTGGAAGACAAAACAGATTATTCCAGTCCAGATGCGTTGAGCAACCATACACCGAGCTTTGGGCGTATACTTGTAGTGAACGGAGTTTATAAACGGACGTCGATTTAATTTTATTTTATTTTTATGTCGTCGGCATAAATGAGGACGTTAGAATACTTGTGTACGCTTTTAACATCTTTGACTGCTGTTATAAAGGCCCTAGGTGACACTCTTGAAGTGCTCCTTTTCGACTCAGCAAATGGTTAAGAAAATACAAAGCGATTTAATTTGAAAAATTATTAGCTTGCGAAAATGTTTATCGACAACTTTCCTAAGTAAGTGTTCAACGACGAGTTAATGCCAAAATTGGATTTGCTTTGCAAAAAGCCATGTTTCTATTAAAAAATGAAAAAAAGAAAATGAACGAAGTAAAAACTATCAAAAATGATGACTTTAAAAAGTTTTGGCAAGCAAGGCAGCTTGGCTATCGGCCTGTTATTTAAAAAGTCTTAACGGTTGCCTGTTTCGTGCATTGGAATAAGGGAGTTTCAGGATTTTAGTTGTTTCTTAACATTGAGCTTGGGCAAAATTCCGCAAGAAGAGCAAGATCAGCAAAATATCAGTTTCAGTTATCAGGTTTTGCTCAACAATACAACAAATCGTTTAAAAGGGAAGTATCTATACAAATTGTTGAATACAGCATCTTAAATAAAATGTTCTACATATTCCAGATATTCTTGATCTATTGAAAAGAGTTAGCCTTCTGATATGGTATTGAATTTGTTCCAATTATACCATTGAAATGACCCAGCCGAGGCAAATTCTCAGTATCCTTTTTTAAATTACTTTTGGATGATTTCGACCTCTTTTCCACACATAGTCTGAGCAAATTTGTTCCTGAATCGCATAGTATCAATCTTTTACCACAGCTCCATGGCGGCATAGAAATTTTGCCCCCGGGATATATATGCGCCTGATCTGGAAAGATGATTTTTTTTTTCTTGCAAAATTGTCGTCAATTTCGAGAAGTTAAAAAGTTCAAACAGAGAAAAGATGATGATGCGCTTCCTTTCCTGAGAAAATTGATCCTCGTATGCGAAAATGCCGAGATCTTTTTGAAAAATTCTCCTCAGACTAGTCCCACCGGACTTTCTTCGAAAACTTGACTAAATCAAATGGTTAAATAAATAGACGCACAAAAACAATTAAAAAATATGTAAGAATATTATTAACAAGGGATACAAAATTCAATTTTTCAGCATTACTTGAAGAAAGTAGTTCGTCTGCTAAGAAGTATGTTTTCAAGTTGAGTATTAAAATGAGTCCTTTGGCGCATTTGCCCCAAATTGGAGAGCCGTTACAAAATTATGGCTTGGAAGATTGCCTTCAAAATAAAGATTTCGTAACACATTTGAGAGTTTCGGCTTCGAACGTATAAAATATCTTTTTTTTTAAATTGACATCGTTTATGACCTTCTGAACGTGACCCCATACGTCAAAAAATGTTTAAGAAGTGTCACTTGACTTACACATTGCCTGTATTCCACTGATGGTAATTCGGTTGGTCGGTAAGAAACAGGCTTCATTTTTAAAATGAAACTGTCTTCTTTAGTTTTTTGTTTAGGTTTCCAATCATTGAAGTGTGAAGTGACTTGATTCAAAGTAGATTTCAAGTTGGCTTCAATGTTGAAAGCAACAATAGATAAGATCACAAGAATCACAAAGCCAAAGTTATTCAGACAATATTGGAGAAAGCACGGCGCCTTGAGGTTAACTATTTTCTTAGGCTTTAAAGTTTCTTCTTGTGTGAAATGATAACAGGGAAGCTTAGTACAAGTAACCTGTGAAGCAAACCACTGTGAAGCACACGGTGTGAAAGGCTTTTTCTACATCCACGAACACCACACTTATATTGAGGTGGGTCCTTGTTTGGTGATCTGATATATAATAAGCTTTTCGAAATATTTTCTTAGTGAGCTGACCTAAAGTTTAAAGGTATGCAAGCACTTTTCCCGGACTAAGGAATTAGTATAATTTCGGCAGACTTCGTCTAGTGTCCAGATTGTAATCGAACTAAAGGCAGCCATTAAATATACTTTGAAGGAATACATATTCCATGAGAATCAGTGAATTTGAAAGTTTTATTGTTGTTTCCAACATTTAAACGAAGTGAATGAATATACCCTATAGACTGTACAACTATGGTTTCTACAAAGTTCTTCAATGAAATGCTATTATTATTGTGGTTAGTTGAAGCGTTTATCAAAAATATTATTCTACATTTGTAGATACATACTCGTATCTACATGCAGTTTTTTTTTTAATTTTCTCGCATAAAAAACAGCTCAATCACATTTAATTGAGCTCAAAAAACTTGGCAAACGTTTTCGTTTTAGTTCCAGTTCAGCGTGTTCATTAGAAAACATCCAAAAGAATTGGCCACAGAAAAAAAAAGAATTGAAACGGAAAACAATAAAATTTAAATGTGGTTACAATTCATAGTCTTTTTTATTTTCTCTGAATTTTTATTTTATTGTACAAGTAGTAAATCATCCTTCCTATCAGCCAGCATATATTTTTTTTTGTCATATTTTACATCCAACCATTTATTTGGTTTTATTCCGCCAAAAAAAAAGTTGCAGGTGCCGAACAAGGGAATTAGATGAAATTCACTCGGATGCACATTTGTTCGAAAAAAAGTATCTATTACGATTGGAAACTATCAATTTATTGCAACATTTTATTTTTTCCCATTTTTGTGATAAGCTCAGAATAAAATATGTATGCAGATAGATGTGATGGTTTTTATGGATCCTGCAAGTGGCGTGGCGAGGCGGCAAAAAGTCAACCGATAAATTGAATTTATTTTAGGATAACATTTTTAGAGGGTGGATCAAAATTTATTCACACTGTCGAGTGCGGGCAGCAGTTCGTTATCGAGCTTGTGAACTGCCAATTGGTTGCTTGTTAGAGAATGCTCATATTAAGTGTCGATAAGCAAATTGATAGATACAGCTCGATGGGCTTTTGAGCACTTGTTTTTTTTATTTAGGTCGTTTTTTTGGTTGAATTTCACATCAAAGGCATTTCGAGTTAACTGCAGAGATAAATCAAATAATATTCTATACATTTCTTCATCTGATTATGCTTGGGAAATTATTTTTTTAACAACGTACTTTATTTACTGGCTGTGATGTTGAATATGACATGAAACACATTGTGATGTGTTTTGATTTAAATTCTAAACTCTTAGATCAGCACGTGTTTGAGAATAATTTATTAACAACAAATGAAGCCTTGACTATGGTCGTTGTGATAAAATTATATGAAATAAATTTTTTAACGCAAAAATTTGTTTGCGACTTTTTAAATATCTATGTGTGGTCTTTTGTAAGTTTTATAAGGGGTTATTACTACCCCTTAATGCAGTAAAATGCAGTAAAATTTGTTAAACCGTGAGACTGAAAGCTGCTCGAAACGCAGGTGCATTTAAGATGGTACAAGTGTGATTGTTTCTAGCGTTATCACCTCATGAGTATGAATGCGATTTCTAGGCAGAGTTGTAAAAGAAAGCATTTTTTTGGGAATTCATGCAAAAGATTTCAAATTTTAAATTGATGCAATTGAATCAAAAAAATGAAAACTGTGCGCTGACAAGACTTCAATCACCATTCTTTTAAAGTTAATGACTTTTGCAATCAGTTTTTTAATAATTATAGAAAATCTAGTGAATTCACGAAAGCTTAATTCAAGTCAGCAGTGTATTCATGGCTTTCCGGCAAGTTATTATTGAATTCACTTTAAATCGATTGAAGTCAGTGAATTACACTAAAATTGTTTGAATTAATTTTAAATGTACTACTTAGAATGTGATTCCTCATTTTATCCGCGATGACGTGATCAGGGCAAGAGGGATAAAAATCTTCACAGTTTGTTACTTCCCTTCTGTTCCGCTGGCTTGGAGGTTTTGCAATAAGTATAACAAGAAAGTTATAAAGATCGTCAGCTAGGTAACGTGTGAAACATCAAAAAGTCATATTCCATGAGCGTCTTCTTTCATATTATATTTTGTGTGTATTTACCTCCTGGAATTTACATTTAATTGTATTTTGGAATTTAATTTATTGTATGCAAAGGATCATCAAACTATACCGTACATCTGATCGGAGTGGTCAACTTCTGCAAATCTGTACAATTTCGAAACGCCAAGAAATTCATCTGGCCTTGTCCTAGTTGCATTCATTTGGTTCGCACATAGTTCAGCTCAAAAGAATTCAAATTGTTTCTTTTGAATTCAGTGACTTCAATTGATTTGATGATTGTTCACTGCGGACTTAAACTAACGTCAAGTGAATTCATTGATGAAATTGAAAAACATGCAATCATTTTACTAAACTCAATAAATGATTGATATTGAATGCATAAATTAATGTTAAATTAGATTTTTTTTTTAAATCCAAATCTTCCAAAAAGACTTTTTTAGAGCTCTGTTGAGCGGCACGCAGGGTTTGTAATTAATGATTGCTGAAATAGCGTTCTAGAAGTAAGGTTTTTTATTTAAAAGTGAGCAAGTTTCTAATTTTTTTACTGTTTCTGACTGGAAACTTATACACAAGAAATAAAAGCCTTTTGCCCTCGTGTAAAAATAAGCTGTACATCTTGATTGGTCTCTTTACAACTACTGTAGGAACAGTCAAGATAAGGTGTAGCTTTCGATCATAAAATACCTGCTGCGTAGTTCCCCTTATCTATGATTGCTAGTCTCTCCAAAGGGAACAGTGCATGAAGACCTCGGAGCACAATCAAAAGTTCCACATAAAGATTTGATGGATTTTAAAAAGAGCTAAAGTGGTTTTAATTGAATCGTGAAGCCGTGAATCCATTTTAAAAGTTTTTTTTCACATTATATCACCCTTCAGGCTACGTGTTAACGTACCTCGTTAGGGAACACTTACAAAGTAATCTTACCTTATCTTATATTTCTTTCGAGTCAAATGATAGGTTCAAGTTTCGAGTTCTAATGGCAACTTTGAACGTTTACACTGTTTTCGAAAACGGTTCCTAGCTCGGGCTTACAAAATAATAATGATCTAAAATGCAATGAGATTTCACCCATGAAGCGATCGAAACCAAAATACATCATTCCACTATCTTTGTTTATTATCCTAATGCATAATGATAGTATAGCAAAAAAAAAACAACAGATTCAGGCTAGCAAACTGCTGAAGGTGATTTCTTACACGAGCCTCATTCGGTATTTTTCAGTGGCACATTGCAAGAACAGTAGGGCGGTATCAGTCCGACACTGTCGTTACTGTCTTCTGATCCAGGAATACATATTAAATAAAGCCGTTGAAAAAGTTTACAATTTTTAAGACTGCAATTGTACAATAATTGTAAAAACAAAATATTTATTAAATAAAAAAGTGCAGCACGAAGTAGCAAAAATCATTTTAAGTTTGTAGATGTAAGCATAGATATTGAAGAGTTAGATAGTTTTGAATTTTTTTTTAAGTTAGTCATTTCCCTCGAAATTTTGCCCAAAGTAAAACGGAGGTCGTCGAGAAGATTTCCCTGAAAATGCTGAGTTTTCGATAGCAAAATGCAACAATCTTACAATACTATGATAGATCCCGTGGACCTGCGTAATAATCACGAAGCGAAGGGGGCGACTGGACAAATACAAAGAAGAAGGAGATTAATGTGATTCGAGTCATTAAGCAATTGAGTTACTTTTTGCTGGGGATAAATATCCTTCGGAATAAGGTGTATAAAAAGGATTTGGATACGTTCGATACAATGATCTCCGTTGATAAGAACAAAGCCCTCCATGACACAAGTATATAAATACAAGCCGAACAAGTGTGTAATGACAGCTGGAAGATGCCGGAAGATGCTGGAACGGGCTGTAAAATGCGGCGATGACGATATTTACTTCTTGCATCGGCGTCCATTTTTGCTTCGACACTCTCTGGAATTGATTGTATTTTTTTTTACATAAATGTAAATAACTGCTGAATTTTTTGTTAGAAAAAATACATTTAAATTAATCTTTTCATACATTTGAGGCGAACCTATGCTCTTTTAAAATCACTTAATATTGTAAAAAAAGTTCCCCTGCCCGTCTGTCTGTCTGAACGCGGTAAACTCAAAAACTACCACAAGGATTTGCATGCGGTTTTCGCCAGTGGACAGATTGAATTAATAGGAGGGTTAAGGTGTATAACCCATTAAAGTCTTGTGCAGATGGCCTGAAATATGACGATGAACAAATAATACATGAAATAATGTCAGTGATATGCGTGGTTTGACTATGATGCTTGAGTCAAAATAACCATCATCAAATCACAACACGGGTAGATTAGAAAGATGATGTCATTCGTGTCATGATATCTGTCTATCTGTGACGTATTCACGCCTAAACCTCTGGACCAATTTTGATGAATTTCGATCACTGGTTGATAAATGGCGCTGTATAACTTTGAATCCTGCTATCATACTGTAAGCTTCGAGGATGAAAGTAGATTGCGCGTTGTCAGTCAGTTGTATGTTTTATTTTTTTCAATTTAATAAGAATTAACTAAAGGCAGTCAAAATTTCTGATTTTATCAAATCGAAGAGAGGAATTTCAATACACTTTTTTGAATGAGGAGTTTTAGTCAGTACTCTTAATCTTAGCACATCGAACGAACGTTCAGATGTTGACTTCTCAGCTTAAGGACATTCACGACTTTTTGATGAAAACGACTGACGATCGAAACGGAGATAGTTTCTTCTTTGGGAAGATGAGACTGCGTGCTCTTACAACGGCACTTATGGACGGATTTAATTTTATTCTGACCAAAAGGAAAGTAGATTAATCAACATGGGAACGTAACATAAATTAGTATTGGCTCCATCCCCAAAAACCGCAAAAAAATGAAACAATCACATTATTTACAAATTTAAAATGATGTTGAAACCATTGTGAGGAATTATTTTTTGGAAATAACTTTCTGCTTCAATGAAAATGAATTTGCGTAAAAAATAATCGTCAGAAGTTACGCAGGATGTGTTGAAATGGCCACCTCAGAGTCGGAATCACAAGGTGGTGGTTAAATTTTAACAGGATCGCATATTAAATTAAGAAGCCTCACCTCTCAGAATTGTGTGATTCCGAATAATTTTTTAGTGATTGTACCGTCTAAAAAAATATCTCTTTTCGTGATTGTTTATCCCTTTATATTAATTTGATTTAATTTTTTTTTGTGACATTTTTGAAGATGAACAAAGATTAAGTATTAATTAAGTTTAAAAATATTTAAAAATGCTTCCAAAATTTGAAAAATTACAGACTTACGTTGTCCAAATATAAAGTCAGTGACTTTATAGCTTATTGAAAATTCGGACATCGAAAAAACGTTTGCTGAACTCAAGCCAACGTTCGGACAGAACACCCTTTGTCCGATTAGCTAGTTCTTAGTAAATAAATAAGTTTAAAAAAAATAGTCAAAAAACATAATTGAATTTTATTTCTTTACATTAAGGCATTATTTTCTTACAAGATAAAATTAGAAATGCGTTTATAAAATGAAAAAAAAAAATGTGAATATCACAAAAGTCACATTTTATGAGACCAATTTTTCGTAGTTTTAATAAATTATATTTCGCTGGCATATAGAATCAGGAAAAAATCATATAAATCACTCTAATTACCTTACTTGAAGGAAGAGACACGTTTTAAAATCATTTGATCCAATTAGACACTCCTTGAAATGCTATTAACAACTGGTCTTTGTTGTCCAACAAGACGCACAAACATTATTTCGATCACCAATTATCTTACCACACTACAAATATGTTAATGTTTATACCCACCCTTTTGCACAACATACACCATACATATAATTGCATAATTAAATCTGATAAAATCAACATTTTCTAAATTAAATTGTTACCTTTAACACACGAGTATCACACACACATACGAACTGAATGATATCCTTCACGTCATTCCCTATCATTAAGCAGCTAAGAGTTGTTGACATTTCACATTTAACACAAGCACTCAGATCCTTATGAGCACCAGCCGAGTCCATAATGACATATAAATACGCGGGAATACACAAATTCCAGCTTTTGTACTTATAGATTAATTATAGGGCTGCCGAGAGTGTATTTTGGGGAAAATTACAATAATTTTAAAGTTAAATATTTCCAAAGGAACACAGTTTTCTACTTACGATATTTACCGGGTAATTTTTTTTTGTTTTACTTATAGCCTTGGTATCGGGCGGGCGCACTTTGAGAAGCAGCCGCCGAGTAACCTGCGTAAATCGAACTTTTTCCATTTTGTGATTGCGCTTTATGATCGGGCTGGGCAACCGATTGAAATTGAACGTACGGCATTCATTGGTTTTATTGAGAAGGACTCGGAATCGGATACAACAAAAACAAATAATGGTATCCAATATCGATTGCAACTCTTATATGCGAATGGTAAGTTAAAAGAGCAACTCTTTAATGTTTAACCTTTGGTTCATGTCCTTATTTTCTTTTAATCTTCTTAGGTGCGCGTCAGGAACAGGATATTTTTGTACGACTCATCGATTCGGTGACAAAGCAGGTAAGCCACAGTAAATGCATTTCTTATAAAAACCTATGTATGTGGGCGTGACATTTTTACGCTGCATTTTAGCTATCCTTAGATCCTTTGGGGTGCATTACATTGTTATCGGAAGCATAAGTTCTGTTGAAAATTGATTATCACACTTAATTAAGTCGAGTGAGTTATTTTTCCTAGTTTCAAGCAGAAAATTAAGTTGTCGGCTGGTCTTGACTGCCATTTGCCAAGTAACACTAAATGGGGAAAAGGATACACGACGACGCGGAGGTCAGAAAAAGAAAAGGGGTGTTGATAGATGTGAAAGGATTCTTTTTGTTTGTCGTTATGTGTTTTCCCTTTTGTAGTGGGTGCATGGTATGTCCCCGCATGCCATATGTCCTGTTGTAAGGACATTTTCATGGGTAATTAATTTTTAACGTGACTTATTATTGCTTTTCGATTTTCTCTTTGCCAAAAAAAAAATTATTTGTCGCAAAAGGGGCGATCCTTCTATTCCAAAGGGTGAATAGCGCCGTGTCCTGCATATGTATTGATTTGTAATTTCATCCTTAATATCCTACGGCACCCTTCAATTGAAATTTGATCGAATTTTTGAAAGCAATGGTTTCTAATGGACTTAATTCGGAAATTTGATCGTCGATGATCGGATCAAACACAAATGCTAAGACTTCGACTCTCTGCGAGTTTCTTTTTTAGGACCCTCCTGCTACATCCTGTAGGAAAATTCGCATCTCTCAATTATTACAATACCTACGTTTTGTGTCTCTGTGCGGAAAAAATGTTAAAGCTTTTGTTTTTTTAAGTTCTGAACTTTGTTTTTTGTTTTGTTTTAACATTGCATTCATTTCCTGTTACTGAACAGGAGACATCTACAATACACACCAGGATACAAACGAAGTAATTGCCGCCCTGTTCTACTAGAGCACCACTGACAAATGAATGAGTAAATAAATCAAAACAGCTTCACTTTTCCGGATGAGATAATTCTCGCGGGTTATTTATAACATTTTTTTTTATCCGAGCTTTTTTGGTGCCTTTTTTTGTTGGACATCTAGAATCCTTCCTTATCCTGGTGCCACAGTGAGTTTTGCGTTGTTGCTGTTGTTTTTTTTTTTAGATTTTTTCCCACTGCCTGGGTCCATTGTGGAACGTGCTCGGATCAGATTTATAGCTGTGTAGTTGCATATGAATGCGTTAAGGGCCGGTGAGTGTACATACCTGAGATGATAATATTGAAGGCAGAACGGGTATAGTAAGGACATAAATAATTGCACCTGCCTTGAATGGTGACATCGTTTAAGAGCTTATCGCAAGTTGAAATAGTGTCCAATGGAAACATGGTGTGCCAGTGAATTTTAGACAAAAAATAAAATACACTGCGAAAAAGAGCATTAGAGATTTAACTGTTACTGAAAATGTTGGTCGATATTTGATGTCTCTTATAGGTTGATATTGTTGCATCAAAACTTTTGCTTAGAAAGGAAAACAGTGGACATATTTTTCAACTTTCTTGATTTGAATAGACTCCAAATGACGTCCAAAGGGAATTGTTGGCACATTGAATTTTATATTGAAAAAATTGCATTCATTCAATTCGCAGTATTTTATTAGCCATTAGTTGTTTTACCTGCAAGTGCAATTTTGACTTCGCAGTCAGCATTAATCTTTCGTAGCAGATCTAATGACATCATTTACTGAAAATGATACGAAATTGGCGTTACCGCCTTACCTGGACCATCCAATTAGTCTGACTTAATTCAATGATTTATCCAGGATTCAAACATTTGAAAGGCGGGCGCTTAACCAATTTTACTAAACAGCCTTTTAGATCATGGATCATTGCGTTAGATTGGACTCTTGACCCTTATTTTAGACCAGAAAGATCACATTTTCTATCACGGAAAAGAAACAATTAAATTAATGAACGAACAAGATTTACTTATTTTAAGAAACTCTATTTCTGGATTGTTCCTTAAATTTCAGACTTATATTTGGGCAATTTTGGAGAAAAGTTGTTCTAAAAAATGTAGCTGCATCAGTCCCTTGCAGGCAAGTTAAAGATTCCCTCAAAAAATATTTTCTGCAAGCATCTCACTAATTTTGGTTTTAATGAAAACAAAACTGAATTAAAGCTGTTATGAAAAACGTGAATGTAAAAATATATGCAGACAATTGGATAAGCAAACATTCCTTTTAAGACCAGTCGTAAAAAAAAACATCAAATTCATTTGCTTTTGATACTTCAGCATGAGGAAGCTTCATTTGGCAGGGGTACCCCACGGATAAGTATTGAGACCTTGTTTATTTTTACTATTTATTAATGGTGTGAAACTGATCAAATAATGCACTTATATTTACGCTGAGTATATGAACCTGAATTTTTGCAAAAAAAAAACAAATAAGCATTTTTATAAAAAAAAAAAGAAACGGGACTGATAAGGGTGCCTATGCCAATGGAAACAAAATGGCTCGGCTTATCATGAAGTATTTTAGAAGTAGCGTTGATGATATTTAAAGGATCTTCAAAGTCTCATGCTTATTGTGTAGCATGCTATTTACATTTTTTTTTCTGTTCAATTTCGGACTTTTACTCTGTAAGGATACTTCATGCAGCCTACCATGGATGTGTGAGGTACATATTTAGATGAGCCGTTAACGGATGAATTTTAAGCGCTTATCTGCAAAATTATGTACAACTTTTATTAAGTTATAAACTGATGTTTGCTATTTAATGATAACTTCGTGTAAATACTGACCACGACTACGTTTCAAATCGTCCATGAGGAGAATCCAATTTTTAGTCATTTTTTCTCTCGATGAATAACACTTATTATGCTGTCGTCTAAGACTGCACACATTGTCTAACGATTATGCCTTGGCAACTCTTGGGTCGTCTGAGGTTGTTCATTTGACCAATTACGACAGAAATGTTTATTTACTTTGTCGCTGAAGACAGTCTTTCGTTATTCGCGTGTCAAATGGCGAAACCATAAACCAATATTTTGCTCGCTTTCCAAAAAATCCGCCTTAAAAACTTTCTGTCAGTGTAGTACAATAAACGACCATGAAACTCTTCTTGTTAAGCTCTTTTTTCAAAGAACACAAAAAAGGACAGAATCAGTAAAGGGACATCTCTTCAGATAGGATAAATCGCTTCAATCAACATCATTGCGTCCATCCTGTTGCATTGTTTAACAATTAACAAAACAAATTGTTTAACTTTGAAAAGAGTTTTTCCGTGTCTTTTTTTTTCATACAGACGTTCGAATCTATCGAAAGGACCAGCAAACTTCCTCGTAAGGACCACAGTCCTCCATAGTCATCGTTAGCCAAAAAAAAGACAAAAAAGCACACGGTACACTTCCACACGAAATGTCCTTGCCAGCTCCTCAGTGGCCAACAATCCCCGTTTTAGCCAGAGTGTTTATATTTTTTCCTTTTTGGTTTCTTTTTTATTTTTTTTGAAACGATTTGCAAAGCATCGTTCTTGTTTGGTGTTGTGATGGACTCATTGCAGTTACGATAAAATGATAAATCGGCGTTTTAGGTAAAAGTCTGACGTGTAGTTGTAAAAAGTAACTGAAGAAGGAAACAAATGGAAACCCTTATCCTTGAATACAATTCATATGATTGTCTAGTTCGCGTCATCAATTCGTTTGCAAGTGCACATTTAGATTTTCGTGCACACAACGAAAAAAAAAAACCAAACAGTTAACAACATGATTGATGGCGCAACCATCAACTTGTCAACGTGTTAGTGTATATTGAATATGCTTACATCAGTTTATTGTTTAGCTTGTTTTTTTAATGATTTTTAATGATTAACTCGTTCTCAAGGGATTCTGATTGCCCTTATGATGGAAAGCATGTTGCACAGAACGAGTAAAATAATTAGGGAAAGAAAATGAAAGATGATTTGAAGTGGTTTGAAACTTAGATGATTTCGATTGCTTTATGAATGGAGTCCGAATAAAGACGGAGATTTCATATCGACTTATTTGCATTCACTTAACTCGCAGTATTTTTTTTTCGATATAAGTTTTTGAACTAGAAATGTTTACTTCTTGGTTAATGCGTGCATTGACGAACTAACTTTTTTTTATGTTCTTACAACTAGTATCGTTAATATGAACCCGTTCCATTTGATATGTTGTAACAGAGAAAAACAACATGCTGGATTTTTGCAACTAAGTTTCCGATTGTTGCCCAATTTCATTTAGCAATTTGGTTGAAAAAACTACTAAAATCAAACCGATAAAGGGAGACATTTTTCGTTCATTTTAAATGACTTTTTTCGAATTATCTTTATAAGTTAAAAATCTTTTGAAATTGGCATTGTTGTAAGACATTTCTTGAAGCATTTCTATAACAATATTTGAATAAGGATCATTGGAAGATAGCGGTGGAGGAACCTTTTCCTAAATCGAGCTTAGAGAATCCGGTGAGTCTCCAGTCAATAATTCTGCTTCCAAATCTAAGCAAGGTATTTAAAAAGTGAACAATAGGATCCTTTACTCTGTGGGCTTAGGATTAACAAATTTTCCCTAGTGGCCAATTCGAGCTGATTGACTTGGAAGGCTTTTGAGACGGTATGTTTGCAGGGTTCAATTAGAAGTTAAACGGGCTTGGCATATGCAAACTACAACTGCACTTATTATTTTATATAGTCACCATTATCTGATTTCTGCTGGGATTTTTGACATAAGCATTGATCTGCAACAGGGTGTGGTATTTCCTTGAATGTAGAAGGCTTGATCGCTTTCATTAATAGCTTTTGAAAGGTAACTTTGATAAGGTAAAGCTATTGCGGCTATTCCTCGTCAATTTTACGGACCAATGGCTCAACAAAGAGACTGTTTTAAAGCAGTCAACTCGATGCGACGATTAAGGATATCTGCCACATGTTTTTTTCAAGCTTACCTTGTTTCGAAGTCATAATAAACGTTTTCGTGCTGTGACGAGATTGTAAATGCCTGCGGCAGCTAAAAGCCTTTTCATCGTTGTAACTTATACCTGTTTTGAGTGCGATCAGATTATCTTTGCATAGATTTCTACAAGAGTCTGGCTCTTCTATTTTGATGTTTATTTGGGTATTCGCTTCTCTGCTGTGATTTCAAGTCAACTATTTTTGTAAGCGGCTTGTAATTTTAAAGCTTATCTTTAACGCACAGTTTGCTCTCCACCATACACGGTTATTACGACCCATCGCTAAAGTTAATTATTTTCTTTGTTTCTTCCCGTTTGTGGCTTTTTTAAGGTTCCGTAGCTCAAACGGAAAAACAGAACCCTTATAGGATCACTGCTTAAATATATTACTGTTATCGCCGCATATTTTGATCCCGCATGGAAACCAAAACATTCGAGAATCGATTTCTGTGATTGACGAACTATTTTCATAACAACAAATTTGTACGGTACCTTAGTTGAGCGAGTCCGACTCGCGCTTGTCCATTTTTTTTTTTTTTTAAGGGAACTCAAAACTTATTAGAAAAAAAAACTACTTTTCCAAAGGTCCCAAATTGAATTGATTTTTTGTAGCAAAAAAATCCAATGTTCATGTAAAGTGTGAAGGCAAAGTACGCTTGGCTTTCTGCTTTGTCAGTTCGTTTTCGACATCACACCCAACATATGGGCACAGCATTGACTTCAAATATTGTCCTTTTGTATGAACAGTTTGACAAGCTCTGATTTGTTCAAATAAGATAACAGAAAGCTTATAATATCACCGCAAAAATGTTCTCTAATAGTAATTTCCGTAGCCTGCACGATATCTTACTTTGGCCTGAAAGACCCTGCAGATGCCTAGTATCAACATCTGTTCCGGAAGAAATTGTCGGATCGTTGGCTTGACTCCGCTTGTTTTTCAACTTTTTTTATTCCTTTAAGATTTCAAAACATACGAGTGTAATAAAGACCCTAACAGAATTTGAATGAATTTCCGTAAGAGCTCGATTAGCTTAAAATTATAGAGAAATAAATATTTGTCCGCATACTTTTGGACAGCAGTGTATATACAAAATATATATAATTTGTACATTTAAGCTTTGTCAAAATCTCTCGTATTAAATGCAAAACTATCGTATTCGAACTAAATTGTTTTAATTGGCCTCACAAAGTGGGTTGCATCAAGTTTTGAATTTGAGGTACCAACATTTTTGTAAGCTCAACCGCAGCAAAGTTCCTCGGACCACTAAATACGACCAAATTTCTAACATACCATCGTCGGATAGACGGTAACGATCATCGCAGATATGAGTCCATCTCATATGCAACGCCTCTCATATTTCAACATCGTGTGGTGATTGCAGCCTAATTTCAGCACTAACTGCTTTTTTTTGTAACTTTTTCTCATACGCCACAAGCAGGCCGCCTATCAGCTTAATGTATGCATGCGTGAGATAACAGTCCGCGAGAGCTACAACCAGCTAATCACAAAACGTTATTGTGCGTTGGCTTATATGAGAACATACGCAATTAATACTCATGCCACAAAGAAGTGCGCGGCTACCAAGCATCGGCTCGCAGTGATTGCAGATTCTACCGTTGAAAGGACATTTAAGGCGAAAAATTACCTCGAACAGCATCATCATCGGCCGCAACATAGATAGGCGATGATTATTTATCGTTAGCTATTAAAATTATCATTATTATTATGCCCGCCAAAAACCATTATTTTTGGAACTGTTATTGTTATCCTTTCGCTGCTGCCATTGGATTCACGTTAACAGTGTTCAAGCATTAGGGATGTAAATTAAAGCTGAAAGAACACTCAACAACAATTTGATATGAAAGTAACAACATTCGATGAAAAAACAATAATAAATCAGCCGAGGGGACAAACTTTGCAATTAACGCCACACGTCGTCATTACCATCAGCCAAAGAGGACCACACAATGATCCTCTTATTTTAACCAAATAATATGAATAAAAACAACAAACAAAATCATTATAAATGCATTCATTAAGCGAACGAATCCAGTAACGCATGCAGATGCAAAAAACCCCCCACATTCGAGCAGCATCCGATAAAGCCATTGGCGTAGTATCAATATTGTGTTATGGTATGGGGGGGCAATCGCGGCCAACAACAATCATAAATTCTCCACATGTCTGGGGCACAGCGTCGAAGTGAATTAATTTTATCGCTTAATTATCGTTGGCACTTTGTCGTAAGCAATTATTCAAAAATATTTCAACACCATCAACACATATATTCGAACACTTGAATATTCAATATGAAAGTGCAATGGTTTGATGGAACCCAAGTAAATGAAGGGTGTTTGGTTTTTTAAAAAATTGTAATATATATAATTAAATACTTAAACTTGTGAATAATATTTATGATGCATGACTTCTTCACAAGTGAAACTTGAAGCTTTAAATCCTTCCAGCAAAGGTCCATAAAATCTTCGAAAAAAATCAAAATAGATGGAGTTTCATGGTTTACGATTGTCAGGATAAAAATCAGGTTCTATATGTCTTCTTGCCTTAGCAGTCACTAGCAATTTGATTTGTAGTTAAATACCAAGGACCTTTTGCCCCCATCACTGCTCAGTACTGCTCAGTAGATGGTACTCTTGCCAGATTCAAAGTAATAAACAGAAAATTTTAGAGCCAGATCAGTATTTGCTTATTGTTGTTATTCTTATTAATATTATTTAAAGCGCATTTTATTAACTTATTTTTGCTTGGTAAATTTGTTTTAATCGTCCTTAGACCTTCATAGCCTTACTTTATGTTCAAACTATGTTTGCTGGCTAGTCCTTACGGCTCTAACTTTTATTTCGAGGTCCTTTTTCTTCTATTAACTGCCGAAACTGTTGCTGTTTGAAATAGCACCGCGTTTTTGTGGCGAATTAAGACGTTTTCACTAAACCGGAGTTTTACTCCTGAAATGTGTTTCGCTGTAGCAAAGACAATAAATTTGTTAACGCGCACAGTTTTCGAATAATTGTTATAAGAATACTGGCCCTATTATGCTGCCATGATTTTGAAAAGTTAAATCACCGCTTCGAGTAACCATTACCAAAAACTTACTCTTACTTATTGAGATGGTCCCGTTTTAAAATATTGCACATTTGATATCCGTTAAAAAGGACCTCATAAGAATAGAATAGGATATTTTGTGCCAAATGTCTTGAGTCTATCTGAAGGGTGTATAGCAGATCACATTTAAATTATGTTAGGTTGAAGGGGATGGAGTAACCATACGGGTCCTATCACAAACTATTGTCTTGTTTGAACTTTGTTATGGCACCTGGTGAAACCATATGGTGTTCCTGATGAGTGCTCCTAGTTCACTGTGCACTGTCCCCCGTGAACCGGAGTCATCTCGACTGCAGGTTGGAGCATAACGCAAATGAGTCGCTTAATGGTCTCCATTTTCTCTTTATCCTGGCAGTTCCTTTATGTTTTATTCTGGCCATAGACCTCAAGATATGAGACAATCGTCTCTGGAGTTCCATACTCCCACAATGATAAGTGTGGTAATTTCTCCATCCTTTCCAGCTCCATCAATGTTCCTTTCCCGGTAAGTTCATCTACCAATTCGTTACCTGATTTCGAATCTAAATCATGGTAGCCTTGTGAGGCCCGCCAAAAGAATTAAATACTGTAATGCAGCTGCCTATTGCTTTCGATTTTATGACATCCTTGTTCAGTACTTTTTTGCTTCTTGACTGCTCACTTAGATGTTCACAGTTGTAAGAACGAGGTTCTCTGTTAGTACTGTCGAAGCAGCTCTTTCGATGGTGAAGATTTTCGCCTGAACGACACTTCATTCATTTGGAAGTCGGAACGAGTTATTTAAGTGCAACGTCCCTTCTTCCATCTTTTAGGCATCGGTGAAGATTTGAGTACACTGTGTTTCAGTTAGGAAGCTTGATTTCCAATCCTAGGACAATCAACTTTAGTTGGACGTCGAATTGGCTGCTTTGAAATAGTCTCTTTGTCAGAACATATCAATGGTTTGATTTGTCCGAAAAGTATCCGACCTGCGCTCATATCTCCACGTTTTTGTAATGTTTCATTATCCGGCTCATGGGATCCTTCAAATGAGTCCATTTTCGATTGAATAACACGCAAACATCGGTGTTTCCTACTCTCAAGCATTCCACGAACTCAAATTTCGCAATGGCCTCTATCTCCCTCGTCGTATAAGTTTTAATCATCACGATTAAACCGGGTCCTTTGAGCGTAATTTTTGGCACCGTTCCAACCATTTCCGGCAATTGTTTAATATACTCTGTAAATAAATATACACGTTACGATTACGTCCTTTGAGCTTCGAACATGCTGTCGCAAAGATATGAAGGCAAGTCGGATACTTTTCTGACAGTCCTAGTAAATTTATGTAGGAAAAGTCCAACAAGCCTACGACGTTCGATAAAACTTTTCTATTGAACTTCTTACTTATTTTTAAGGTTCCGTACCTCAAAGGGTAAAACGGAACTTTATAGAATCACCTCGTTGTCTCTCTGTTTGTCTGTCAAGACTACTGTTCGAACGATATTTTAAACTTTGATACCCGATACTGAATACTCGATACTATGGCCCGATACTTTGAGCAGTATAGTCATTTGTGTATCGAGTATCGAGTACTTCAACTGTATGAGTGGTTCTGTGCAAAAAAACATTTGACTGCAGAGGTTATAAGTACTTAAGTGCATTTATATTTGTGAAACAAAAAATTCAAAATACTTGGTGTCAAGTACAATTACTTTACCAAGTACTTTCTTCTAAGTACATTAACAGGATGCTCTACAATGGACTGGTACATTTTTAAGTTCTTCTCAACAAAATGTTGTACTTGAAAAATTCTGGACAGTATTGCAGTACGCGGTAAATGTACTAAGAAGAAAGTATTTGAAAAAGTACTTGTACTTGCTGATTCTCAAGTACCAAGTACAAGGTACTGAGAATTTGACTGGTACTTCTACTTGAAAGTCTACAGAATCTGCTGACTGTAATGTACGTATGAAAATTCTAAAGGTTATGAAAGAGTTGAGCCCATATGGTTAGACACTTCTCATTTGGCTTTACACAGAACAAAGTTTCAGAAATATGTTAGCGCGATAATTGTTGCCAGCAGAAAGACTGTTTTCGAAAGCCGACACTACAGCTGCATAGGCAATAAATTGTCTCAAGTATTAAATCAAAGACATTTTTTATCAGTTCATGAGGTAGAATAGCCTTAAAAACGTGCATAGCTTTTTTATTTTTCTTTTAAAAAACTTGTTCGATGTAGAGATGAAAGAGTATTTCACTGTGCAAAATAATATGGTAACATAAAAACGAAATCTCAGACCGACACTTTTAGTTCGATACATTCTTGGTAAACTCACGGGTTCCATACCCAGGACTGATATTTCGAACCCTTGTCAAGGCCCGTTTTCTTATTAATGCGTGGAAGTATCAACTTGAAATCCATATCAAATACTTTGACCTACGGTCCCTTAAAGTTGCATACTTCCAACTCGACGTAGTCAATTTATGTCGCAAAATTTTGTAGCTCGCGAGACTCAAAACTTAAACGCTGACTCAGAATAGCACAAGTAAAGTAAACAAAAATTCAAAAAACCGTAAATTTGAAGTTGCATCACAAAACAAAACTCAACTTAATTTTATGCCAAAAAGAAGACTATGTGAAATTTAGAATGAGAAATATATGTGGTAGATTGTATGGTGATACGGAACCCTTTTCAATTTAACTGAACGAAAAAAATTATCTTTTTGTATTAAAAATAATTAAAAATAAAGCGTTTGGAATGCTTTTAAAATGATGGTTAAAAATAACTGCAGTATAATAATCTCCGAAAGATGCGCTCATCAAAATACAACAATCATTATATTTCTAATTATTTTGTTTATCATCTTTTTGCAACACCTCGTGTGCTGCAACTCTTCTCAGCCCGTGAATAATTTCATTCTTATTTAGCGAGCAGCAGCGGCAGTACAGCAATAAAACTCCTTTAAAGCAAGGGTTGATCTAATCACAACTGTTTTGCATAATAAATTTTATCAGAATAAAATGAAAAAAAAAAAAAATATAAATGTATCCGCTTTCATTCTTTGAGGGAGAACACTTTTCAAAGGCGCACCAGGAATAACCTGTAACCTTGATGTAAGTATGATCACAGAGACAACCCCTCGTGGATATGAAAACCGAGTCATACGACCACCAACTGCCAACCTAATCCGATTCCTCGATCGATTGTCCTTTTTTTTTCATCCTGCAGCCAACGGCGCGCCGTAGTCCGCCTCAGAATAGAAGAGCTCTGGCCCATTTAGCAAAAGTAGTGTGTAGAGTGTGAGTGTTCGTTAACCTCCCTTTGAGGCATTCGAGTGCGTTGAGTGGCTCTTTTGTGTTGTACAAGTTATTCTAGCAGCTCAGGAACAACAATAGATAATGCCATTTTGATATCAAGGAGTAAGTATAGATAGATAGGCAGAGGGTGAGCAGCAGCAGAGAAAGAATAACATAATAAATGATGGAAAAGGCTTTGAAGGATAACATCATTTGCTTAGGCTGGTTGGTCCCCTTTCGTAGTGCAGTCAGTAGCTACGTACGCGCATTGGTTATGATTTCTGACAGTTTTTAGATCCGTTTTCATCTTGAATCCCCGCTGAAACAATTAAATTCCAGAGAGGCAATTTTATTGCAGGTTTCCTGTTACAAGCGATGATAGGCTTGGGCGTGGGCTGCTCTTTGTCGTGTGCCCGAGGTTATCTGAGATGATGCACATGTTCGATAAGGTGAATAAATCTAGTTGACATTTTGGGCAGCAGCTAGGTGAAGTGATATGAAAAATAAATTTTACGTGTTAAAAGGATTACGAATTCAACGGAAAATTGAACAATGGGGGTCTTGAAACGTGCCTTTGCAATTTTGTCATTTTAAAAAAAGAACCATCACCAACAAATGTATGAGTTTTGGAAACAAATTTCGAAATTTTGTTTCGTTTTAATGACAGACAATCGGCAGAGTAATCATTTTCGGATTTTTCTATTCCTTAAACACAAGTTTTCAGTGATTTAGTTCTTTTTGGCAGACATAAAAATGAAAAAAAGGTACCGTCATATTTTTAAATTGGATCAAAATAAATGCCCGATTGTTTAATCCTTTCGTTAAGACTGTTGAATTTAATGCTCGCACTCAAAACTGCGGCCTTCCATTTTCCTCGTTATTTGTTTTTTTTTTCATTTTTAGGGTTCCGTACCTCGAAAGGAAAAAACCAAACTTTTATAGGATCACTTTGTTGCCTGTCCGTCCGTCTGTCTGTCAAGAGGTATCAAGCTGGAATTTATATCAAATACTGAGGTCTACCGTCCCTTGAAGTTGTGAGAAAGATACAGCCGTTTATTTCCGCATTATTCGACACTAGCAAGGGAATCAAAACCTATTGGGTGCTTCCCGTAAGCTCAGAACCTTGAAATTTGGTACTTAGAAAAGTCTTATAGCAGAAATGAAGGAAAAATTGCGGAAATCGTATAATAAAAATATTTTTAATAATTTTAAACTTACTACTCCTTTCCTCATGAACGCGTAGAAGTATTAAATTGAAATTCGTACCAAATACTCAGGTCAATAATACCTTTAAGCTGTTAAAACATCAAACTTCTATGTCAACGCAATTAAAAGAAACCGCAATTTAAGCCGAATATGTTGAAACTCGAATCTTGAAATTGGGTGAACTTTTACTTATTTACCTATCAGTTTGTACGGAATACTCGGTGCGCAAGTCCGACTCGCACTTGGCCGGTTTATATTTTATTGGAAAGCAGTATCTTATTGGACCGCTTGATATACGTAATAAGATCCAACCTGCGAATCAAAATAAAGACGCTGGACTCGAAAAGTATTGAAAAATTGAGAAGTGTTTTTGAATTGCTTGTCAAATTATTCCTTGACAATCAGTGGAGGTACACTTGTGCTCATGTATTTGAGTCACTTAAATATAATTATGCATTTTGTTCAAAATAAAGTAACTTTTCACTCAACATAAGACAAATTCTTTGCCTTCTTTCTTCGGCACGTATATTTCGAATTGTATCGACCAGTACTGGACATAAAGCGGGAGCTATTTTACTCCACCCATGTCCGATTAGATCCCATTAAGAAGCTTAATTCATTGGATTTCTAGTTGAAATTGCTCTTTTTCTATGCGGTTAGAATTGTGGCTCTGAGCAGATCACTCCAAGACTTGGATCTCTTCCTTTTTTCTTTTGTGTATTTGGGGTTCAATTATTTAAACGGATGAAGCCTGACGTATGATCTTCAGTCGCTTCCAAATGCGTTAAACTTTCATCGCTCCAGGCGACCAAAATAAAAAAAAGTTTGACTCTTACCAAAATTTTCTTTGGCGAACCATAGTCTTCGTGTAATATTTTTTTTTTCTTTGAATCATTCGGCTTACGTCTCGTGATTGCTCCAATCAAATTAATTTCCTTTAGTCTTCTTATTGTGCCGTCTACATTTGCGGTATCAATTGTTCCGATGTCTAAGAAGAATCGGCTTTGCTGAGCCTGGTCAATTGCTAATTCCAGCACAGGTGGTTTTACGTGGAGTTTATCCTCAAAAAAGCGTTCCTTATTTTAACTCGACCTAAGGTCTGAGCTACTTGCAGTACGGTTTTATGGTTTGGAAAGAATTCCCACACGTTTTTTTCTTTCAGATGAAGTGAAGTGAAGTAATTTTAATGTTTACCATTTTAGTTAAAATACATTTAAAACGAGTAAATAAGTAATTTTAACAAAATTGAAAATACGGAAATAATTACTCCTTGTTTAAAGATTTCGCGGCCGGAGTTCCACAAGAAGGTGTCCTTGGCCCGGTATTGTACTTTTTGCAATCCCCGATGAAAGTTTTATAGACTATACCGACCGATGTTACAGTCGTGTCAGAAACTAAGAACATGAAAGCACCCTGCAAAAAATATGTGAAAAACACTTGGCAAATCGTGACTTAATGTGACCAACTTTTCAAATAAAAAGTTAAGTTTATAGGGCTTTCGCTATATGGTTTAAAGTACGGGCTGTAAGAATACAAGGTAGTTACAAATACTTCAACTTTGCAATAATACAGTTTTCTGTGCTATTCTAAAAACACGATGATATGAATAATCGAATAAAATGGAAGAAGGTCGTGATTTGTTAGCTTAGAATTTGCCTTCAGTCTTCATGCCCTTGGCAACAATTCTTTTTATAAAATTCTGTGCAGATTTAATCAAATGAACAAAATCCTTCGACCTTGTCCACTAAAGGGTATAGCCGCGTTAAATGTCGGTGTACGCGGGTTTTTCCAATTATTTATCTACCCTGCAAAGTTGAACGTTTTGACATATCGTAAATGGCCCAGTCGGCTCATTTTTATTTAAGTTTGCACAAAAAAAGGAAAATTTCTACATTTTATATTTTTTAAAATGAGAGAAAAGCGTGGCAACAATCCTTATAAGGACTATTCTAACTTTACATAACTTTACCTAATTTGATCTTAGACTGAGCAGTGGAATGCTATTCTGACATTTTCACTCAACAAGATATGTTCAGCTTGTTATGAGAGATTCTAATCTTTAGCCGCAACTCAATCTAGCAACGTTTTGCTCGATGAGGACTCTGGTAAATCGTCATATCCTTTCTAGGCAGTATCTTAGCTTGGAGTTTCAATCACCAGAGTTGAAAGGCTTCTAGAGAGTACGCTTGTCTTCTGTTCATTTATCAGGTGATAAATAGACTTTTGCATGCAAGTATCAAAGTGCCTTCGGCAGAATTTGTCCAATTCTGATTCATCTTCAGCATACTACAAAATATTGATTGGTATGCCTAAGACCTATTTAAACAGGTAAAATTATTCATGAAAAGCATCTAGACACAGTAGGTCCAGTGAAGGATGTTTTTTTCAAATACATGCAATTTTATTCGAATAAGCAAGAGTAAACCGCAGTTGCGGAGAGTGTTTGTGGTGTTCGCCATCAAGGCGTATTTTAACATAGGCGATTATAACCTAACAGGTCGGACTCTTTTTTTAACCTCACAATATTCAGCAATTGAGAGAATACTTTTTCTATACTGAGCATTCCTCCGGGGCCAGCAGAGTTTCAAGGATCACCAAAAGCATTACGCTAATCTCTTGGGGCCGATAAGATATTCTAAGGCGATAATTCAAATTTTATAAATTAATACAAGAACTGAAAAAAATGACTTGAATGAGGCTCGCTTCCCTTTGAATGGTCACGTTAGTAAGCCAAATCCGATTCCGCGAATTAAGCATCAAGCATCCCTAAATTGCAAAAGACTTGTCACTTTTGAAAATTTTAGTGAACTATTCATTGTTCAATTGGCGAGTCAATTTTGTAGGTTATCGTGGCTCAGTGCTTGTAAGCAGGAAGGAACATTTTATCATTTTTTTTTCACGGCCCCAGCTTTTGCCAGTGATTGGCAATCCATCGAAGAGAACAACTACCATGATAAAACCGTCTAGGATTGTTCAAAGTCGACTTACTTCATGCTATTTATGCAAAAGAATAACGCCGACACACAAAGGGCGAAGCTAGACCTTGGCTGTCAAAAGACTGCGCGCCATACGCTGGACGTGACGGTTCTGCAAATTTATTGCGTAAGCTTTTTCTTCGAAAACTGATAAGCCGCTATGGAGACGTCACGTGTAGTTTGGCATTTAGACGTTAAAGAACAAAACCCGCGTACATTTTATTAGGGTTTCGTACGGAAATTGTGTCAACGGAAATCTATTACTAAGCCTCCGCTATCCGTCTGTCCAACAGTCCGTCACAGGGCTGTATCTTCTGAATCATTATAGGTAGACGCTTGTAATTTTCACAGAATGTGTATACTACTATGGAAAAATGTTGAAAAATAAAATAAGGTGTAAAATAAATAAGGGTCCCTATAGAAAATATGTTTTTTAACATCGCAACTGTTCGAACTCTTCTTGTGTGTGTTCGGCTCGCACTTGACCGCTTCTTATTAATGACAATCAAAATATGGAGACAGAAGGTTAAATAGACGATATTTTTAACTTGATTTCTCTACGTTATTCGTTGGAGAACAAATTTTAAATACTACATCCGGAAACATTTTAAAAATTGCGAAAATCTTCAATCTACCTCGCTTTGTTTTTTCTACTTAATTGTCACTAAAGTTTTTACTAATTTTTTTTTTATAATAATAATTTCTTTACTAACGACGTACGCATCTTTACACATTTAAATACTTTCCTTTTAATTATAAATGTCACGCGGCATATGATAAAAAAAAAAGGATGTAGGGAACAAAGTCTTATCCTTCAATCTTATACACTGACATGACAAAGGACAAAGACAAACGTCGTAGACCAATTATATCTATTATTAGAAGGACACGTGACGCTTGTTTGATACATTTCCTAAATTTCCACAAGAAGAAAAAAATCTATACATTTTTTTGTTTTTTTTTTGAATAAATAGAACAGATTGACTTAGTCAATATACTTTTCTGTTAAAACACAAAAACTCCATTAGTCCCTATCAGTTGTACCTTAAAAAAAAAAATAATTGTCCCAAATGAAGGTAGCTTTCTTATTATTACTACATATGGGCAAACCAGTTCAAGTTCAACATAAATATATGCCATCCTTGCTCAAAGGCTAGCATTAAAACATACATTTACGAGCTAAAACATAACAAACACACCCGCCAGGATTTAACATAAGGGACATGCGTTTGCTTTAGGGGTGGATACGCCCGTGATGCATCATCAACTACGATACGATGTAAACTGATCCCTTTTGTCGGTCGGAAAACTACTGCTGCTACTGCTGGCTTAAAAATTAATTTGCGATTATCTTTTAGTATTGTTGGATGTATGGCAGGATAATAATGCACATATGGGTACACTACCGCACAGCGACACTGTACACCAGCTCAGTGCACTACCCTCGAAAAAAAGAATCTGCGTCCAATTTTTTTTTTCTTCTTTACATTCGACGAGAATCTAATTGCACACCAGCTAGCGAGATAGGAGGGAGGAAGTCCTTGGTCAACATTAAAGTATCCTGAAGTATCATCTATTCATAAAAATATTTGTATTTATTTTTGAGGCGCACAAAGGGCGAGAGGGATGATGTAAAAATTCTGTTCAGATCGTGTCATCGTAATTACAGATGAGAGCAGAGAGAATTACATTCAAATTGGGGTGGTTGAAAAAAAAAGAAGAATCTGCTGAGTGGCTTTTGCTGTCTATTTATGCAATTTGAAGGAGGGATTGTGTGGTTATAGTTTCGGTAAACTTTTGTACTATTGCTAGCCACATATGTGAGGATTTTTTACCTACTCCATAAATCGATGAATCGTCTGCATCATAGTTTCCATACACTTGGTTTCTGTCCCAAGCTTTGGGCAGGCTCATGTCGAACCAAAAAAAAAAGAACAAGAACACCAGGCAGACCCTTATAATGACCACAATTTTGGATTACTAAGTAAATAACAGACGGACGAAAAAAAGCCTTGTTTACACATTCGGCGTGTGTGAATGCCGTGGAAAACAATAAGCTTTAACGTGCGCCTTTGTTTTATTTTGAGGTCAAAGATATTAATCTCAGGTAAACGAGTAAATAGTACTGTCGTAGGTGGATGAACAAACAACGAATTATAGAGCTTCATGTAAATATTGAAGGTCTAAGCAAGGACATGTAGTTTTTGGATAAAAACAAAAAATAACCCATTTGCATTTGTAAATAATTTTGACGCTGCAACTTGTTTATGAGTTTATATTTATGTACATTTATTTTTTCTTTGATTATTTTCAGGCAATTGTATACGAAGGACAGGATAAGAATCCGGAAATGTGCCGCGTTTTGCTAACGCACGAAGTGATGTGCAGGTGAGTTCAGCAATGTGTGCATTTTTTTTGGTCTGTTCAACTTTGTTCATTTTTTTTTATAAAACAAATATTCTAAGAAATTTTATTAAAAAATATAACACCCTTTTGACTCATTGTTTTTAGAAGAGTGGACTTTTACAAGTCACGAGGGTTCATTATATATCCAGGACTTCTGCATAATACCAATGTGTCTTCAATAAATTATTATTCAAATGAATATAATTATTTTGTTGAATTGCGCACCAAAAAAAAAAAACATGAAATTGAATGACTTTTTCTAATGCCCCAAAATTAGAAACAAAATGTTTCGCTCGAGGTTTTAGTGAACATAACAAGGCTATTAAGATTTTCTTTTCATTATTTCCTGAATAAGCCCAATACTTTTTTATTCTTTAAACAAAATTAGTTTTATTTTTTTTTATTTTTTTTTTTTTAGTTATTTACAGAAGGCCATTAAGTCGAGTCATCAATTTTTTTTGTCTTTTGACGAACATCTTAGACTTGCCCATGTTTGCAATAAAATAATTCGAAAGGACTTCGAAAAAGAAAGAACTCCGCTAATGAAGAGTGATCATTTTCACAATTTTTGTTTGCTTAAGTTTTAAAGGCTTGATTCCCAAAGGGTGCCAGCGGAATCTTATTACTAAGTCTCCATCACTGGTCCGTATGTCAAGGAGCTGTTTATCCTAAATCATAAGAGGCAATTTTTATAAATTTTCTACTACTATAGCCGCTTACACAAAATATACAAAAATTGTGTTTTTAAAATCGCAACTCAACTGTTCACCAAGAAATAAAATACGAGAATTCGAAACGGAAAAAAAACATATTTGTTGTATATTGTGTGTTGGTACGGGACCTTTCGAGTGCGTTTCCGATTCGCATTAGAACGCTTTTTAAATTTTTTAATTTTTTGGCCAAACAGTTGGAAATTTTCACTCAGGACATGTTTTTCAACAAAACACACAAATCTTTAAAATCGACTAAGGGAATATTTTTAAAAAATTGTAAAAAATGTCAGTCGACTTTTTGCAAAATTTTAAGATATTTTAGTTATTATTATTATAAACAATTTCGAGGTGTTGGAACTTTTCAGAGGCAAACGTTGTTCTCTGTTCTTGAATTGCCTTACTTGTGTTAAATCAGTACTGGGATGAACTAAGAAAATTTAAAGGAAGTCGCACTTGTAAGGTGTTCCTCGACTTCAAGATTCACTGAAATTTATGTGAAATTTAAGAGAGAATTTTTTAAAAATTTATAAAGCTTCTTTAAAGCTTATATTTGAAATAAAACAAATACCAAACGCATTCGAGTTTCAAATACTCCAATCTTCACGGTTGAGGCTTATAAGATTGGAATTCAGCACGAATATAGTAATTGATGGAACTTTAAGCCAACGGACAAAATAATAATTAGCAGCGCTCATATATTTAGGGGCTTACTCCTCGGCTTTTTATGAGCTTAATTCGTATCTTTTTGGAAAACCTTAAGATTTTACAAAATGCATCATTGTTTTATTAATTTACTTCCTATTTTTTTGGAATTAAGTTCTTTCTTAAAACCTTCCTCGAATGAGGGAACAAATGGACCATACACCATACGAGAACTGACTCAAACTTATCAAAGCGTTATATGAATATAAATTCTTCTGAAAGTGTGTATGTCACTGAACTCTTTCTTAACTGCTGGACCGTTTTTGGTGCAATTTTGTGTGTGCATTCCAGCGTGTCTCTGGATGGTTAAGATTCATAGTTAAGCTTATGTACGGCGCTGATTTAATTGTGTTGTAGTTCAATTATATTTTCGTCCCATCGAAAGTAAATTGTAAAACTTAATATCTTATGTCACTTAGTATATACATACATATGTTTGTATTCAATTTGTTGAAAATTGTCAGTTTCGAAGAAACATCTGCTGAACCAGCTTAAAGTAAACAAGCCAATGTTCGCACGTCTGCCTGTTCCGCTTGTATTTAAACATTCAAATACAATTATGAAGAATAAAATATAATTATTCTAGAGTATTTTAATAAATAACTTAAATCTATGTTCTCATTTTATTCAATTTCGTTGAAACATATAAATTATTCATACGATTTAGCCTTGACCAAAAGAATAATTTAATTGTATTATCTCAGGATAATACATTCGTATTTAAATAAAAATATTGATTTAATTTCTGTATGACGATATTTATATAAAGACGAATGTCAACAGATGTTTTTACATGCCTGCGTCACATTTACAGAAATTTCCTTAGACTTAGTCATAACTCAAAAATGCTGGCATGTTCTATTTAGAAAACTCATGTGTCCATGAAAAGATGTTTCCTTTATGTTGTCAACATTGTAACGAATCGATCGTAAAGAATGTATTTTTTAAGAGCTTTCTTTACCCCAACTCAAGCTTCCTCGGCATAAAAATAATACAAGAAGTGATCAAACTGCCATTGAGTGCTACTTAATATTGTTCTGAAAAAATATTTTTTAAGCTGCTATTGAGTCCTTATTTCTACACCACCTCGGTCTCCTATGAGCGCTGGACGAGACCTTTTCACTAAATATCTCTCATAGAGAACGAACAACTAATGCGATCGATTGATCGCATTGATCATTCCCGATCTTTCTCAACTTATTCTGCTGCATTCATTTTCGGTCAGCAATACTTGATCGTCCAGAGGATGCAACTTAAACTTGGTAGCAGTCAAGTTGTCAGCTTATCTAAGCCTGCTTAAGTTGGACAAAATTTCTCTCCCCTTTGATCATGCCTCGATCATTATTTTTCCATGTTTAGAAATTTTTTTTTTTCAATTCCCCAAACTTTGACTTTCGGTGTCTTGGGAATCGACAAAAGTCACCGAATTACAAAATTCCTAAAAATGGTTGCATCTTAAAATACTCACTGCTCCAAGTAAATGCAACACCGACCGATTCCATGAAGCTGGAAAAAAAAAAAATGTTCCCAAAAATCTCAATCCCCATGCGTATGGCCATTTAAAATAAAAATAATTTCTTTTCCGCATCGTCAACTACATCGTTGAGATAGACAATAAAAGAGAGCGAAAACAAATACCCTGATAGAAATATGTACATAAATATGTAGAGCACCTTTGTGTATCCAAACGTGTGTGTGCTTTATTTACGAATCCTAGAGAGAGGAACAAACGAATTGTGTTCTGTTCATATTCAACCCGGTCCACCATTGCCGCTGTTGCCGCCGATGCGGCCGAAGAGGGTTGATTTTTGGGGGAGAAAAGTCAATATTCCCCAGTGCTTTTACATTTCTCAAGAGGGTGAACTCCCCAGAGATATCGAAATAAATTTCCACTCTTTTCCCTGTTGTTTTTTTTTTACTTTTTTCTTTCCTCTTCATCTTGGCGTGTCAGTTTTCTTTCTTTTTCTGCAGTGGCTTTTATTTCTGGATAGCATCGCTCTCTCTTTTACGCCTACAAAATGCGAAATTCAATGGACCACCACCACCAGCACCAAGCACCAGCACCATCACTCCAAAACTGTGGAAAGGCCGATTCTTTGCAACCCCTTCATCTTCATCATCATACTCATCGCATGTCTTTGCTCTCCATGTTTTTTAAGTCAATTCTTGTTTTCTTTTTTCTTTTTTTTTTGTTGTTCGAATTTTACTTTTTTCCGTTTGTTGTATCATTTTCGGTTGTTGGTCTAAACAGAACACAAAAAAAAAATTGTTTGACTGGCTATTCGGAAGAATATCATCCACCACCCCCATCCGGCTTTTAGGGGACAAGAATCGGTTGGTGCAGGTTCATTGCTTTCGCAATCATCCCCCTTACGTACATAAAATCGGAACAAAAGTCGGTGAGGGATTGATCCTTTCGTTTGTTTTTTTTTTTGTTATGTTTGTCTTAGTGACCATGAAAATATGGACTGTAGGAATTATATATTGTTAATTTGGTCAAATTCTGGCATGGGATATTCTAACGAATCCCCTATTTTTGACGATTGCCTTTCGAATGGAGTTTGCTTGTGTCAAACGATTCAAAAACAAATTTGAATAAAAGAAAGGAATTAAGAAAAAAGGAAAGGAACAGAATAACCCTTCTACAAGTAATATTCTCCAAGCTTGTTGGATTGTTATCTTAACAAATAACCGATTAAAAGTGTGGCGAAGAAGGTGTAGATTTTCTTAATTTCGAAGAATTTCGTTTATGAGTTTTTTTTTTTTTCACTGCGATATATTTCAAGGATATTTGTCACAATGTAATTTCTACATTAGATTTTTGATGCTTTTAACATGCTTCTGGGAAGATTACTTTAGACCACCTACTGGTCGTCTCATTGATAAGTCTCGAAATAATTAAGGACGCTGCTGTCCATAATCATCACGGTCGCGTATCGGTAGGAAGATCTATTTTACGGGCTAAAAAAAACGGTTGAATTGGTCAAATGAGCACTAAATTCGAGTCCAAATTTGGCACTTTTTGAAAAAGAAGTAGAGTTTATGGCGGTTGCTCCAAATAAACAAAAAAAAATGTTTTATTCTTGTTTTTGAATAAGAAAAAAAATTGAAGGATTTTATTCTGATTTTAAACTTAAATGTTATTAAGTTTCGATTGGTGTTTTAGGCTTATTTGTATTCGCTCAATTTGCAGTTTTTTTTTTTTGATTAGTTGAATATAATACGCAGCACTCAGATGTCATAAGCCGTTAGCAACACGATCTTGGAACAGGTTGATAAAGTATTCAGTGTCGCACGACCATTACTTTAGTCTACTATCGCTGATCGACTACTCCAGTGAAAGCTGCATTAATTTGATCCCAACGGCAATTGGTGTCTAGGTTAAATTCGAAAACCTAGTTCAAGACTTTTATTCTTTTATTTGAACTTGGGACCTTCCAATTCATTCGATTGAAAGGCAGGTACTTGTAATGCAAAAGTAAGATTTCTTTTATCTTTCAACTGTAAATTGAATAGGTATAAAGGTTCCCTAATAAATAAAACACATTAAAAGACACTTAAGCTTTAAATAAATCCTTGCAATATTTCTAAACAGAGAAATAAAACCAAATATATTTAAAATAGTATTTAATTTATAATAAAAAAAATAAACAACGAAAATATAAATAGGAATATTCATTATGAAAAGAAAAATAGTATGCGACATTTATGCGATAATAGTTTGCTAACTAATTATATAGACGATAAATCGATGTGAACAAAAAATTGAGTTAATAAATCAATCTGTAAATTTATTGAAAAAGAATGAATGTAAATAAATATTTTAGCAAATGAATGAAAAAATAAAAACATTGCAAAACCAATGAATAGTTTTTACAAAAATATATGTGCACAAAAATTGCATTCGATAATATCTAAATGCATAAATAGCGCCAACTTTAAATCTGTGCTTTGGTATTGACCATTTCGTTTTTAAGAAGAAAATAGCATTTCATCAAAAACGTTCCCTTTAATTTGATAATCATGTAGGATATCAATTTAATACTGATCTTATTTTGTAGATCTTAATTGAAATGGTGACATTGAAGATTAAGAATTTTTTTTTTTTATGTTGATAGATGACGACACCGCATGAACTGAACGCACTCACATATCCACAAATTGATCCCATAACGCCCCCACAACTATTTTTTTGACAAGCCAAATTACTTCAAATTATCCATCTTTGATTGAATGAAGTACATTTGTACATAAACAAAGAAAATAGGACGTCTTTTCAAAAGTATTACAGTCCACTTATATATGTATAAAAAACAGAAAGGAAACCGCTCATGGCTTTATTTTTATCCGAGAACATAGATTTTCTGTTTAAATTAAATATACAATTATTCATTTCTATTGCATTTATGCTTATCATGTTAATCATGAATTGATTGAGCAAATATTTAATGGAAGACTGCCATTCGATTTGCACTCTATACCCTTTGAGTCACAGTGGTACTGCCAGAGCACCACCTATTTAAACCGCTGTCAAAAATGTTCTACTGCATATTTTGGTCTGAATTTTTGTACTCGGGAATTTTTGGGGTCGCTAAACATGAACCTGAGGTTATATTGACGGAATTCAAAACAAACATTATTTCATTGCATATTTTGGTCTGAATATTTGTACACGAAAAATGTGTGAAATTGAACTAATTATTTCGACAAACCAATCAAACTTTACTCTACTGCATATTTTAGTCTAAATATGTATTACTGACAGTCGGACATATTGCATCCGCCATCTTGGACATGAAAAGTACCGAAACACTAACATAAGACTCGTGATCTGTGACCTTGAAAACCCCTATAAAACAATTTTTTTTGAAATTTGACGAATTTAGTCCGCCATCTTTGATCCACCATTTTACAATTCGTAAATCTAACCTGAAATTTATAATTAGTCACCACGAAAGGACAATCGAGTACAAAAATTCAGACCAAAATTCGTGATCAGCATCCCCAAAAATCACCGAATACAAAATTTCAGGCCAAAATATGCAGTAGAAAAAAGCATGACTCAAAGGGTTAAAGTTTATTGGTGAACCAAGAAAAAGGCAAGGTTTTCATTTTCCCGGTAAAAATAGGGCCTTGGTTTTCTTAGCATTTATTTCTTTTTCCAAATTTTTCAATAGTTCGCCAAGGTATTGGCCACAAGACTTATATTCGTCTCGATATCGAAACAAAATTTACTCAAATTCACATTAAAAACATATAAATTTATAGGAGTTTGTATAGTTATACATTTTCAATAAACGGCCTGGCAAAAAACGATTCGCAGAAAAGTTTAGATATTACATTTTGTATAACAATCCTTCTGCCGCATTGTATCCAATATTTTTCTAATTCTGAAACAGAATGTACGAATCCCTTATTAAATGACTGTTAAATGCAATGAAATTTTGTTTTTTAAAGTGTATCAGAATCTCGTCAAATTTTTAATTCATTTTAATGTATTTAATAAATCTTATTCGGTAGAAAAACGCTTAAGACTATGTTAAATTTCTAACTACGGTAATATAACTTACTGGCAAATGTGTTTGGACCTAACCTTAATAGAATTTATTTGTTCATTGACAAATAAATAAATAATCTTATTCTAACTAACTGGGCAGGCTATTCAGTTCATAATTTTAGTTTTGTTCTTGCCCCTATGAAACTGTCCCTATATGAGACAGTGGTTCTTCTCTTTTTGTAAACCTTCAAAATTGCTGGTGCTGTTAAAACACGTCTCCCTTGTCACGGATTTATACAACCTTACTTTGAGAAACTCGGTTGTCAGGGCAACGAGGAGCATCAATGGAACCCCTTACATACCTGTCTTAAATCAGAGCCTTTAATTCGAAGAAGAGGAATGCGTGCATGAACTATGAGGCACAATGAAACATGTTATTATCTCAATCATAGCTTTGTGCCTCATAAGGAAGCTGAGCCTAGTGTACTGTCCGAGTAAGAGTCGACCAGGCACACCAAGGCTTCCGTACCAGCGCCAAACCTACTTCTTAACATAAAATTAAAGTATGCGATTTTTAAACAGCATTTTTTTTTTTCGTTATGAGGGCACCCTTTATTTTTAATTTTATATTATTTTCATTATTTGATTGTAAAGCGGTCTTAGTAGTACACATTCTGTGAGAATTGCAAGTGTCTACATGTCAAGGTTCAGAATGTACAGTCCTGTAACCGACTGACGGACGGACGAACGGACGGACAGCGAAGTCTTGGTAAGATTTCGTTGGCACACTTAGAGTACGGAGCCCTTAAGAAAAAAATTGTCTCAAAATGAAATTTGTTCTAAACTATTATTTTTTCATCCCAAGAAACTGCCAAATTGCTGTTAATTATAATTCAAATGATAACTTTATTTAATAAACAAAAAAAACATTTTCTATTTGCAGCCGTTGTTGTGATAAAAAGAGCTGTGGTAATCGAAACGAGACTCCTTCAGATCCTGTCATCATCGATCGGTAAGTGACATGACATTTTAAGCTTCTTTATACTCAATTTCCTTTCTTATTATATTTCTTTATTATGTCTCGATATTGATTTCAAAGACAACAATGCACTTTCGAGTTTCCTTTCTCTCCTTCGAAGAGGATGGAATAAAAAAAAAAGTCGCCTTGTTTCAATCATCAAGGCTTGCTTCAGAAGAAAGCTGCTTAAAATGCATTGATGTTATTTGATACAATTTATACTAGTACTATCAATCATCTTTCATAAGTCGCGACAAATAGATGCTTCTATGTGATGCAGGCGGGTGCGCCCACCCAACAAACACCCACCCATTTGATCCTGCATATAACATCCAGCAGCATCCGCCGCAGTCACGTGTCAAACAAATTATGTTAATTGTATGCACTCCACTTCCAGTCAGGCTTTTGATATTAAATTGCAGGCGCGCGTTCTCGCCCCCGCGACAAGCAACCATTTTATGTTTGGCTAATTGAGTTGCAAGGAAAGTGCAAATGTATCCTGCTGCCAGGATGCTGTCTGCATGAAGCACTTTTTTTTGGAAAAAATATGTACGTAATATTTTCGTGGGCTGTTTGTCGCGTCGGTCGCTTCAATTCGATTCAATTAATGATCCTGGTTGTTGGTCATGCCGTTGGGTGATGCCATCGGATCCAGAGGGGATACGTACATAAATGGCCAACATACGGACATGAGAAGGAGGTGGAGTTTTATTGTGCGTGCAACAGTCATAATTTGTTAACAACACTTTGGTCGTTAGGGCTGTTAGTCGGTGGGATGATTGTAGTAGTTCAGTTGAGCTGCTGTAGTCAGTCCGAAGGATAATTGAATTGAAAACTTTGTTGCGGTTGCCTTTACAGGTACACAACAGAATATGTGTGTGGGCTTTTTGCTTGTTTTTTTTTTGTGGTTCGGAAGAGCTTCTTCTTCATTTTAAATGTTCGCAGTGACAGTAGTAATTTGACACGCGCCCAATTGAATTAGTTCAGTGTGATTGACTGCAATTAGGCTCCCCCTATATAGAGGATGTAATTAGGTTTTGAAAAAATAAGTTTTTAATGCTATTATAATTGGCTGGTTTCTTGACACTGCATTTAAGTGTTGTCTTGTTAAAAAATGAACGATGAAAATTCTCAAAGGATTTCGAGGACTTTAGTATATTAGTTAATTAAATGTCAACGAGTGAAAGAGGGTGTGACTATGGGGGCATTTTGCCTTAAGGCTGGAGTAGGTAACTAAGAGCAAAAGGATTTAAATTAACATTACAACTTTTATTTAATGTTTTCTGCCTTTTCGTCGAATGATTTCCGCCTCTAATTGATCGACTTCATGATCGTCCGGGGGATGAAATGTCTGTGATGATGGGCACGGGTGTCCCTTAAGGTATGATTTTTCAGTAAAATTGTAGCAAGTTTCTCGTTTGAGTTCAGATAACATGGTGTTACTTTTCTCTGGTTGGGTTTCGCCACAATCCTACTGTCAAACTTTGATATAGTTCCCATTCTGCATGGGGCCTAAGTGGACAGCCTTATGATCCTTTTGATGTTTTTGGCAAGACCCTATGTGGATATACCAGATGGAGGGCTTATTTGACATTCTTCAAGATATTTCAGACATGCTGGTAAGACTAGAGGTCTCCTTAGCTGAATTTTTTGCGCAAAGAGAGTGTAAAGACTCAACGTTTTCCTCTTTCTGCATACGAACTCTGTTTTGCTGCTCCTTTTTGAGGTAATACTACAAAAGGTGCAAGATGCTATCCGGTCTTTAAGATTTTTAAAAGATGAATTGAGAATCATTGTCTATGTTTCCTTATATTTTGAAAATAATCAGTGAACGAGTTTTGTGAACTACTTCGTTCATGAAAATCGTCAATGAGGTATCAGCTGTGAAGAAGCGAGTTTGCGAATTTTCAAAATTTGATAAAAAATATAAGACTAAGAAAAAAATAGGAATTTATATAAAAACATAAGTTTTCTTAGTTTTATAAAGCTTCAAGTACTCATGAGTTATATACTGATTGATCATATCATGCAGAAATGTTTCTCTTTCCATCCGAACCAAAATAAAAAAATATCAAATAAGTTCTGCCTCTGTTTTATGACAGTAGATAAACAACTTGTGCCCACAAAGAGGTTGATCGTCCTTGCGTCAATATAACCCTAAAAACTACATTAATGGAGTTTTAAAATTTTGTGCTCAGCGGTAGCTCTGAGTTCAGCTTTGGCTTTGAAATTTACATATACTGGAGTTCGAGCACACGTGCAAACATTCATCAATTTTCCAAAAACAAGTACATCTAGTGACGTTGTTTTTCGAATTGCATGTACAATTCCTGAAGGAGTCAACTATAAATTGTTCCTTGACAACTGGTTTACTTCCTTCCTCCATATTAAAAGCCAATCGGATTTTAAGGTACAAAATTCCTGCAGAGAAAGTCTTGAGACAAAAATGAGGTGAGGCAAGTTTTGAAAAACTGACAACTGTTGACTACTTGAGCATTTCTTTACTAACCTGGTATTCAACATACGTCGGCAGCACACCCTTTTCCGAAGTTCGACGCTACAAAAAAAAAAAATTAATTTATTGGATGTTCTTCTTGGTAACTACAGGAAACAAATTAAATCCAAAAAATTTAATCACAGAATATTCTTCCATGTGGTGCAATTAGGGATGCAACATCGTTCTAAAAAACATCGGTAATAAAATCAATACATCGATATTTTCCGATGTTTTAATTATCTCATCTATTACACATATTTATAGCTGTATTTATGACACACTTTTTAACCCAAAACTATAGCTTGATTGAAAATTGATCTTAAAAACAAAACACGCTTTCTCAATTGAATATATTTATTTATTTGAACGAATGTGGCTATAATTACGACGTACCTAAACGTAATAAGACGTACCATACCTTATTTACCACGTACGACTTATTTGGTCGATTGTAACAATTCCGAAATGGAGTTTAAGAATAAGAAACTTGGATAATATAGTTCGCAGAAGCCTATTTCGATCCTGAGTGATGGTTACAAAAGCCTCCGAGAACAAAGTTTTGCAAGTTTCGGGAACAAAGATTTCATGTCCTCCCATATCTCAATAGTGTCTCCTTTTATTGGTGCAACAGGAGACGAAAGGTACATCTGAACTTCGGTTTCACTGATGACTTCTGAAAGGGCTGTTGCATTAAGATGAGCGAATGATTTATTTTTCATGTTCTGGTGTGTCAGCTGTTTGTTCTATTTCCAGATATCAAACTTCTGAATCGTTTTTATCAGACTCATCAGATGTGTCATTATTTGCAGTAGGTGAGCTCTTGTATTACCGTACATATTTGTTTAGTGCATTTTTGAAGCGCATAAACTTAAATCGGGGGTCGAGAGTACTTGAGATGGCATGAATTGTTCGGAATGTTCAATTTTGTCAAACCTTCTCGCTAGTTGTTTTCTTAATTCTTCTTTAAATTCTAAATTCATGCAATTTTTAGGTTTCATATTTTCTACAATTTCCCGAACGCAACTTACTAGTGGAATAACTTTGTTTAGCGTTACGTAACTATCTTCAGATATTTTTTGAAGACATGGACATGGTAATCCAAACATTTCTTTAACGCAATCTATTTTGTCATCATTGGGGGAGCTCCTGGCCGAGTTAATGGACACTAATTCCATGAACCGTTGAAGCTTTTAAAAGCATGTCAGCTCAAAACACCTATTTTAGCACCTACAAAGGATTTATTTTGCATTGTTTCAGTCCAAGTTTTCAGCATCTTTTATTTACATATGTTTTGAAAATATTACTCAAAGCGTCATACGATATTTATCATCAATCCTGGATTTAATTGTCTCTCATTAGCTGTTAAAAGCCTTTGCCCCCTACGGTAGAAAATGGTAATAGCTTCGGCTGATTTTTTTTAAATTTAGCTCCAACCTGTGTTTATGAAGTCATCAACCACAAACAACTATGCTTGATGGTGTACTCAGAATTACATTTTGAGACGAAATTATGATTTTAACGTTGACTGAGCTGGTTGAAGGACATGCATTTATGTAGTTTTCTGACAGTATTTAAATCACTAATTTCAGGCGATGATGCTTTACAAACATCGATGTATCGTTTGCATCCCTAGGTACGATTTACAAAATTTTTTAAGATTTTTTATTCGTTTTCTGTTCAATCTGCTATTTATGATCCAAACTGGAAGAGCCCAAATTTTGTCATTTTCATTAAAAGAAATTAAAATCCCTGAACACGTTTTTTTAACATTAACTTTTATAAATATTTTTTTCATGAAAAAAAAAATAAACAAAATTATTTATAAAAAAATTAAATGCGTTAACAATATTTAAGCAAAATTTACAAGATACATAAGTTGCGCTATAAATAAACATATAAACATTGAGTAAATAAATTGTTTTGTTATTTTCATAAGTTGTTACAAAGTTGTAAACATCAAGATAAAAAGGTTCGACATTAACCACTGAACATATTCTTGAAAGAAGATTAGTTAAATATATTCTTAACGTTTCAATAGCAGAACTTAATCAATAAGTAAATGCATTATAAATATTTTTTTCAAAGAAGAAAACGCAAGAAAATCTCAAAAATTTTCTTTGATTTTTTTTTTTGCAAAACCATGTTTAAGATTATTGCCAACTGTCAGTGTTCTTAAATTGACAGAAATCAATAATATTGAGAAGTGCTTATTGATGCTTAAGATATCATATATAAATATGACAAACAAGATAGGACCCAATTAACCCTCTTGAGGTACGCCAGAGGTAACACAAAATATTTTAGAAAATAAGGGTTTTAATTTTTCTTTGTATGATCTGTTCCTCAAATATGATTCGCTCCCGCTACTGACATTGTTCTTCAATCCAAGTGAATATAGTTTTTTAACTCAAACCAGAATAAGATCTCTCGTAAAAATCGCAGTCGATTTATACGTGGCATTATAAAGAAAGACTCAATGCAGTACATGCTGAATTGCAAGTTCAGAAGTTGTTGACCTATTCCTAGTAAAACCATGTTTATTGCCACAAAAATTGCATAAGGGCTTAGAAAGATTCAGAGTTGTATAAATATTTGATATATAAATCGTTTCGACCATTTTGTCGAAGTGTAAATTAAATATACGCATTCTTCAATATATCAAGCCATATGTTGGCGTACAGAAGGTACATATTTCTTAAGAACAGGGGTGAAGTTAAGATTTGAAATACATAAACAAACTTTTGTTTCGTCAATCGTAAAACTATTAAAAAACTGAAGATGATAATATTGTGCATTATTTGAACTATAAATATTAGCGCTGTTAGTATTGGAATAAGATAGCAAAAGCGTGTGTTATAATATTATTTTTTTTTTATAAAAGTAGACTCAAAGAAATCGCCAGACTTCATTGAGTATCAAGGAACACAGCATTCCGGAAACCATTATTTTTGAGTTTTGGTTTAACGAATATCCAAAATTTCTTGAGAATTTTTTTTAATGTTTTTTTACATTTTAATATTCGCAATACCTTAAGTAGTACACCCGAACAAAACCATAATGCTCTTATTTTTCCGTGTTGGGGAAATAAAATTTATTTTGACAAATTTAATAAATTAATTTGAAATATTAAATATTTATATTATAAATATTAAACAAAACAGATTCGTATTTTGTCTAAAATTAGCTTTTTTTAATATTTAACGGCAACTTTTTACTTTTATAAGATAGCTGAAAAAGCTGAATAAACTTTTTCAAAAATTAGCAGAGATACAAAGATTATGCCGACTACAAAAAATTAATTGATCGAACTAAATACTCGTTCATTTTTCCATATTGTACAACAATTTTTTGTTTTATTTGTATTAAACAAAAAAAACCTACACACACAAACGCTTTGCGAATAGAACCGGAGGGAATCAACAATTCCAATCACGTGCTAAGTTTGACAATAAAAATGACAGAATCAAGAGCAAAAACAATCAATGATCGTTGCATTGATCCAGTGATAGACGACGTCTTTAGATACACTATTCGGCTTCACCATCAGTTCACTCCAATTAGCATCGATTGTTATCTGTTTTTGTTTTGTTTTTTTTTTGTTTGTGGTGCATTCGCCTCTCTCCTGCTGTACTAGGCAACCGGTCAACGGTCCAATTAAATTTGACCGACTGCGGCAGAAGCAATAAGAAAATCCTGATCGATACTGAAAAAGATCATAAATAGTTGCGAAAAGGTCCAACGGATTGATAGTAAACCATACGCATACACGGCACAACAAATCCTCGTTCGGAAATCTTTTGATGCATCTTGTCCTCGATTGTCCAGGTTCCAGGTTGTTGAGGCACGTACTATGTCCATTGTGTGATGATATGATGTGACTTTTGATTTTTTTTCGTAAGTCTGCACAGAATCTCAATGTTAGATACAAAAGTGTATCTGGCAAACGAAAAACTATACTTGACTGGGGAGATGGAAGAGGTGGGAACTGCATTTCTGCGCTTTGACCAAATTTGGGAGCACACCATAAGCATGGATCGCCTTTTTGTGTTATAAGCACTTCTCTGTCGCTCTGTCAGAAGTGTCCGGTATCCGAACATGCCCACTTGTTGTGTACACTATGAGTTGAGTATCATAGATACGTCATATCAATTGTAAGCGGCATCCAACCTCTGCATTGCCCATTTGGATAAACGAACAGAATTTTTCTCGCTGATTTTCACTGATTGCTCCAAGGGGGTTTTCCTTCGATCCTCATGCCATTTTCTATTTTTACTTAATTTGTTTTTATTTTTTTTATGAATACTTTTTGTGTATCGTTTTTGTGGCGGCATTTTCTCTCTGCTTACATCTGCGTGTGCTACGCGCTGCTTTAAGGGGGAGCGCGAGCGAGCAGAAAATATTCCGAAACAGTGCGTACTGAATTTTAATTATCCTTTGGCTGTTTGTTAATACATACTGGGATGTGGTGTTGTGTCTCATTGGTTGGAATGACCAACTTTAGGCAGCTTTTGATTGCCATAGTTGGCGGAACAAATTAAGACACTTGGGTGGTCTTCGTGTGAGATGGATTGATGGATGCAATATATACCTATCTATATATATTTTTTTTTTTCATTCAGTCTTTTGTTTCACAAGTCTTAAAGAAGCACCTGGGAGACAGGACATGACAATTTTAAATTAAATGAAGTAGCCAAAGAAAATGCAAAATAAGGTTGTTTAGAGACTGTGTGCTAAGTTGAGTGAGCAATGAATCTGTTCAATGATGTGATTTAAACGAGAAGGGACAAATTAAGGTAGTAGTTTGTACCATGTTTGGGATTGTATGCAGTTTTTATCCTTGCGAGCTATGTAGGATTGCAATTGATTTATAAAGACTGCTAATTGGTAGGCATATGTTATTTAGTTCGGTTCTTTTACGGAATTGAATTGGTTGGCCTTGATCCTTGAATTTTCAACAGTAGACAAAGAACTCACCCAGCGATGTGGGAGAAAAACGTTACCGAAAAACTGTACTGAACCCAACATTTACGTCGGAAATAGAGGAAACCATCCAAAGGACATAATAAGCCCCGAAAATAAGTTTTTTTAATGTTTAAATCTATGGCACCTGCAATGTTCTGAGATCGTCTATCTCGAAAATCCGTTTAGCCAGATAATACATCCAAATGCAAGGTTCCGATTGAGATGAAGCAGACAACGTTTACACTGGCATGAAGCGTACTGCTGCGAATGATCAAAAGCAGCTTTAGTTCTGACGTCAGCAGCATCAATATGGTTGTTTGGTACTGATTCATTCAGATTTAAATGTATCTGACTATGACCTGATGCATCTGCGATTTTCTATATTGCACTTTTGAAATCCTTAACTTTAAAAAAGCTCGATTGCACGATATCTGCGTGCAATTATTGTTAGTATTTTCACTCTGCAATATCGCTCTAGAAAATAGTGAATAGTTCACGAGCGATCTTGTAGATTATTTAATAATTTGCAAAACCATTCCTGATAAACCATAAGTCTCAGAAGAAGTCACATTCGGTCAGGTCACTTTTTTCAAAAATGAGGTAACGCCGTGTTGTTAAAAATAAACAACGCTACCACATCTATACATCTTTGAATATTGGAATGCAACTCTGCTGAACCTCATGTGTCTACGTTAATTCCCGATTCATAACGTCGCTTTGACTTTGACGCGCTGACAACTTTTACGCGACGCGTTCCAGACGTTTTGACATATGTTTTGACAGTCAGCTATTTTCAAGAATATCAAAAAAACTAGCATTCTATTTTCGTGGTTCAGGTAATGAGCCGTAAAAAAATTCTTCAAAAAGTATAAATTTAAATTATTCCTGATCCGAAACTGCATATTTTTATACAGAGTCTTTTTACAGATAAATTCCTCGTCGGAATTTCCCAAAATACCGTCTTCGTCTTCTGAAAAGAAAAAAGATATGTTATTGCAAAAGGTATAATGAATGAATAATGGTAGCGAATGCTCTTAAGTCTTAGTTTGCAGTCCTCAAGTGTCATGAATTCCAATAAGCTAGTCCATTCAATATATCGGCAGTTATTTGCCACCGTAAATTCCTTTTCACAATATTTTTATAAATCCTATCATCCTTCCGCACAAACGCAGTTAATTTTTCTTCAAACGACATAGTCTGAACATTACAAACATTAATTTTCATTCTCTAATTCATATCTCTATCACTATCCCCCTCAAACGTCAAAGCGTAGCAAAAGTCCAACTATTTGAAGTTCTGCTTCACGTTTCGGGTCTTTGTAACGTGTCACTTACGAGTCATTACGTTTTTCAACTCAACGCGACGCAGTCAAAGGGTGTATGTGAATTGCTATTCCCCGCAACGGACTTCGAAGGGACAATACCTTGATTTTCGAGGTACACAAATATTTCAATTTGCTTGTAGCCAAATAGAGCAATTTCGGTTCTTCACTTCATATGTTTGTCCACACAGCCTATATTTTTTAATCAATTAATCAATTTTTATATAACCTGATAAATTCGTCTCTGTTCACTGTAGTACTATCGTCATTTAATTATTTTCGGAAAATTTAAAATAGTTGCTTAACTTATTAGTTAAGAATATTTTATGAAACTGAACAAACATTAAATGAAAACAATGCATACTGTTCTTCAGTTTGGCTTCCGCTCACGAGTTCCAAGTAAATTTGTTCATGAGGGTAAAATATAAGACTCCAGATTCCAAAGACTGTTTGAAGATTTTTTTACCAGCCACCTGGTTAGCTTGAGGAATTATTTCAAAAGTTCTCTCACTTGTTTTTTTCATTCAAGTTTATCTTAACACAAGTCAACCTCTGCTGAATTTGCTGGGATATTTTTTTGGAAAACATGCGACGAAAACCTTCAAGGCAATTAAGTTTTGTTTTTGCGATCTACAAATTCTTCCACTTCATCAGCTAAATTCTTTGAAGGTGTTGAAAGCTTTTTTTTATTAGGTTAAGTAATTTCAGCTTCCTGTTAACTTCAATTTATTATTTGCGCGTAAATTTTTCAAACTTGTAGCTGATTTCTGTTATATCGTATTTTTAATAAACTTCCACAATCGATAAGGTCAATAGCGGTTTCTTGGTACGTTCATAAAATTTGTCAAGAATTGGCTTCTCAATTTTAATAACTTATAATAAATTTTAATAACTAATAATTATTTATTATTTGGCCTTTTTTCTGCAAAATTTTTCTTAGCATTTATTTTTAACTTAAAAAATAATGAAAATTTTTATATTGTCACTCAAAAAAAGAATTCTTTTCAATTTTATTATGCTACTGAAGAGGCACCCGACAGTAAAACTAACAAAAATAAAAGAGTTTTTCAAAAATCCATTAATGAAGTAAAAAAAAAAGAATTAGTGCTAAAAAAATGTGCGTGTGAACTTTAAGTTAAAATTGAAATTGCTTTGTCAATACATCACCAAATCATTCTTAAAAACTCAAGCTCATAACTATGCCTCCCAAGTCGCCATAGTCGCCTCGACTGGTCAATTATGTTGCTCGACGAAACCTGTCTTCCTCCTAGCATACAAAAATAAATGTTCAAAATATTTTATAATTGTTAGTTCAATTGTGAGTAAAGTAAACAAACACACATGATAACACACATTCATAGTAGTAACTTAAATTGCATTTTGCATGAGTGTACCGTTTTTTATCGTGGCTGGCAATAACAATCATGTTGTGTTCCACCACCACAACTCAAACACTCAGTCGAAAGTACTCTAAAAAATTATTCAAAGTCCTTTTATTAGGAATATGGATTATATCCAAATATAGTTGTGTGTCGTTTGTATCCGCTCCAATATATGAGCGCACGGTGTTTTACTTGAAATATGAATTTCTATCTAGTCCCACAATTCTGGTGCCACCGCCGTCGCGCGTCGTCAGTCGCTCTCAGGACAAGCCATTACAGTAAGTGGTTATTAATTTTACTATCCGTTTGCGTGTCACGTCGATACCCATCGTTCTAAAAAAACATCTACCGCAATAGAAAGTTAAGTTTAGATGTTTTTAGTTTTTTGTTTGTGTTCCACGAGATCAAGGATATACGGGGGGGTTTAAAAAGAAGTGAAAGTAAATAGCGAGGACATATGGGCTTTATGACTGCGGTTAATAAATTATAAAATAAAAATATTCTACAAGCGCAAGTCAAATTAAAAAAAAAGAAAAACGAAAATAGTTTCGTATGAAGCAGGCAATTGAAAAAATTTATGGGTAAAGTTACCCATGCTTATGGTATTGTACTATATTTTAAGGCCGATTTTGATACCTAAAAAAATTACGGAGCTGTTTGATTGTCTTATATGGAAAAGCGTCAAAATAATAAAAATCAGCGGCGTAGCTAGAACCTTTAAGGCGATCGTGTCAGAATTTGTTTGTAACCAAAAAAAGGCGTTTTAACATGAATCGATAAATTTCTTAGTACAAACTTAGTCGCAATTTTAGACAACAAAAGGAACTACTCAATAAAATACATTTTTCTTGCCTTTTTTGCAAATTCTTTTTAAGGCAACGGAATTAAGTTTTTCTAAATTTTCGGCTTCCAGGGAAAAAATTGGAAGTGCGATAAGCGGTCTTGTACCATCTGCCATCTCAAATTATTTTAATTTAGTTTGAGCTTGTTTTAGTTACCGGTAATGATTTTTGGAAAAACTTGCTGTTAAAATTTAAAAATGCAAATCCTAAAGATCTTTTGATTTTTTGATTTCAAACAAATTTTCAAAGGTCCGAAAAATCAGCTGACATGCCGCCATTGTATTTATTGACCCGTTTCCCAGCTTCTTTTTGTTCATACTATATCTTTTGAAAATGATAAAAGTTTCTGATGTTGTAAGACTTTGAACGTTTAACTCAAATCGTTAGGGCTTTTAAGTCTTTACTAAGTTTAAAAAATAAATATATCTAAGCAACAATAGTTCAAATTGCCTTCAAAGTACGTATTGAGGTCTGTTATACTGTCTCCTTCCAACAACTCGAAGAAAAAGTGCTTCTCTTGTTTTTGAAAACTGTTGATAGTCCCGACGCGAGTATATTTATATCTGAACTCGTTAAGCTTATTAATAAGTTATTTGTTCTTGTTTATTTTGATCGTTCAAAAAATTACCATTCTGTCCAATCTGTAAGGCTTTAAAAATGGAGTTTATCATTCAAAATTGTGATGAGAAAAATGAGACCAATACTTTTTAATTGATACGACTAATATCACGGTTTCCACGCCCCTCATTCTTTAATAAAAGCGAGGGCTAAATGTTTGCTTTAGGACCTCTGCAGGCCGTTAAGATGCTCTCGATTGATTTCAAAATGCATGCATAAATCATGTGGGTTTGCTTAAAACCATTTTTTTTCAAACATTTTTTTATTATCTGATGATTTTTGAGCAATCGCACTTGTTTTAAGCTTTTTCATTTTTGTATAATTTTCTCACTCTAAAGAGTGTCTGATTAGGTGCAGAATGGAAAGATTGTACAGTATTCTATTGTTTATTAGCTTATTTACTAGAAAGCTGTTGTTTTAGACTAATGACTATAGGTTTAAAAGCCTCTATAATAGCAGAGCCGATGACACACAATCTACACAAACTATATACCAGATACGGCACTATGAAGAAAAGAATTTCAGAGGCCGATACAGTAACTACTATACACGTGGGGGTCAGACTACTATCACTGGTTGACCACCCTGCTGACAACTAACGCCATTGATTTGATTCCAGCGGCAAATGGCGTCTGGAGCAGATTCGATTACGCAATATTTTTCAGGATTCGAACCTGAGATCTATTAATTCATCCAATCAAAAGGCATGCGCTTAACCCAGTGTATAAAACATGATTTTTTAAATACGCTTAGCCCATTAAGAGCTGACCACTCGAGCAGTAACAAATGTAAAATAAGACAAAAAACTTACTTTTTTCTATCAATTTTTTTTCATCTCCTTGTTTATAATTCTTCTTTACGTGCGTATGTCACTGAACTCCCCCTAAACGACTTGACCGACTGTAATGAAACTTTTCAAATGTATTTGAGCAGTTCCTTGGAAGGTTTAGATTAACTCACCAATATTTTTCTTTGAAAAATAATCAACTTCGTAGTAACGTCACTAACGTCGTATACAACAACTCATTGAAAATAAAATGTAAAACACAATGTCAGAAATAATTTAGTATATAATTTATCGAAAATGTTAACTTCGAAAAAACGTTTACTTAACCCGCTTAAAGCAGACAACGTTTTCATATTTAAGTGTTTCTTTTGATGAAAGGCCCCACATGAATCGTATCGTTTATCATACAAAACAACAACTTTTAATCCGAACCACCCAGACTTCTTCATAGTAATAATGATTTTTCAGCTTTTCATTGGTGGTAATCCAATTGTTTTTCCGCTCGAAACAGTTGCCGCGATCTCTTTATTTATGATTATTGATTCGTGTTTTGCTGTGGCTGCAGCACAGACAGTAGCTGCAAGATAACAAGGTAAACGAGTTTTAACGAGTGAACACTGCCAAAATGGTTAATCCGCCTCATCATAGTATCCGTACGTATCATAGGCAAACTGAATTGGAAAAAGGCAATGCGAGGAATAGCAAACAATGCGCAGCACTGGAATACAATCAATCTACGTTGAATTCATCAAGAAAATCGCTCAAGTGGCGGTCTTTCCGCTCGGCATAAACTCTGTAGTGGTGGTTGCACTTTTACCTTAGAATAATTGATGATCCGAAAAGCTTTACGCGTGCGCGCGTACCATAAGTGACGCATAGTCTCACGGCAACTGGTGGCGGCAAACATTTCGCACAACAAACGACAATGATGCGGCATACATCAATCTGGACTATGGCACTGTGGAAAGGCGGCCAACTACATAGCTGGTGGACACAGAGGGAATACCTTCTCAACTATCGTGGAGGTCCTTGTCATCAAATCACTCTACGCCATGGTGCGGCACAATTGGCCAACAGATCACTGGGGCGCGCACCATCATCATTTCGGACCGACCGATGGATCGATCGATGCGACTCGCGGCCGTGGTCGGAGGCCGGCGGCGCGACGCGACGTGGCAGATGATGCTGATGATGATGATCATGTTTGACGATGTGATCGCCCATCCATCGATCGGACGCGGAGGTTTTGTAATTCAGAAGTTTTGTCGTATTTTTGATGGTGATGATTCGGAACCGAATGCATTTTTCCGTTTTACTTCACACGAATGCGCATGGAGAGCGGGTTTGTAGTGGTTAGAACAATGTGCCATGTTTTATTGATGAACTTGGCAATCATAGCCGGACACTCTTTCTCTTCCTTTTAAGCCAGAAATTAAAAATGTATGTATGACAACGAATTTTTGATACATGACAACCGCCCGTTAACATATGGGTTTTGCACGGATGTATGCGTGCGTGAAAGTGTTGTTTTTTATTTTGGAAAACAGTTCAAAATTCACTTTTAGTTATGGAATCCTTAATAATAAATAGGTGCAACTTGGAATGAAATGTATTCATATTGTTGCATCATTTTTAAGGACGTTGACTGAAAGGTTCAATGCTCGAAACATTTTTACAGTCGAATTTTTATGTAGCCATCGGAATAGTTGCCTGTTGACTTCCAAAACGGACTTCCCGTATCGGTTTCTTAAGTCGAACGAGCAAGGAACTAATTCGCAGTCTATTTTTAAGACGTTGCCATTCATCTGTGCCGTCAGTTAGTCACATCTCGTCTCCAGTAATAATGCGTATGAAGGCTGGATCAAATTCAGCTCCTAATATCGTGTCTCTTGCGATGTCAATTGGTCCCTTTTCATTTGAATGAAATTCAGGTGTCTCAGTACTGGCTTTCCAGCGGCAAGTGCAATAGATCTACGGACAATGTATATGTTTACTGTCAGTTCTTTCGCGGTCAATTGGCTATTTTCAATATCGAAGGTCCACCACTTCTTTCGGTATTCTAAACGGACCCATCTGAATAGGGACAGACAATATGATGTAACTTATTTGCATTCGTTCAATTCGCAGTATTTAATTGGTAATTATGTATTTGAAAATAACGAAAGGACTCTGTTGTCAAATTTAACTGCAATCTTTTCTTAGAACCTACAAAATCGACAGATTACTTTTTTTCGGTTTCCAGACTCAAATTAAAATAAAATGAATGATACATGACAGTTTTTGGCTTATTGTTGTTTATATATACATACTTTGAATATGCAAATTTCAGGTTTAGGCCAATGTTTTAATTGGTACGCTCATGGACCAACTGATTTGAAATTTCTAAGTTCCGGTATAAAACTCTTGTTTTTTTTCAATAATCACAAACGCGTTGAATAAAATTTCAGAACTTATGTAGCAGGTCCGAATCTTTGAATGAGTCATATAACTTTATGGCATCCAAATAGGCTAATGCACTGTTCATCGGGGACCTTTTAAATAGGCCCTTAATGTAATAGTACATTTTGTACTGATTTTCAAATCTGAAACGTCTATCCCATGTCACTTGGATTACGATTAATTTAAAATTCGCCTCTTCAGTTCATTCGTAAATCTTTTTGAATTCTGACATATGCTCAACATATCACTGAACCGTCTAGTCCTTGTCAATATCTGTTAATCAAGGGTTACTATACCGCTCCATAAAAATGGCAGTTATTACTACATCGAAACTTAAGGAGGTATTAGTGAAGGTGTTTCAAAATTTGTGGAAGTTAAGAGTACATACAAAAAAATGCGAGGCGGACACGCACACGAAAGGGTTGCACACCACCGTACAATATAATTTCCTTACGTAATTTTTCGCGTGAAAAATTTGGAAATTGTAACCACAAGCCTATTACGGTTCTGACTGGCAGTGGAGACCTAGTAATAGGATTTCATTGGTACTCTTTGAGTACTGAACCATAAAAAATAAAATTATAACGCACAAGAATTCATAGATGTTTATTATGAATAAAGATCCTAAATTTGAAGCATCACGAGTCCGTAAAATAGAACTTAAACCTGCGTTCAAAAACTATTTTCTAAACCAGAATAAAATCAAAAGTATTGTAGTAGCCAGATATTTTTGAGCCTCAAATCCTAACAGCAAATTGTGACTCCAAATGCGTTTCTTAAGATTTTTCGGTGAAGCTGTAGGAAATAATTAATTATCACGTTACTTTAAATTTCGGCTAATAATTATGAAAACTTACCACAATGGTAGGTGCATGCTATCAAAATGAAAGATGGCTAAAGTTCTGGACGGGGCGATTGACAACACAAGTCAACGACAAACAAATATAGAGTTTTTTTTACTATAAGCTCATTCGCAAGATGTAATGAATCCTCAAATAATATGCTTTACAGAGTGCGAAGAATGGAATGATTATGTAGTTTTTTAAAACTCCATAAATGCAGTTCAAACTAGGGAGAGAGAGAGAGTTGAATATCGATTTATTTGCTTTCGCAGGTTTACTTCGGACTTAGTTGATATACTGGAAAGTTGTGGTACATCACCTTGCTGTCCGTTTAATAACTCGACAACAAACTCAACGAAATATCATCAACACAAACCTTTATTTTCGAAAATTTGTGATTCCAGCAACCGATACACAAACCACTACAGTAAGTTCACCCACCCACTTATTCGGAATACTATCGCTGGTTGACCACTCTAGTGATAGATCCGATTCATTTAAAGACAAATGGGGACTCGAAAAGATTTGAAAACTAGATTTTTTCAAGACTAGAACGTAGGACCTATCAATTTATCCAATTGAGAGGAAGGCGTTTAACCAACTTCTACCTAGCTGTTTGACTCTGAAATAAGGGAGTCTTGTTTTATTTCTCGATGCCTATGGATTAAAATTAAACAAAACATATCATTAAAAAGTATTCTTGAGAACGTGCAAATTATAAACTAAGCGATACGAATTTGATCGGTCTCCCAAATGGACATTGTACCATGAGTCCAGTAGCCTTGTGACTAGATTTCGTTTCCTTTAATTCCTGAACAAGCCATTAAAAATATCCTGTGTGTAGGCCCAAATGTACTCTACTATAAGTCCAACTTAAGAATTTGATTCTGTTCATGTAGGTTAAAAAGTGATGTCAATTAGAACCACTTTCATAAATCTACGTATGTTTGAATAGTTATAGTGCTAGTCCACTTTATGGGGACTGCAAAAACTTCCACCTAACTAATATAAAATGTTTCGCAATAAAATAATTATTCGCATTATAATTCAAATGTCACATTTTCGATGTTTTCCTCCGACTACAAAAGAACTTTATTTTTCTAACTACACAAATACAAACGAGATGAACTTCTCTGCATCTGTGAAAATAAATAGTTAATAAACAATTAACTTATCATTATCTCGTGATAAAACCCTATCACATATTATACACATGCCCTAAAGCACTCGTCCCAACTAAAGCTGAAATCTAATTAATACCACTTACGCAATCGCCCCCCCCCCCTCACCTTATAACCAAAAACGGATACGTTTTCCACCTCTCACATTCACGTGTCTACATATGCCATGATATTCTTAAAAAGGATATTTTAACTCTATGAATAATTGACATTGAAGTGTTGATATAGGTATCCAGCCATCACAGGACCTTTAAAAAACTATCCTTTGAGTTGTATTATATTTTGTTTCATCCCTCCCCCCCAAAATATAGTGAAAGCATATTAAATGATTGAGATGTGAAATCTAAAACGCATTTAAATTATTTTATATATGTACAAGTGTCCACCTTGTGAATATTCATCCCCCCACCTGTTCGCTATGTAAAGACACAAAATGATATCCAGAGTTAAAACGCAACGAGAATCCAATGTAAACAACAGACGACGACATTCATTGCCAGGACAAAACAGAAAAAAGGAGAAGAAATAAATATTTTACTATGTGTAGACGCCAAAGAGGCTTTCCCTGGTCCCAGCAGCATGGCTTGAATCCCAAAGCAACAACCACCCGCACCCCAACAAAAGAAACAAAAATGCCGCAAAAATACACACGCAGAAATGTAGCAAAGAAAACAAGGATAACATCCCCTCTTTTATTGTTGCTATGTATTACAAATACACGTAGAACCCCCATAAGAGAAATGCCATAAATAAATGGCGGTACACGCATTCATCTATATGTAAACAGAGTACAATGACTTGATGTAGCTCTCCCTGTATTACGGAAAAGGGCTAACATTCGGCAGTCACTAAAGGTACGAGCATCGCCAGTAAGCCAGCCAGCCATTCATGAAAACAAAACTTTCGACAACCCCAAGGATACGGATCCTTGGCGCACGGTAGCATTTACACGGATGATAAAGTTCCATCGGCCCTGCACACCACCCCTGCACACAATTTGCTTGGCGCAAATTCTGTCTTTAATTTGAATAAGAAATTCAGCTATTCAGCTTAAGAATAATTCTAGAATGCGACTTGGAAAGGGCGCCAAACTTTCACTCTCAACACAAACGATTTCACTTTCTCTTAAGTTGTTCTTTTTTTTGTTCTCTGGAGTCTGTATTTGAGATGAGAGAGCGAGAGTGAAAGTGAAAGTGTCCTCGGAAAGCTCCTGCTTTTTCCTACTTCTTCCATTTTCCTTTTTGCTGAATCTACACAAACCCCCTCGTCGTGTAAGAAACCTTCAACGAACCAAACGCCACAAGGATTACAAAGAAAATATTTAGATCCTGCGAAACTGCTAAAAACCGTCCGAAAAGAAAATGGTGTACGGCTAGTATCGCATACAAGAAATCAAGAATGGCGTCTAGGATAACGCAAGGAGGGCGGAAATAACACGAAAAAAAAAGGTTAATACCACCAGTCACCCATAGCCTCCTTCATCTTAGTGATGATGTTGTAGTTGTAGCTTGGCTCTCGTGCTCCCATAAGATGGCTTCTGGCCGATGTGTTGGGATTATATGGTATAATAAAGGATACAACGGATACGCATTGACATTGAGAGCTCCACAAGATGATGGTTGCTTTAATATTGGAAGGGAACGGAATGCGAATGAAGGCGGCGGCGGAAGGGAATATGAAAAACGAATACTGCGATTATTGTTTTTGTGTGAAATGTCCTTTGGCATTATATGCCTTAGAAAGGTTGATGATATTATTAAATACGTTACTGATAACGTCGTTGAATGGGTGTTCTTGTTGCCCGCCTTTATCCTCTGTTCTAACCGGTGACAAAATGGATTTTCGTCATAATTTTATTGTTAATTGTTTGACACACTATTCGTTGAACAAATTTAAAACAAACACAATCAAATTCTGTTGCAATGGAAAATGATGTGCACGAAAAAATTGTATCTTCACCCAAGGAACATATTTTGTTTTTTTGTTTTTAATAAGCGATAATTGTAACTTAATAAAAGGAAGGAAGAAACTTTGTAGGGTGGTTTCGATTAATGACATCCAAATCCGAAGGACATTTTTTAAACTTGTAGTTCGGGAAGTAGATTTAAATAAAACATATTTATGAAAATGATATCGATCAAAACTAAGTAATAAGAATAAGATGTTAATTTTTAAGCTAATTTTACAGGCAATTATGTTTAATGCTGCCCCTTTATGGGAACAATGTGCTAAATGTCATCTTAGACGACTTCAAAGTGTGCAAAACAAGACACCGAAAATGATCCTGAATTTGACGTGATATTTTTCGAAAAAGGCTTTACTAACATGCTTATATTAATACGGTTGTAATTGGAATCGCAAAACTTTCAGATCGGTATAAGAGTTCTTGTTTAGGATCTGACAACGACTTGATTTTAAACTTTGCTGAATTTTAATAACCTTGCAATGGAATATAAAATTAAATTATTAAATTATTTATTATTATTAAACTATTTATTACATATTTTTAATTGGCTTATTTACTGGTTTTATTTATTTATTTATTTACTATTTATTATTTTTTTATTAATTTATTTGTGACTTACTTACTTGCTAAGCTCATTGTTTATTTATTTATTTGTTTAATTTGTTCAGATATTACATAATTATTTATTTATTCTTTTATTAATGTACGCATTTATTTATTTATTTATTTTTTTCATATATAACCTTTTAATTTATTGCTTATTTAGTAATGTTACAAGCATAATAGTATTTCTGTATTCACAATATATTTCGCAAACTGATTTCAAGTCATGTCGCAGGCATCATGCTGAAGACTCTTGTCTCTTCCCTCAGCTAAGTTAGGCACGTGAATCATATGTATTGAAGGTTTTTATTTATTTATTATTTATTTGTGATACAAATATATAAGTTTTGAAGGTTATCAGTGTTTAGGTCCAAATAAATACTTAAGATATTTATATTTGATGCAAATATTACAGTTTTTTTTAAGCAAATATTACACTATTAAGGCATCTAGATCATATCTCTGTCAAATGTGCAATATTTTTGAACTTTTGTTATACTTTGTCCACTATGAATTAATACATCTCCAGTTTCTTATGAATGGAATCCAACATCATTTTAATGTGGCCCACGGGAATTCTTGTGGGCTCCGATTCCGACAAAGTAATTTTCGAGGACTTTTGAGACACATCGGGAACATTCATTTTCGAAACGTCACTAGTTTTCAGATTATGTGCATAAATTCAATTACCAGGAAAAAACCAATGGCGTTAAATCGCACAATCTTTGTGGCAAGTTCACATCACCGAAAAACAAAATAGTGGATCGTGTTATGTGACATGAGTTTGTTTACATTTGGCCAGAGTGGTGTGAATTGACGGTACATATTACACTTTCCTCATTTTCGAAAAAGTGTGTAAAAATGACAACAGCAGGCGAAATTGCACGTAATACAGGAACATTTTTGTGAATTTTGTCCACCGATGTCCACCAAGTAAAAAATTAGCCTCAGAAAAAAAAGTTGCGTGAAAATTAGTCATCTAAACGCTGATGTTGGATGCACACAATTGGTCGAACTTTTTAAGGGTACAGATTCAAATCCACATGCAAGACACGCCATAATATGAATCCTCTGTAACAGCATGTATTTCGATGGTGAATAAGCTTTAAAGAAAGAAACGTAATGTTTTTTTATTTTAGTTCCACAAAGTGAAATACAAATTTTTATTATTTATTCTTGGGACGAAGATATTCATGGTAAACATGGACTGAGAAATAAAAAAAGAGCAGCATTCAGAAAAGAGTTTTTTTTTTTATTTAATATCATAGAATATATGTTTAAATAACACTGCCAAAAGTCATATTTTAAGATTCACAAAAAATGTAACATTTTCCTGGTGAACGATTATGTACATCATAATCCGCTCGATATGCACGAAACATAGCTACAACAGAATCACTATTTGTAAGACAAGTTTTAAAAATTGTTAAACGCTCAACGATTATTTATACAGAGTTTGTACATACATACTCGGATGGCAGTTTGGTATTAGGTATTTCTTTGAGACAGGCATGTCATATTCTGACCAAAACTTCCAATACAATACAATAACGTCTCGAAAACTCAAATGCTTGACCCAACACCAATTCCTGCGTTGGAGGTTAATAAATCATTTATAATACAATTTACGGATTCGCTATGGACATGAACTAATATATATTATACCGAGTCCTTACCGCAAATTTATCGTAAAAGACATTTTTTCCGAAATTAAGTTATCCTCACCATTCAACAATATACATAAATGCGCATCAAGCCACACATTTTTGGGTACATAAATATTTCCAAAGTTACAGGGAAAGTAATTTTATCGTAACCTATGTTCATCTTATCACCTTCCTGCGAAATATCGCAACCGAAAAAATGTATGCGTACTTTCGTCGCACACACCAGATGGTGTGGCTTGCGCTAAAATCTTCTGGCAGCGACATCGCATGAATTTTATCCACTGTGAATATTTGGTTCCAATAAAAATCGCTGAACTAAAAAAGCTTTCTGGATCAGGTTTATCAGCTCAAAATAAGTTAGTTCCCTTCAGTATCGGCGCCGGTCCAAAATGCTTATAATTCGATTCGGCAGTGTTTTAATATTATTTTAAATGAAATCCCAGCTGCTCAAAGCACGTGATTTTAACTTCTATAAATAATAATTAAACTTAACTAAAAGTTGATTATATAAACTTAAAATATCATTTCAAATATTCACCGCAAAAAAGACAAGAAATCGTGCCAAAATGCTTATAAATTAAATTCCTCCGCAACATTTTCTAAAGTCTATATATAAAATATATTACAAAACATTTTTTAATATTATCAAGAGTTTCTTGTCATAGAAAATCTTATAAACTGCTCATCTGACTTCAAAACTTTTTCCCCCAGTATTAAGATTGGACTGTTGGGGTATACTAAATAAATATACTCATAAAGGGGTATTTCGTGGCGATCAATTTTTTAACTTAAGTCGATGATGAAACGGTCGAGCGAATACAATGGAATATAAATAACAATGAAATATGAATAAACATAATTAAACATAATTGAATACCGAAATGAAACCGAATTGATTGTGAAAAATAACGTCTCGTGTAAAATTCACTTTTCGTCGCTTACGATAAATAAACGGTTAGGGCTCGATATCATATCAGAATTCAATAAGACGTAAATGAGTATATACATTTTCAAATGCTGAAGGATCCCTTGCCTAGTCGGGTAGAAAAGGTAAAGTCCCCAAGTTCAGTGAGTCAAATATAGTTATCTTGAAAATCCCATCAGCTTACGAAAACAATAAAGTAATTGCAGCTACTATCCAGCCAACAATGTTCAATGCAAGGATTAACTAAGTGAAAATGTTAAAATGAAATATTTTAATTTCAAAGTTTCTTAAAACTCTTGTAAAATGTAGTTTACGATTTGCAGATAAATTTTATCTTATTGTGAAAATATGCAATAAATGCAGGGTTAGCCTCCCTGAACACTACTTTGTTATGCTTCAGCATTATCAGCTTATCACGAATTGCGCCGATTGGATGCTTGAACACCAGCTTTTGGATGACCAATTTTCACATACATTATTTAAGTAACTGTTATTGGTCCATTCTTCTGCGAATCGGCGCCATCAATTTTCAAAAGTAAACTAATTGTTTGCCTCGTATCACAGATACACCTGGGGAAAACATGTGATTGCAGCAAGACTCCTTCCTTGGAAGAGCTACGATTAAACTGACCAGCTAAACATTATGATGAGTTGTCTTTGCATTTCTTCTTGTGGAACAACGCAAAAAATCTTATCTCGTATGCACAAAATGCGCAACCTCAAAAGCCAAGTTGTGGAAGAGTTTTAAATAAAATAAATTATAGAAATCTAAATCATACTCGTAAATGACTTTCTTTAAATTTGCTTTTCTTTTGCAACCTTAAAAATGGATGACCCAGTTTAAGGTTCAACAAACCAACTACCATACCATGAACTACACCAATATTTTTAACTATTTCACTAGAGCATTGTTTTTTTCTCCCCTGCAATTTGGGTAATCACTGTCATTTGTTTATTTATTTTATTTATTTTTCGGCAATCAGAAAGAAAAAAATCGTTTGACCTTTGAAGTGAAATTGGTTCAAAACTGAGAAAGACTTTTAAGTGAGTAATAACTCTTGCCAATTTCTTTGGACTATGAAGGCATAGAGTGGTAAAGTCCTATCTCGAGTGACAGAAGTGATTTTTTTATACATAGGCTCGATCTTATGTGATTGAAGACATCCTTGTCAGGATTGAGGGCAAGATTCTTCGATCGAAAAGACGCTTTAATATAATGATCTTGACGAGCTGTCAGCGACAATGACCTATGCAAAAACCCGCGCATTGCGTCTCGTCTGAGATGACTAGGGCATGTAGAGCTACAGCTTACAACAGACGTAGATGCCGCCATAGGTGACACGCACAAGTGGAGGGTGACATCAAACAGCTTGAAGTACACTTCTGTACCCATTTAGCTAGGACTAACTGGAGGCAAATGTCAAATCCCTAGTAATTTGCATTTTTAAAATCCTGTTTTTCATCAATTAGAGCCTGAGAATTTTTTGAGTCCTGACATCACTAGTTCGAATTTTATCTCATTATCATCTCAATATTTTTTTTTGTTTTTGAGTCTTCCGATACGACATCTGTTTTCAAAGAGTTTTTGATGGGCCAGTATTTTGACCATCCAACTATCCAACATGTGTGGTATGTTGCGGTATACACAGTAAAATAATAGTGGAAGCTTTATTTTTCCACATTTGAAGGAGCTAAATAATAAGCCCAGAATATTGCTGTTCAGAGGCAAGATAATAAAACTAACTTGTGCAAACTATTCTCTACGCTCGTTTTTTATTGATTTATACTTTCGTAAATACGTCGAAATTGCTTTTCTATAAAAACAATACGTCAAGCTGTTATTTAAATTCAAAGCTAGTCGGAGATTTATTTAATAAGTTTCCCTCAATATTAGCAGGGACACAAAAGAAAAAAAAAACATACACAAAAAAGTCCTCATCAAAAATTCAATGTAAACAGTTTTTGCCTTGTTATGTTTGTCCTAAGATTTGTGGGTAACAAGTTTAAGCGGATTTAAATGGCCAATTATGCAGTTCATTGATTTTTTGTACCTTCTCCACATTTAAGTAAGTGTTGTTGTTGGTTACATACTTGGTTTTTCAGCGGAAAAAGGACCTTACTTCCTTTCGGATAATGAAGTTTCTTTTCACTCGTTTTTTTCTTTCCTTCTCTTTAATTTTTCTTTACGTACTAGCAAAACTGTGGGATGAAACCAAAGGACATAACTTTTTTCCTGCCATGTTGAAGCGATATTTTGTGTTCATTCGACGACGAAATGAAAAAGATTTTACATTTCGTGGTGAAGCAAGATTTATTAGGGTCACGTGGATGGAATTTATAATTTCAGTTACCAACGAGAAGCAACATTTCTTTAAGAATTCCCTTGTTTGGATTAACAAACAAAGTGACAATTTGAAGAAAATTTAGTAAATAAGTTAAAGACAATGCTCGTAGTGTATGTAAATTGAGATGCATCTAATAAATTTATACGTTTTATGACGAGTATCCTAGTTTCAGCGCCAGTTGTGACTCCTACGAAAACGAAAACGAAAAATACTTATTGTATCCTGTCAAGATGTTTGAAAAACACACATCCCTTTTCAAGACTGCACGATTGTGTTCGACACTAAAAAGTTAAACTAATTTTATAATTTGTTACCTAACGATGTCGTAATGACAGAAAAAGATCTGAAATGGGTGCTTCATTTCCCTAAACCATTTGTCATCACATAGGCAATAGAGATATACTATTTCATGTAATACGATACTTAAAAAGTGACACATACAGATAAGTGAAATATCATACTCGAATAAGTGTTTTCCACTTAAATGCGGCACGGCATGTGACACTTCAGCCATCTGGGCAATAAGCGTAAAGTCGATAAGCAAATATACGAACACACATAATCTGTGGCGGGTCCATTAAAAATTACGCAAATTGTTAAAAGCTTCAATTGTTGCGATATCACTGTTCTTCTTGTGGATGATTCCAGGGAAGCCCAACATTGTTGGCGTTTGCAGTCTATATTTTCAATAATTATTATCGGAACCAAATTTTTTTCTAGTCAGCTGTGGCTGTAAATTTATTTGGAAATTGTTTCAGTGGACTGAAACTAAGCGATTTCGTGTTATAAATATTTAACTGAACGGAGAATTAACTTCGATTGTTTCTCTTTTGAAAAAGAAGCACATGAGCACTATAATAACAGAAAAGACCTCGGCTTTAGGACTTAAACGATGGAAATAAGAGCAATACTTTTCCTAAGGAACATCTTGAATGTCATCCTTTTGCAAAGTTTTTTCTCAAAATTTTTGAAAGAAGCTCAGGTTCTTGGTATGAAAACATGGTTTCAAGCTACTCCGTACCATTTCACGGCCTTCGATGTCAAAACTCTTCGACAAAATTATTTCTCAACCATTTAGAACCTCATAGAGATATTCACTAATTACAGGGTGGCGCACCAATTTTGCTACAATAAAAAATTTTAATAACTTTTTTTTTTAATCAATGTTTATCTATTTTTTTCAATTTTGTTTTAAATAATAAATTGTTTTTGAAGATGATAGACCACTTATGAATTCCATGCTCATTCACGCATATGCAACACCTGATAAGAAAAGAATGCATTCTGACTTGAAGGGTCGCAGTCGGTATCGCCTTCAATTCAGTAAATTTTTTTGGGTTTCGTTTCGATACCTCTTTCTTGACCTAATTCCATACAAAAATAAGTCAAATCAGGTGACTTTGGGGGTCAGCGCAAAGTGAAGTTTCTATTGATTAATTGGTTTGGAAGTTTTCGTTGGAGCTCCGCCATAACCGGTCTGCCAATGTGTTTGCAGTTGCTCCATTTTGCTGGAATAAAATTCCGATGAAACGGATGCTTCTTCGGCGCAACTCTGGGTTAAAAAAACTCCTTTAACATCTTTAAATAACGGCCCCATTGATAGTTACTCTCACACCGTTTTCTTTAAGGAAGTATGAGACCCCACAACGCACCTTGATGAAACAGCGCCGCACATAGTGACTCGTTCGCGGTGGAGTATTTCTGGATAAGATTAACTCCATATACATTGCCATTAAAATAAAAATGGGTCTCATCAGACATGAGTCTTCTTTGAATCATTTTTTGGAAAAATCCAAAGGATATTAACCAGCCTTATAATGGTCCTTCTACCAGGGGAGTTCCGCCAAGATCGCGCCTGAATTCCGTTTGGACAGAAATGAAGAACTGGAAAGCATGGTATCACTGTTTTGTCTAAATCCTCTTTTTCCGCGTGTGCATCTTTTTGCATTTTGCAATTTGGAGCCGCAAATTGCTTCATTACCAAATAAACAGTATTTGTAAAGATTTAAACCGATGCCACTAAAGGAAGCATACTGTGGAGTTGATTGGATTCATCTGTCTACGATGGATACACTTCTCGCAGCGGTTTCCGTTTCCAAATGTGCAATTAAGAGCTTGATGATCGTGTTTCCCTCACCCGAAATTCGATCAGAGAAGAACTTTGCGATTCCCAAAAATCGAAGGCCATGAACTTTCCCGTCGAACACAAGGCGATTGCCACTTTCGGAGCAGGTCGCTTGGTGAAATCGACGATTTCGATTGCTATGTTGTTTCCGGATACGAAACGATGCAAAAGACTTTCCACATGGTGCTTAAGAGAAGAGCTTTAACTCATGTGCTCCTTGCCTGGATAAAGCAAACGTGATGCAGAATACACATGGTCAAGGCTAAACATCTTAAAATCGCGGAATCCTCGTGACATATTTATGAGGAATATTTCTTCGGCAATCTCACGCCAACCGGTCGAATTCTAAGGCGTTAAGGCCACTTACCTCAGGGAAACTGGAACAACACTTGGCAAAAGAAGCGCCGGAAAGCTTCGTAGTTTTCCTTCCTAGGGAAGCTGTCCCGGAAAGCCATTAATGTCGTCCATCTACCAGAGACTACCTGCATACTGTCAATTATGACTAAACCAAGCTCTCCTAACCGCAACGTCCCAGTGAAGGATAGTTTTTATTCACGCAATCGAGGAGTTGGGACTGGGTCGTTAATGAAAGTTACTCCGGCAGGCAAGTTCTCCTTCTTTGTCCACTGTAGACTTTTTTCTGAAGGTTTTTTTCTTTAATTCACGGGTCTATAAAAATAAGCCACTGAGTCTCAAAGCTCTGAAAGAGAATTTAAAAAAAAAGCGAAATTCTCCCCAAACAATTTAAAAAAGCGGAAAAATATTTTTTCAAGAATCCATGGATAATTGTCCACGGAAAATACAAAAATCAAAATCAAAAAAAAAAAACCTCCATCTAAATCTTTAGTCAAGTCTAAACTAAAAAAAAAAAAAAAATGTTAGGGCCCGCGAGTGTTTCATTGCCAACCGCTGTCTTTCAAGCATTGTTCATCTAATAGCCAAAGTGTGTCAACAAATTGAATTTGATTATTTACATTACGCCCACTTGCTACTGCTCACGCTGAAAGTTTCGTCATTTAACCCCTAATTGGGCTGTACCCTTAGCAGCCAAGAAACGGATCTCTACCATTCTCAGAGCAGACCTGAGCAAATTTGTAAATCGAGATGTCAATAATAATCTCATGCATGTGGTTGGATTAGTTTCAACATTTCTGCCTTGGGAACAGATGTTTCGCCTGAGGCAATGGACGCTTGTTATTGGACTACAAGCAGTGTCATGCTGCACAAGGAATTGTATTTGTAGTTTTTTGCGCGCACCCTTCAGTGATAAACATTGCACCGCAGGGTGTCCTTATGTTATGATATTTTAGCTGTTCGGAAATTTTCATTTTGTAACGCTTAGTATTTACTTTCATAGAGTCCCTCACCTCGTCGATGGAGGCCAACACATAGTTGACAGGAAGCGAGTATTTCCATAATTGTCTGCTAACGGACGTAAGGAGTATCCGCTCAGAAAATGTCTGACATATGAACATTCCATGTGGGATTTCCTTTTCGAATAAATAAATGTTACATTGTACGTCCACGCGCAGTTATTATCTCCCCTGGGAGTTTTACATAATTAGGATTTGAAGGTTGAGGAATTTATTTAAAAATTGCACCTGTTTAGGAAGTGACATTCCAGAAGGAACTATTTTTTTATTTTTTTAAATAACCTTTCCATTATTCTGTAAATCTTTGTGATTCATAGTGATTTTTAAAACGCTTGGTTTTCAATTAAAGTAGAAAGAACTCCGAGCTCTGAATCTCTCAATTGGTTCATCGATTTTCGTGCTGTGTGGCATGAAGCGCAGTCTTGCTGAAACCACATTTCTACCTGACTAAGCGTGCGCTGCCGCCATACGTGCAAACGATTCTGCCAAACCGTTGTATTTCCTTAAAATGTTGATCGGACCAAATACGGCAGCCATGTTTTTTGACACTGAAATTATTTTTCGATAAAAAAACCGTATCTTCCTTCAGCTTTTTTAGGATCCATCCACCGAAAATTCGACTCTGTGGAGTTTCTTCTTTCGTTCTTGCAGGACCTATATTTTATCAGGTTATGGACCACGATCCTTGCGTAAAATCTTCCATGTAATCGAGTAACTTAATCCCACTTATTGCGAACGGCGACGAACGGACTTATCAAGGTCTTTTTTAAGGTTCCGTAACTTGAAAGAAAAAACGTTGTCCGTTTGTCTGCCTTTTTCTCAAGAACGCGTAGAAGAATGTTTACTGCTAATAACTGCGATCCCTTTAATCGATGCAGTCAAAAGATGTTTATACCGCATACTTTAGATACTATAGGGAACTACCCGTTGACCTTGAATCATGAAATTTGGCATATCCCAGAAACCCCAAATTTCTAGCTATATTAAAATAAAATAAAACTAATATCGCAACTCAATTTTACGCAAAGGAGTAGGCTACAAGAAATTAGAAAAGTATGTATTACATTATAACGTGGTTCTTAACCCTTCGCGTGCGTTTCCGGCACGCTCTCAAGGGGTTATGAATGCCCTTATCATGCGGTTGAAAAGAATCAGAGAGGAAGAAGAGGCAATTCTGGTGCACTCTATTTTTTAACATTTGCAAATTGTAATCTGTGGGACATACCGGGAGTGAGGGAGCGTTTTAAGGGAGCGGCTTAAAAACCAAATTGACTGCACGACCAAGATTTGGCTTGAGGGTTAACTGATGAACATTCCCCACGGGATGGATGTTACGATGAATGGGATGAGAGAGCAAGAGCAGAGGACAAGTTTTGATATTACAATTCAAAAATTAGTTTGTGCGCGATTTGCCTGCCCACATCATGAACTTCCCACTTCTACAGATATTGTTTTAAATAATTTGCAGTTTGCTGGGTGTACTTCAAATGGTAAAGAGCGCCATGAAGGACCAAAGGATATTCATTATTGAAATGTAGTACAGCGTTTGCTTTAAACAAATTTGAAATGTGTGTCTTAAAAGAATCGTGTGTGTCTAAGACGGCCATCTTATATTATTTTATCATTTGTTTCTTTCCCCTTAATATTCCGATGTCTAAATATCCGGCTTCAAGGGAACACATCAAGTCGGGTTGAGTGCAGACGTCTTTGGAAAATACTAACCAGTTATCGGAATATCTAAGAAATCCAAATATGCTACTATCTCTTAATCCTTCCCTGTTAAGGTGTCTACGATTCGGTTCAGTATTAAAAATAATAACAAAAGTAAAATAAATCAATCTCCGGGTTCTGTGGAATTCCTTACCGAACTATTTTTGATGTACTATACTATCAGTTTGCTATCTCTCTATACTTTGTTTTCGAAATCAATTGACTCATACATGTTTACGGTGAAACTGTGTTGTCCAAACAGTCAAGCATGGCAATGGCTCCATAGTTGTCTAAGGAAGTTTCTCGTGACCTCAGAAAGGGATACTTCAAAATATAAAAGAACACCAAATCAGTAGAATTGTTTTGAGACGAACTTGACTTGACATCTTTCTAAAAAAAACCAACACTAGAATCCGTCTCCTGGAGCCTCGGAACGTGCAGAGATGTCAAAATTTTTAATTCCGAGAATAGGTCCGATTACGTGAACTTCCAGATGGGAAGTTATAAACCCTTTTCGGGCGTACAATTTTCTACAATGAAATGAACAGCGCACGTTTGACTTTTGCACATATTACGAATCACACGTGAGCTGTCAAAATAAGAGAACACTGAAAAACCAAACAGCACAAAAAACAGATCGCCCATTACGAACATTTTCTTTTTTTTTTTTCTGGACATAAAATTGTCACCATTCTACTTATCTTCTATTCCAATTACCTGTTGATATAAGCTTGAAACATAATTGATCGAAATTCAGTTGGGAAAAAAACACTTAAACATTCTAACACAATCGTTATAAATCCTTCTCATCATTTTTATTGTAATTTCAAGTGACTTAATAGCTTGAAATTGTACCAACTAAATTATATCAACACCTCTCATTCTTCTAACAAATCATTTGGAACACATTCCCCCCTCAAAAAAAGTATCTATCGAGGGTATTGTCCCTCATAAGGGTATGTGTCAATTATTTCGAAACTTCGAATTGATTTTTAATTTCATCAACACGACAACGCGACTGCACAACGTCGCGCGCCGTCAACACTGCAGATGGCCATGTGACAGTCGTAACTTTCTAAATTACCAAAGAAATTCTTGTCAGCATATTTACTACAATGTTTGTTTATAGAAGAGACGCGCCTTCGTTTAAATTAGGGACTCCCTCTCACGTGTCTCTTCTTTCAGTCGCTCGTCTAAGGTGCACGTTACATAAATAGCTTCAAGTGAAATAACTCACAACACTTGTCTGCCTCTCTCGTCTGACATTCGTTTCGAAGATTTAAATCTTTACTTTGGCACACATTCGTGGATTTGGAGTTAGGAAAATTAGTAAAAGATGAGGTCGTTGAACAGATTCATCGCCCACAGCTGGTATGCGAAAGGACATCCTTCTTGCTGGATCAGCTTGAATATTGTTTTTATGCTGACAGCGATGTCCTGTATATTCATGTGTTGACAGGGATATAATAAAAGAGACTACGCACGGTCCTGTATCCACAAGTATGCTCCATTCAAAAACAAAAAAATAATAATATCTTTAACGCTCATAATAATTTTTATGGTGTGTTGAATATCAGGACAGTAAACATTGGCAGTATCCTCGTGCAAGTTATCTACAACTATGATGTGCACAACCACTCATTGAAGGAGGACATTTTTAATATTAAAAATCATCATACTTGAGCGAGCATAAAAATCAAATGTTTTATGCTATGATAAAACGAGCTGAAGGACATAAAATCACTGTGCAGAGGTCCTTTGTACGCTCTTCGATTATTGATTGTATCGGTGAAGCTGCGTGCTGCAAGGGGCTTAATATATTTTTTAATTTTTTGTTGCTGTCTTTGACACATAATATAATATTAAGCAATTTTGGACAATAATGATTGTATCTATTTTATTTTGTTTCTTTGCAGGTTTTTCTTGAAATTCTTTTTGAAATGCAATCAAAATTGTTTGAAGAATGCGGGGAACCCAAGAGATATGAGGCGATTTCAGGTAAGATATATTTTTCGTGGCCTCCTTTTTCATATAATCACGCCTTGAGACTAAATATCATAGATTGTTAAAGTTGTCAAAATCCATTTTGAGGGTTCCGTACCCAAAGCTTGCAAACGGAACCATATTACTTAGGCTCCGCTGTCCATCCGTCCGTCAGTCACAGGGCTGTATCTTCCGAATCGTAATATGCAGACAATTGCAATTTTCACAGCATAATTATTGCCGCAGTTACAGCTAAGAGGGGTGCATATAAAAAATACTTTATTTAAAAAAAAAGAAACGCAATTTAACGCCGAAAAATGGGCATATTAGTTTTCGACAGATATAAAGGTGGGACATGTTTTGGTGGTGTTTCTTTGCGATTTTTTTATGTAAAAAAAAAGAGGTTCAACAATTCTGCATTTAACTTGAAAAAATTAAATAAATGTTTTGAGCAAACAGGAGTGTTGAGAAGATGTTAATGAAAATGGCCGCCTCGGTCATCCGAGCATGTAAACAATCATCGAACGCACTGAGAAAGTGGAAAAAATCGCTGTGAAAAATCGTCGAATTTCCGTTCGACAAGATGCTGAGGATGTTGTCATAACAGATGGCTCAGGCCAAGCAATTTTTTCCGATGCTTTGGCGAAGTTTGTTCTTATGTCGTCAAATTTTGACGAAATGATCCGTCGCAATAGCATCGCTTCCTCAGCCACCATATGCATCGGACTTGATCTTCTGTGAATTTTTCCTGTTCCCAAAATAGAAAAGATACATTAAAGCATGGAGCTTTGCCTTGATGAAGCATATAAAGAGCTCAAAGCCATTCCGAAAAGCACATTTAAGAAGTGCTTATGGGATTGGAAAAAACAAGTGAACATTAATTTTTTTTTAAAGGGAATAAATTTATTTTTAAGACTAAATTTATATTTTTGGAGAACATTAAAGAGTCACGTTTTTGAATAAACCTCGTACGAAGCTCCAGTTTACGTTATTCCACTAAATAATGAGATTGGCTAATGAATCTTGCTTTATTAAGAAACTCAAAAAACTTTTTCTTCTTTAATTTATATTATTTTTTTTTTGTTTCATTTGAAAGTTAATGCATTTGTACGGTTTTGGAAAATAATGGTCTCCACACAGAGTGACATGAGTACGGCCTTTTACTTAAAATTGCCTTTCGAACTTCTTCCGACATAAAAGTGGAGCTAAGCATTCCATTCCATACGGATAGGTACGTCTGAAGGGTTTGATTTGGTTCTTTTTAAGGTTCCGTTCCTTGGAAGGAAACGCGTGATCTTTTCGTTGGCCGTCTGCCTGTCACCAACCTTTTTTCTCAGAACCGCTACTTACTTCTGTCTCCAAAAGCGTTTTTGCAAATCACAAAAGGAATCAAAACCTTATGGGTACTACATACAAACAAAACCGGAAAAACTCTTTGACGAACTATTTACATACTTACAAGGTTGTATTGAGCATTCATTTCGCGAGTCGGACTCGCACTTGGTCGGTTTTTATAACTTTCCAAGCCGACAAATTCAAATCCTTGTAGAGAATTGTCTGCAGTGACTATCCGCTGATATCCATGCGAATATTTCCTGTATCTGAATTGTAGGATTTCTGTGGTAAATCCTTTGAGTGACTATCCCATGTCCCGGCAAAAGAGTTAACAAGAATAATGCTGGAAAACTGCAGTTATTATCAATAACGTACTGTCAATACATCCCATTGCCCATACGGGGCACAAAGGGACCTCTATTTATCTAGTGATGTCTTCCATGAAATATGAAATTGATGCTGGTGAAATCAATCATTCTACCAATGCTGCTCTATGGCAATATAATCTCCTGCAGTTTCTAAAGCCAGCTACAAGAAAGCTTAAAGTAGTATTCAATAATGCTGTTCGCTTCATCTGCAACCTACGCAACCTACATCTACGGACACACGGATAGTATCTTCGGTATGAACCTAGAGAACCACCTACATCTGCACTTTGTTGCTCTTTAGGCTCCTAAAATCACTTCGAAAAGTGAAAGTAAGAAGCTACAAAGGCACAATTCTTCGTCCACAGTACCAGTCAGTGGAACTCGTAATCTGTATATGTACGTGAAGGGATTGAAAAGCATCTCAAATTTCAGAAGAACACTCGAAAACCTCAACAAAAGCTAAAGATATAGTTTCAATTTATTACGCACCTTTATCGAACCCAACCCTCAATTTTATTTTATATTTCTTTTTTTCCTTTTAAGTTAACTAAAATAAATTAATAAACTATGCACATGCACATCTCCTTTTGAATAATTGTTAAACCAAACAATTTTATGTATTTGAACTTAACCTATCTAATTTCTATTTGTCGCTTAAATAAGCAATTATAAAACCTATATACAATTACTATTTTTAAATTGTTTAAAATGGTGACTTAGAAAACCTTAAGTTGAATTGATTTCAAACATTTTACCGACTTTAAGCAACAGGTATATAAAAACGGCCCTTACAATTCTAATAATTATCGCTGTAATAAAATGTTTAAGAAGTTGAATAACAATTTTAAATACCTTAGATTTAATACCTTTGTTTGTATTTTTAAGTCTTCTCCCTTTTCAGTATTTTGATTTTTAAAGATTAAAATAAGCCGGAATAGTAAAATAAATTTAATAACTCATTGATGCAGAACTTACCACTTGCCTTTAACAATTCGTGATATCCCTATTTTATCAATTTTCATATGAAGGCTTACAACACACCTTATCCTGTTAATACCTCAGTTACAGAAAAATATATTAATTTTTTGCTTGAACTTTTTATAAACTTAAAAAAAATATATATATACAAAAATTTATTTAAAACTTTATTTTTATTTTTCATTTCAGGTTGTGATATCAACACAAGTGACAGTTGATGGGCCACTTCTAGCAATTTCCGATAACATGTTTGTGCATAATAATTCTAAGCACGGGCGTCGCGCAAAGCGGATGGACGCCACGGAAGGTACAGGAAATTCTCCCCTGTCCATTTCGGGTCACCCTCTTGCGCCTGACAGTACCTATGATGGTCTGTAGCAAATTTCTGTTTGCTTTTTGTTTGAACAATTTGAATGAATTTTTTTTCCGTAAAATTTTTGTGTTGTTTGTGAAAATAACATTTTTAGTTTGATTTAAAAAAAATGTTTTATTTTTTTTTGAAAATATGTTCATGTTCAAAGCCAATTTTGAAGCTTGTCAGGGCAGGAGGAATCAATAATCATTTATAACCAATAAATGTTTATTTAACGTTTTTAAATCCTCTAATATGTTAACATATAGTTAATTTAACACATATAGACTGCAGACCTTATTATTATCTTTTCTCCCCCCACACATCATTTATTTATTTAACATTTTCGTAATATATATCAACAATCCCACATATAATGTTTGGTATTTTTATCTTAATGCGGTTTTATCCTCAAATTCGACCATTGTCACGGCACCAAAAACAAGGATGCCTGTTTTGTTTTTTATTTATTTTTGTATCCTTAGCTCCCCTCTTCGGATTAGATCACTTTAATAAAAAAGGCAAATAAGGCAGACAGTAGCTGACACCCCTACTAAAAAAAAAGGGCAACATTAACGTCTTCATATCTAAACACATAGTATACCCATGAAACAGGCGTAGTCACAGAACCACCCCTTAGCTGTGTATACATAAACACTTAGGGTTAAACCAAAAACAAAAAAAACAAAACGGATGGCCAACGAATACACACTTTTATGACTGTATGAGTGCATGTCCATTTTCAAAGTAGCCAGTGGACATTAATAACGATGTTGGAAGCCAGCAGCCAGAAAAAAATATCAACAAACTCATTATATCGTCTCCCCAAATATATACGAGCCTATTTGACAAAATTTGTTTTCTTGTTTATGATTTGCAAGCCTTTTTGAATTTACAAATGCATCAATTGCTTCTGCTCCAAATTTTATATAACAATTAACATTCGGGTTAGTTTAAACATTTTATGAAGTCAACCCATTTTTTTATTTTACACTGAATTATATTAACAAATACGGGCAGGCTTGACTTCAATTGAATTCATTCAGAATGATTTGAAGTCGGAACGGAATCAGCACTCGTTTGAAGTCATTAATTGGTTCAATCAATTTTACCCAATCATTGAATCAAGTTTGATTTGATTGCAATCTTTTGAATTCAAATACTGAATTCACTTGACATTAACTGATGTCTGTTGTGAATTCAAATAAAATCAATTGAAGTCACAGAAACAATTTGAAGTTTTTTGAAACGGTTGGTAAATAATGAACCGCAATTAATTTTCATGAACGTTATTATCTGTCGCCTCTTTTTTTAGTAACTATCCTACTGCAGAACAGGCAAATCGGCGAACCCCATAAACAGAAGGGTTACAGTTGAGTAGCAAAGTTGTAATGCATTTTTTTTGTTAACTTTTTGCCACATTACTTATTTGAACCGATTAAAAGTAAAGTCACAAATGACTTCAGCAAAATATATGGATTCACTGCCTTCTCCAACTTAAATTCGACTGTTTTCCAAAAAGTGATCTCAATTCAATGAATGCTAAATACTCAAGAGTAACTTAAGTCTTTATAATTCGCATCCTTTTTTAAATTCAATCGCATTTATTTTTATTCTTTATTTTAATTTCGTGATTGCATTCTTTTACAACGTTTTCTGCAAAAAATCTTTCTAAATTTTCCATTAAAGGGAGCTTCCATACGTATTTTGAATCCTTATTAAATTTTTCAAAGTAACCGAAAGTGTATAAAATATCCACAAATAATTTAATAGTATCGCTTAGCTATGTGCCTTATCCTTAATTTAAATAACATCCGGCAGGATCAAAAAATTGAACCCTCAAAATTTCATATAAAAAAGAATCCCTGATTATAATTTTTTTGAAATAAATTGTGATTGTATTTTGTGTTCAGAAAGAAGTAATCAAACTGCATGATCCCTTTTAACAAAGTCCAAAGTCCTAATATAAAAAGCCTACCACAAAATAACAAGACTTTCACTAAGAAGCATTTTTCGTTTGTGTTTTTTTTTCTGTTTATTGCTTTCAGCAGGACTCTATCCCCCACTTCCAGTAGCAACGCCCTGCATTAAGGCAATTTCGCCGAGTGAAGGTTGGACAACTGGCGGTGCGACTGTAATCATTGTTGGTGATAACTTCTTCGATGGCCTTCAAGTTGTTTTTGGCACAATGTTGGTTTGGAGTGAGTTAATAACATCACATGCTATCCGTGTTCAGACACCACCGCGGCACATACCTGGTGTTGTTGAAGTGACACTCTCATACAAGAGTAAACAATTTTGTAAAGGCTCGCCAGGACGATTTGTATATGTTTGTAAGTACTTGAAGGTTGAGGGATTGTTTTTGTGTTTTCCTATTTTGATAAATGTATTTCTTGTTTGTTTTAAGCAGCCCTTAATGAGCCGACGATAGACTATGGTTTCCAGCGGCTACAAAAGCTTATTCCACGCCACCCGGGTGATCCAGAGAAACTACAAAAAGAGATTATCCTTAAACGTGCTGCCGATTTGGTTGAAGCCCTTTATTCGATGCCAAGGTAAGAGGAAAACAAAATATCCATCCGGAGTTAAGTTTTAATGAACTTGAACACAGATCTCCCGGAGGTACAACTGGATTCAATTCATATGCCGGCCAATTGGCCGTCAGTGTTCAGGACGGAACTGGCCAATGGACCGAAGATGAATACCAGCGTGCACAGAGCAGTAGTGTGAGTCCAAGGGGTGGCTATTGCAGTAGTGCATCGACGCCGCACTCGTCGGGTGGATCCTATGGTGCCACTGCAAATGGTTATGGACCTGCACCGAACATGGGAGCGTTGTCATCGTCGCCCGGCAGTGTATTCAATTCTACATCGAGTGAGTACATTGGAAATGCCATCTCTATATATTTATACATATTCTTTTTGTTTTTCATTTTTTTAACTTTTCATTTTCTTTCTTTGAGTTGACAATTTTTTTTTATTTTTATGTTTTTCTTGTTTTTTTTTTCTTCTTATATTTTCTTTTGCATGGCTATTTTGTGTCGTATTTTGTTATTTGCATCTGCACCAACACACGAAAAACACAACAAAACAATAAACAAAATGAAAAATAAAACAATCCGCTCAGCTAGTGCCTTTTCGCCATTAATCTCAACAGTGTCGTCCCCATGGCATCAAGCACTCGTTCAACATCACAACCATCATCATTCGCATCCGCATCCGCACCATCATCACTCGCATCATCCACATCAGCCGTGGCATAATCCCACAACAGTATCAGCGACAGCAGTATAAAAAAAAAAACAAAAACAAAATAGGTAAACTTAAGGATGATAGTGATAGGAAATTGTGCTTTGTGCACAATGGTATCCCCGGCAAGCGCGAGTCCTTACTACATACGCACTTTACATTAAACACTTTAATATCTGAACACGTTTGCGGAGGCCGACTTAAAAACGGTATTTACAAATTTAATTTGTTAACAGTTTTAAGTAGCACTTTAATATAATTTATTTTTTAGCTTTTATTTTTTTAATTGCTTTTTTTTTTGTTATGCAAATATTTAAGAAATGAACTTAAGGCAAACGACCAAGAGGGGAATTCGCATCAAGATTTTCTAAAAAAAATATAAGCTATGCTTTGAACAAATCTTGGGCTCCTCCAAATATATGGATGACTTGTTCCGATCCGAAACAAACTTGCAACTTTCTATTCAGCCAGTCTCATCTAATTGAAGCTCACTTGAACCCGGATTTGTTCACGGTGCATCTTGGATCTTCCCTGATCGACGTCCGCAAGGGTCTTGCTTATTCGGGTCACAGAGATAACATTTTTACGGACATCCATCCGTCAAGTTCTTCGCGTTAGTAGTTTCAACGCTAATGTCGGATCTACCCCATTTGTTTGGCACTCGACCCTCCCTTTGGTCTCTTTGGAGCGAAAGACTATGTTAAAAATAGAGAGGGTCTCTGTACAAAAAAGTATCATTTAGTAAAGCATTTAAAAAAAAAAATATTTAGTGTTGAATATTGTACGACGTTACGGAACCCTTCGTGTGCGCATTCGACTCGCATTTTTTTCTCTCTGCTTCTTTTAATCATTCAATTGTTTTCTAAGAGCTTCATAGACTGCGACAAAATACTGATAAGGGAAGGAATGCAACTGGCTAGTTCACTGTGATACCGTCTATGAAAAAGCGAAAAAATATAGCGATACCCTTTTCTTTGGCGAAGCCAGTCGATTAACTTGGTAATATTTTTGTCACGTATGAGTTTTATCGCTCGATTTTGAACTCTGTCTAGTACACAATTGAGCAGGAGCACCTTCTGCGACGAATTAAGCCCAATATAAGCCTTCTACATCGGTAGAATGGTCTTTTGGTCTAATGGAGAATGGCTGAGAGTTTATTTTGCGCTTAGGAGTAGTTGGTTGGTTTGTTAATTAGATAGGATGAGCTATGTAAGCTCTTCACTAAGGCCTCTGGTTGGGCCCGCTGTCTTCCCCTATTTCCTGTGAGGAGAAAATTTTGGTTAAAGAAGGTGGTTGATGTCAGAGGGATTCCGTTTTGGATTCTTATGGTTGGGAAATCTTTTAGTTCATTTGCGAACTTTATGATCTCACCGATCCCAATTTCTTTGAGGTGCACAAAATCCGGTATCAGTGCTGACCCCAGTATTTTGTATCGCAGTCTCGCTGTTGCTGGACAGTGGATGAAGAAGTACTCGAGATCTTCTTCTTCCTCCTCGCAGCTTTGGCATGTTAAGGTTTCTGCTAGTCCAATTCTATGTAAGTGGAGGTTAAGGTAAATGTGCCCTGTTGCCAGTTCCACAATTAGCCTTCGATTCCGTTTGCTCGTTTCGCTACCTTGTTAGTCGGTTTTCCTTTTATCGAATTTGCTGTTCTGCACGTTGTAAGGTTGACCCAGTGATTTCTAAATTCCCGGGTTACCAATTCGTTAGTAGCTCTTTTAATAGCTGTCAATATAATAGGATCCCTGTTTCCTTTACAGGGTTTTGGTGGCTTTTTCCTGCTCCTTTCCTGGCCAGTTCGGCACCCGAGTAAGACCGACATCGTTCACTGTTGCTAGTTACAGTACTATCGGAGCAGATGGGTATTTGCTTCTCCCATATAACAAATACTGCAATATAGTAGCAGACACAAGATAATTTGTGAAAATTAAAAAGAAGTCGGGAACTATTTGGTTTTAACGGCCCGGAAGGAAAGTTGGCGATGTTTCTACCGCCTTATTTGTTCTTGTTTAAAGCTTTATTTCCATCCAACTTTCTTCCCGAGGGCATGGAAAAAAGAGATCGACTTCCTTAACAATATAATTAAACACAGCCGACTTCTCTCCTTTCAGAGCATATTCCAAACCGACAGCCATGGTCTCTGCCGATATTAGAGTAAAAATTACTAATCGATCTTTGACCTCTTGTTTTTTTTGTTTCCATATTTTATTTTGTCTTTGATACTAACGCTGGTTAGCGATACGATTTTTACCAATAAGAGAACTTATCTAGTTCTTCGCGGGAGATAGTCCCTGGTGCCTAGTTCCACCACCTGACCACCGAATTTTCAATTATATTTGTCCGCTGATTTTTTTACTGATTACAAAACTCGATGATTGATAAATAAGAACCAAAAGCACAGTCTCTCTATCACATAACGATTCACTCATAAAAAAAAGTCACACGGCAGTTTGAGATATGCGCCTTCGACCGAGCAGAAGTGTTATTTTAGGGATGAAACATCTGAAAGTGCTTTAGGATTCAAAAGAGGTGTGTGGTTTCCGAAACGGAGAATTTTTAATAAATTTGTTTTTTTTTTCGCATTTCTATAAAAGTGGAAGCTTTTTTGAGCACAGCAGCCTAGTGGCAAGAAATAGTTTTGTCTTTGGAAGCAGAAGAGCCACCACTTTGTTGCCAGATTAATGTACAGAAAGCAATTCAAAAAAAAAAAACTTGCCCCAAAACGTTTTGCTCTGAAGGAAATTCGAACTTGGAATTCCAAAATAAGCTCTAGCCACCCATTAATTTATTATGCCTTGGTTATATCTTTTCCAACTGTGGTATTAGTTCAACGATTTTGGATAAATTATTTTCAATCGAAAACTCTTTTCATATCATATTCCTCTCTTTTTTGTCAACGAAATATTTGAAATAAAATTGACTGGCGTCCCAACTCTGATCTCTATATATACATATGTTTACAATTCTTCTGTACATACTGTATGTGCGAGTATGTCACTGAACTTCTTTACGGCTGGGCCGATTTTGATGCCATTTTTTGTGTATTTTTGAACGGATCCCTGGATTTACTCAAAGTGTCAAGTTTAAAAAACATTGTAAAGTAAATCATTAAGTTTTTGTAAAACATCTTTTTCAATGAACAAAGCTACAGCTGCAATTGTGTCAATGTGTTTAGATTACCGAAATTCGAACATGAAAAAAACTTTTGCTGAATCCAAAGCCAATTTCAGGACCGCTAGTAGTAGCATAAAAAACTGGATACTTAATCTTATTTCAAAATACTTCAAACTCTTTATTTGAAAAACGAAATTTAAAACTCAAGCTTATTTCTGCTGAATATAAGGAAATATTTCTGGTGTAAATACACACATTCCGACCAATTTAGGGCGCCATACATATCCTTTCTGAATTGTTTTTCTTACCACAGCTGTGAACCTTAACCGTTTTTTAATGGCAAAGACTTTATGCATGTAGTTTCTTTGTTTTTCTTATAAGTTTTATTTTTTTTGTTTCGAAAATATTTTCATACATACGTGTGGCTAAAACAATTATATTTCATGTAGAGTTTATCTATTGTATTATTTAATTTGATTTGTATTTTGGTTTACCATTTTGTCTATTATATTTTGTATATGCAATTTGACACAATTATATAAGACCATTTCTCCTATTTTTAGGAGTTGGCGGCTTAGGCTTCAACCCATTTGCATTACCTACCTGTAACACTCAAGGCTATAGTACGAGTCAGCTTGTGACATCATCCAAATAATATTACTACTAAAAGCGTATACGTTTCCATTCAACAACTTGTAAAAACCGGACTCGTGCGGGGCGAAAGGTGCAATATATGAATGAAATTTAAAATTAAATTAAAACAAAATAAAAAAAAGTTGTATATACATGAGTGTAAAAGTGATTAAATTCATATCAAAAAAGCAAAAAAAATGTAAACAAACATTACCAATACAACAAAAAAGTGTGGTGGCTTCAATTTATCAAGAACACTCCATTACAATTCTCCTTTCTTATATCAGTAGATAGATAATATTTATTAATTATTAATAAATTAAAATGTTTGTATACGAGAAAATACAATATTTCACTTTCTAGTAAAATATTCAAAGTTATTAAAATTGTTCGGTACAAACAAGGCACATAAATATGTATTTTAAAATAGAGGAAAATCTTAAGCATATTTTTAACATATCATTTTCAAATAAAACCTGTAAATAAAAATTCATAACTCTAATATTTAAATTTAATATCAAAAATATATGTTAAAAAAAAAATCAGATACAACCGGAAAATATGAAAAAAAGATTACGATACGCAACTTACCAAAATACCAAAGGTGATATTTAAATAAAAAAAAAACTCAATTATATCGGTTTTTTCAAACAATTTGAAAAATATGAACACAACTTACTAGCATTGTTTTTTTTCTACACATAAAGTAAACGCATATCCAATGAAAAATGTTAAAGATACAGAATCATGATTATACGAATAATATGCATTTTTAGCATAAGTTATATTAAAACACTTTTAACCGATGTATACACAAGTAACATTTTAAATCACATCAGAGTTCTTAAGAAAAAAAAAACAACAAAAACTAAATAGTAGAATTTATATATTTAAAAATATTCAAAAAAATCACCTATACGATAAAACATTTAATAAATTATATATACACATAGTATTAATTTTTGTTAAAATATTATCATATCTGTTTTTATATTAAAAAAAAAAAACAACATTTTAATTTATGTAAAAAGTAGAAATCTGTAAATAAATTCAATTGCAATTTAATTTTTAACATTTTATAGTATTTATTTATGTAAATTGATTTCATGTACGATTAAATATCTCGATGTATTTACATATTTGAACTATTCAAAAGAAAATGGAATATGGTCATATGTTATGATAAAAAAACAAAAATTTAAATAAAATCTTAAACAAGTACTAACCATTTTACTCAAGTTACGTATTGGAAACCCAATTTGAAAATATTAATGCAAATAAACATAATTAAAAATGTATTACTTTCTGTGTTTGTCGTTTCATTTAATTCTCTTCGACTTGATAGGTACGAAGGAAATAAATTTTTTTCAGGACCATTTTTTTGCAAAAATTATTGCCTTCATGATTTCGGCGATTCAGAAAAGTTCTGCAACACAGTGTCGGACGAGAAACAACCTTGGAACATCAGCAATCTAGCGTCATTATTAACTCATAGGAATTCTGGTATTCCGACTCGTCGGCACATAAGGGTTTAGACCGGTCTGTTGATATCCCATCCAAGCGTCTTCTCTCCCATTTAAGCTGCTGGACTTCGTTTTAAAATTATTGATGGGATTTTCGTTACATCAAATTAGCGTACAGAAACGGACAAGGAGGGATCTCCTCAAAACTTTAGCTTGATTTTCAAATGTCCAAATTTTTGTCAAAAATCATTTCTATGATGTAGTTTTCAGAATTATTACTAAGCAATCGATATTAATGAACAAAATGAGGTCAGTTTAGAAATTCAGAAATTTCATGAAAAAAGTGCATATGGAATCCTGGGCTATAGTCCATCAAATTTTATCAAAACTGCCTTGATTTTCAAATGTCCATATTCTTGTCAAAAATCATTTCTATGATGTAGTTTTCAGAATTGTTACAAAGCTATCGATAATCATGAATGCAACGTGGTCAGTTTACGAATTCGGGAATTTCATGAAAAAAGTGCATTTGGAATCCTGGGCTATAGTCCATCAAATTTTATCATAACTGCCTTGATTTTCAAATGTCCATATTCTTGTCAAAAATCATTTCTATGATGTAGTTTTCAGAATTGTTACAAAGCTATCGATAATCATGAATGCAACGTGGTCAGTTTACGAATTCAGGAATTTCATGAAAAAAGTGCATTTGGAATCCTGGGCTATAGTCCATCAAATTTTATCAAAACTGCCTTGATTTTCAAATGTCCATATTCTTGTCAAAAATCATTTCTATGATGTAGTTTTCAGAATTGTTACAAAGCTATCGATAATCATGAATGCAACGTGGTCAGTTTACGAATTCAGGAATTTCATGAAAAAAGTGCATTTGGAATCCTGGGCTATAGTCCATAAAATTTTATCAAAAATGGCTTGATTTTCAAATGTCCATATTTTTGTCAAAAATCATTTCTATGGTGTAGTTTTCAGAATTAATACTAAGCAATCGATATTTATGAATGCAACGAGCTCATTTTACGAATTCAGAAATTTCATGAAAAAAGTGCATTTGGAATCCTGGGCGATAGTCCATAAAATTTTATCAAAAATGGCTTGATTTTCAAATGTCCATATTTTTGTCAAAAATCATTTCTATGATGTAGTTTTCAGAATTTTTACTGAGCTATCGATATTTATGAATAAAATGAGGTCAGTTTAGAAATTCAGAAATTTCATGAAAAAAGTGCATATGGAATCCTGGGCTATAGTCCATCAAATTTTATCAAAACTGCCTTGATTTTCAAATGTCCATATTCTTGTCAAAAATCATTTCTATGATGTAGTTTTCAGAATTGTTACAAAGCTATCGATAATCATGAATGCAACGTGGTCAGTTTACGAATTCGGGAATTTCATGAAAAAAGTGCATTTGGAATCCTGGGCTATAGTCCATCAAATTTTATCATAACTGCCTTGATTTTCAAATGTCCATATTCTTGTCAAAAATCATTTCTATGATGTAGTTTTCAGAATTGTTACAAAGCTATCGATAATCATGAATGCAACGTGGTCAGTTTACGAATTCAGGAATTTCATGAAAAAAGTGCATTTGGAATCCTGGGCTATAGTCCATCAAATTTTATCAAAACTGCCTTGATTTTCAAATGTCCATATTCTTGTCAAAAATCATTTCTATGATGTAGTTTTCAGAATTGTTACAAAGCTATCGATAATCATGAATGCAACGTGGTCAGTTTACGAATTCAGGAATTTCATGAAAAAAGTGCATTTGGAATCCTGGGCTATAGTCCATAAAATTTTATCAAAAATGGCTTGATTTTCAAATGTCCATATTTTTGTCAAAAATCATTTCTATGGTGTAGTTTTCAGAATTAATACTAAGCAATCGATATTTATGAATGCAACGAGCTCATTTTACGAATTCAGAAATTTCATGAAAAAAGTGCATTTGGAATCCTGGGCGATAGTCCATAAAATTTTATCAAAAATGGCTTGATTTTCAAATGTCCATATTTTTGTCAAAAATCATTTCTATGATGTAGTTTTCAGAATTTTTACTGAGCTATCGATATTTATGAATAAAATGAGGTCAGTTTAGAAATTCAGAAATTTCATGAAAAAAGTGCATATGGAATCCTGGGCTATAGTCCATCAAATTTTATCAAAACTGCCTTGATTTTCAAATGTCCATATTCTTGTCAAAAATCATTTCTATGATGTAGTTTTCAGAATTGTTACAAAGCTATCGATAATCATGAATGCAACGGGGTCAGTTTACGAATTCGGGAATTTCATGAAAAAAGTGCATTTGGAATCCTGGGCTATAGTCCATCAAATTTTATCATAACTGCCTTGATTTTCAAATGTCCATATTCTTGTCAAAAATCATTTCTATGATGTAGTTTTCAGAATTGTTACAAAGCTATCGATAATCATGAATGCAACGTGGTCAGTTTACGAATTCAGGAATTTCATGAAAAAAGTGCATTTGGAATCCTGGGCCATAGTCCATCAAATTTTATCAAAACTGCCTTGATTTTCAAATGTCCATATTCTTGTCAAAAATCATTTCTATGATGTAGTTTTCAGAATTGTTACAAAGCTATCGATAATCATGAATGCAACGTGGTCAGTTTACGAATTCAGGAATTTCATGAAAAAAGTGCATTTGGAATCCTGGGCTATAGTCCATAAAATTTTATCAAAAATGGCTTGATTTTCAAATGTCCATATTTTTGTCAAAAATCATTTCTATGGTGTAGTTTTCAGAATTAATACTAAGCAATCGATATTTATGAATGCAACGAGCTCATTTTACGAATTCAGAAATTTCATGAAAAAAGTGCATTTGGAATCCTGGGCTATAGTCCATAAAATTTTATCAAAAATGGCTTGATTTTCAAATGTCCATATTTTTGTCAAAAATCATTTCTATGATGTAGTTTTCAGAATTTTTACTGAGCTATCGATATTTATGAATAAAATGAGGTCAGTTTATGAATTCAGAAATTTCATGAAAAAAGTGCATTTGGAATCCTGGGCTATAGTCCATCAAATTTTATCAAAAATGGCTTGATTTTCAAATGTCCATATTTTTGTCAAAAATCATTTCTATGATGTAGTTTTCAGAATTTTTACTAAGCTATCGATATTTATGAATAAAATGAGGTCAGTTTACGAATTCAGAAATTTCATGAAAAAAGTGCATTTGGAATCCTGGGCTATAGTCCATCAAATTTTATCAAAAATGGCTTGATTTTCAAATGTCCATATTTTTGTCAAAAATCATTTCTATGATGTAGTTTTCAGAATTGATTCTTAGCTATCGATATTTATGAATGCAACGAGCTCATTTTACGAATTCAGAAATTTCATGAAAAAAGTGCATTTGGAATCCTGGGCTATAGTCCATAAAATTTTATCAAAAATGGCTTGATTTTCAAATGTCCATATTTTTGTCAAAAATCATTTCTATGATGTAGTTTTCAGAATTGATTCTTAGCTATCGATATTTATGAATGCAACGAGCTCATTTTACGAATTCAGAAATTTCATGAAAAAAGTGCATTTGGAATCCTGGGCTATAGTCCATAAAATTTTATCAAAAATGGCTTGATTTTCAAATGTCCATATTTTTGTCAAAAATCATTTCTATGATGTAGTTTTCAGAATTTTTACTGAGCTATCGATATTTATGAATAAAATGAGGTCAGTTTATGAATTCAGAAATTTCATGAAAAAAGTGCATTTGGAATCCTGGGCTATAGTCCATCAAATTTTATCAAAAATGGCTTGATTTTCAAATGTCCATATTTTTGTCAAAAATCATTTCTATGATGTAGTTTTCAGAATTTTTACTAAGCTATCGATATTTATGAATAAAATGAGGTCAGTTTACGAATTCAGAAATTTCATGAAAAAAGTGCATTTGGAATCCTGGGCTATAGTCCATAAAATTTTATCAAAAATGGCTTGATTTTCAAATGTCCATATTTTTGTCAAAAATCATTTCTATGATGTAGTTTTCAGAATTGATTCTTAGCTATCGATATTTATGAATGCAACGAGCTCATTTTACGAATTCAGAAATTTCATGAAAAAAGTGCATTTGGAATCCTGGGCTATAGTCCATAAAATTTTTTCAAAAATGGCTTGATTTTCAAATGTCCATATTTTTGTCAAAAATCATTTCTATGATGTAGTTTTCAGAATTTTTACTGAGCTATCGATATTTATGAATAAAATGAGGTCAGTTTATGAATTCAGAAATTTCATGAAAAAAGTGCATTTGGAATCCTGGGCTATAGTCCATCAAATTTTATCAAAAATGGCTTGATTTTCAAATGTCCATATTTTTGTCAAAAATCATTTCTATGATGTAGTTTTCAGAATTTTTACTAAGCTATCGATATTTATGAATAAAATGAGGTCAGTTTACGAATTCAGAAATTTCATGAAAAAAGTGCATTTGGAATCCTGGGCTATAGTCCATCAAATTTTATCAAAAATGGCTTGATTTTCAAATGTCCATATTTTTGTCAAAAATCATTTCTATGATGTAGTTTTCGGAATTTTTACTAAGCTATCGATATTAATGAATGCAACGAGATCAGTTTACGAATTCAGAAATTTCATGAAAAAAGTGCATTTGGAATCCTGGGCTATAGTCGATCAAATTTTATCAAAAGTGGCTTGATTTTCAAATGTCCATATTTTTGTCAAAAATCATTTCTATGATGTAGTTTTCAGAATTTTTACTGAGCTATCGATATTTATGAATAAAATGAGGTCAGTTTATGAATTCAGAAATTTCATGAAAAAAGTGCATTTGGAATCCTGGGCTATAGTCCATAAAATTTTTTCAAAAATGGCTTGATTTTCAAATGTCCATATTTTTGTCAAAAATCATTTCTATGATGTAGTTTTCAGAATTTTTACTGAGCTATCGATATTTATGAATAAAATGAGGTCAGTTTATGAATTCAGAAATTTCATGAAAAAAGTGCATTTGGAATCCTGGGCTATAGTCCATCAAATTTTATCAAAAATGGCTTGATTTTCAAATGTCCATATTTTTGTCAAAAATCATTTCTATGATGTAGTTTTCAGAATTTTTACTAAGCTATCGATATTTATGAATAAAATGAGGTCAGTTTACGAATTCAGAAATTTCATGAAAAAAGTGCATTTGGAATCCTGGGCTATAGTCCATCAAATTTTATCAAAAATGGCTTGATTTTCAAATGTCCATATTTTTGTCAAAAATCATTTCTATGATGTAGTTTTCGGAATTTTTACTAAGCTATCGATATTAATGAATGCAACGAGATCAGTTTACGAATTCAGAAATTTCATGAAAAAAGTGCATTTGGAATCCTGGGCTATAGTCGATCAAATTTTATCAAAAGTGGCTTGATTTTCAAATGTCCATATTTTTGTCAAAAATGAATTCTATGATGTAATTTTTTGAATTGTTACTAAGCTATCGATATTAATGAACAAAATGATGTCAGTTTACGTATTCAGAAATTTCATGAAAAAAATTGCATTTGGAATCCTGGGCTATAGTCCATCAAATTTTATTAAAAGTGGCTTGATTTTCAAATGTCCATATTTTTGTCAAAAATCAATTCTGTGATGTAATTTTTTGAATTGTTACTAAGCTATCGATAGTAATGAATGCAACGAGATCAGTTTACGAATTCAGGAATTTCATGAAAAAAGTGCATTTGGAATCCTGGGCTATAGTCCATCAAATTTTATCAAAAATGGCTTGATTTTCAATTGTCCATATTTTTGTCAAAAATCATTTCTATGATGTAGTTTTCAAAATTGATTCTTAGCTATCGATATTAATGAATGCAACGGGCTCTCTTTACGAATTCAGAAATTTCATGAAAAAAGTGCATTTGGAATCCTGGGCTATAGTCCATCAAATTTTATCAAAAATGGCTTGATTTTCAAATGTCCATATTTTTGTCAAAAATCATTTCTATGATGTAGTTTTCAGAATTGATTCTTAGCTATCGATATTTATGAATGCAACGAGCTCATTTTACGAATTCAGAAATTTCATGAAAAAAGTGCATTTGGAATCCTGGGCTATAGTCCATAAAATTTTTTCAAAAATGGCTTGATTTTCAAATGTCCATATTTTTGTCAAAAATCATTTCTATGATGTAGTTTTCAGAATTTTTACTAAGCTATCGATATTTATGAATAAAATGAGGTCAGTTTACGAATTCAGAAATTTCATGAAAAAAGTGCATTTGGAATCCTGGGCTATAGTCCATCAAATTTTATCAAAAATGGCTTGATTTTCAAATGTCCATATTTTTGTCAAAAATCATTTCTATGATGTAGTTTTCAGAATTTTTACTAAGCTATCGATATTTATGAATAAAATGAGGTCAGTTTACGAATTCAGAAATTTCATGAAAAAAGTGCATTTGGAATCCTGGGCTATAGTCCATCAAATTTTATCAAAAATGGCTTGATTTTCAAATGTCCATATTTTTGTCAAAAATCATTTCTATGATGTAGTTTTCGGAATTTTTACTAAGCTATCGATATTAATGAATGCAACGAGATCAGTTTACGAATTCAGAAATTTCATGAAAAAAGTGCATTTGGAATCCTGGGCTATAGTCGATCAAATTTTATCAAAAGTGGCTTGATTTTCAAATGTCCATATTTTTGTCAAAAATCATTTCTATGATGTAGTTTTCAGAATTTTTACTGAGCTATCGATATTTATGAATAAAATGAGGTCAGTTTATGAATTCAGAAATTTCATGAAAAAAGTGCATTTGGAATCCTGGGCTATAGTCCATAAAATTTTTTCAAAAATGGCTTGATTTTCAAATGTCCATATTTTTGTCAAAAATCATTTCTATGATGTAGTTTTCAGAATTTTTACTGAGCTATCGATATTTATGAATAAAATGAGGTCAGTTTATGAATTCAGAAATTTCATGAAAAAAGTGCATTTGGAATCCTGGGCTATAGTCCATCAAATTTTATCAAAAATGGCTTGATTTTCAAATGTCCATATTTTTGTCAAAAATCATTTCTATGATGTAGTTTTCAGAATTTTTACTAAGCTATCGATATTTATGAATAAAATGAGGTCAGTTTACGAATTCAGAAATTTCATGAAAAAAGTGCATTTGGAATCCTGGGCTATAGTCCATCAAATTTTATCAAAAATGGCTTGATTTTCAAATGTCCATATTTTTGTCAAAAATCATTTCTATGATGTAGTTTTCGGAATTTTTACTAAGCTATCGATATTAATGAATGCAACGAGATCAGTTTACGAATTCAGAAATTTCATGAAAAAAGTGCATTTGGAATCCTGGGCTATAGTCGATCAAATTTTATCAAAAGTGGCTTGATTTTCAAATGTCCATATTTTTGTCAAAAATGAATTCTATGATGTAATTTTTTGAATTGTTACTAAGCTATCGATATTAATGAACAAAATGATGTCAGTTTACGTATTCAGAAATTTCATGAAAAAAATTGCATTTGGAATCCTGGGCTATAGTCCATCAAATTTTATTAAAAGTGGCTTGATTTTCAAATGTCCATATTTTTGTCAAAAATCAATTCTGTGATGTAATTTTTTGAATTGTTACTAAGCTATCGATAGTAATGAATGCAACGAGATCAGTTTACGAATTCAGGAATTTCATGAAAAAAGTGCATTTGGAATCCTGGGCTATAGTCCATCAAATTTTATCAAAAATGGCTTGATTTTCAATTGTCCATATTTTTGTCAAAAATCATTTCTATGATGTAGTTTTCAAAATTGATTCTTAGCTATCGATATTAATGAATGCAACGGGCTCTCTTTACGAATTCAGAAATTTCATGAAAAAAGTGCATTTGGAATCCTGGGCTATAGTCCATCAAATTTTATCAAAAATGGCTTGATTTTCAAATGTCCATATTTTTGTCAAAAATCATTTCTATGATGTAGTTTTCAGAATTGATTCTTAGCTATCGATATTTATGAATGCAACGAGCTCATTTTACGAATTCAGAAATTTCATGAAAAAAGTGCATTTGGAATCCTGGGCTATAGTCCATAAAATTTTTTCAAAAATGGCTTGATTTTCAAATGTCCATATTTTTGTCAAAAATCATTTCTATGATGTAGTTTTCAGAATTTTTACTGAGCTATCGATATTTATGAATAAAATGAGGTCAGTTTATGAATTCAGAAATTTCATGAAAAAAGTGCATTTGGAATCCTGGGCTATAGTCCATCAAATTTTATCAAAAATGGCTTGATTTTCAAATGTCCATATTTTTGTCAAAAATCATTTCTATGATGTAGTTTTCAGAATTTTTACTGAGCTATCGATATTTATGAATAAAATGAGGTCAGTTTATGAATTCAGAAATTTCATGAAAAAAGTGCATTTGGAATCCTGGGCTATAGTCCATAAAATTTTTTCAAAAATGGCTTGATTTTCAAATGTCCATATTTTTGTCAAAAATCATTTCTATGATGTAGTTTTCAGAATTTTTACTGAGCTATCGATATTTATGAATAAAATGAGGTCAGTTTATGAATTCAGAAATTTCATGAAAAAAGTGCATTTGGAATCCTGGGCTATAGTCCATCAAATTTTATCAAAAATGGCTTGATTTTCAAATGTCCATATTTTTGTCAAAAATCATTTCTATGATGTAGTTTTCAGAATTTTTACTAAGCTATCGATATTTATGAATAAAATGAGGTCAGTTTACGAATTCAGAAATTTCATGAAAAAAGTGCATTTGGAATCCTGGGCTATAGTCCATCAAATTTTATCAAAAATGGCTTGATTTTCAAATGTCCATATTTTTGTCAAAAATCATTTCTATGATGTAGTTTTCGGAATTTTTACTAAGCTATCGATATTAATGAATGCAACGAGATCAGTTTACGAATTCAGAAATTTCATGAAAAAAGTGCATTTGGAATCCTGGGCTATAGTCGATCAAATTTTATCAAAAGTGGCTTGATTTTCAAATGTCCATATTTTTGTCAAAAATGAATTCTATGATGTAATTTTTTGAATTGTTACTAAGCTATCGATATTAATGAACAAAATGATGTCAGTTTACGTATTCAGAAATTTCATGAAAAAAATTGCATTTGGAATCCTGGGCTATAGTCCATCAAATTTTATTAAAAGTGGCTTGATTTTCAAATGTCCATATTTTTGTCAAAAATCAATTCTGTGATGTAATTTTTTGAATTGTTACTAAGCTATCGATAGTAATGAATGCAACGAGATCAGTTTACGAATTCAGGAATTTCATGAAAAAAGTGCATTTGGAATCCTGGGCTATAGTCCATCAAATTTTATCAAAAATGGCTTGATTTTCAATTGTCCATATTTTTGTCAAAAATCATTTCTATGATGTAGTTTTCAGAATTGATTCTTAGCTATCGATATTAATGAATGCAACGGGCTCTCTTTACGAATTCAGAAATTTCATGAAAAAAGTGCATTTGGAATCCTGGGCTATAGTCCATCAAATTTTATCAAAAATGGCTTGATTTTCAAATGTCCATATTTTTGTCAAAAATCATTTCTATGATGTAGTTTTCAGAATTGATTCTTAGCTATCGATATTAATGAATGCAACGAGCTCAGTTTACGAATTCAGAAATTTCATAAAAAAGTGCATTTGGAATCCTGGGCTATAGTCCATCAAATTTTATCAAAAATGGCTTGATTTTCAAATGTCGATATTTTATTCAAAAATCATTTCTATGATGTAGTTTTCAGAATTTTTACTAAGCTATCGATATTTATGAATAAAATGAGGTCAGTTTACGAATTCAGAAACTTCATGAAAAAAGTGCATTTGGAATCCTTGGCTTTAGTCCATCAAATTTTATTAAAAATGGCTTGATTTTCAAATGTCCATATTTTTGTCAAAAATCATTTCTATGATGTAGTTTTCAGAATTTTTACTAAGCTATCGATATTTATGAATAAAATGAGGTCAGTTTACGAATTCAGAAATTTCCTAAAAAAGTGCATTTGGAATCCTGGGCTATAGTCCATCAAATTTTATCAAAAATGGCTTGATTTTCAAATGTCGATATTTTATTCAAAAATCATTTCTATGATGTAGTTTTCAGAATTTTTACTCAGCTATCGATATTTATGAATAAAATGAGGTCAGTTTACGAATTCAGAAATTTCATGAAAAAAGTGTATTTGGAATCCTGGGCTATAGTCCATCAAATTTTATCAAAAATGGCTTGATTTTCAAATGTCGATATTTTATTCAAAAATCATTTCTATGATGTAGTTTTCAGAATTTTTACTAAGCTATCGATATTTATGAATAAAATGAGGTCAGTTTACGAATTCAGAAACTTCATGAAAAAAGTGCATTTGGAATCCTTGGCTTTAGTCCATCCAATTTTATTAAAAATGGCTTGATTTTCAAATGTCCATATTTTTGTCAAAAATCATTTCTATGATGTAGTTTTCAGAATTGATTCTAAGCTATCGATATTAATGAATGCAACGAGCTCAGTTTACGAATTCAGAAATTTCATAAAAAAGTGCATTTGGAATCCTGGGCTATAGTCCATCAAATTTTATCAAAAATGGCTTGATTTTCAATTGTCCATATTTTTGTCAAAAATCATTTCTATGATGTAGTTTTCAGAATTGATTCTTAGCTATCGATATTAATGAATGCAACGGGCTCTGTTTACGAATTCAGAAATTTCATGAAAAAAGTGCATTTGGAATCCTGGGCTATAGTCCATCAAATTTTATCAAAAATGGCTTGATTTTCAAATGTCCATATTTTTGTCAAAAATCATTTCTATGATGTAGTTTTCAGAATTGATTCTAAGCTATCGATATTAATGAATGCAACGAGCTCAGTTTACGAATTCAGAAATTTCATAAAAAAGTGCATTTGGAATCCTGGGCTATAGTCCATCAAATTTTATCAAAAATGGCTTGATTTTCAAATGTCGATATTTTATTCAAAAATCATTTCTATGATGTAGTTTTCAGAATTTTTACTCAGCTATCGATATTTATGAATAAAATGAGGTCAGTTTACGAATTCAGAAATTTCATGAAAAAAGTGTATTTGGAATCCTGGGCTATAGTCCGTCAAATTTTATCAAAAATGGCTCGATTTTCAAATGTCGATATTTTATTCAAAAATCATTTCTATGATGTAGTTTTCAGAATTTTTACTAAGCTATCGATATTTATGAATAAAATGAGGTCAGTTTACGAATTCAGAAACTTCATGAAAAAAGTGCATTTGGAATCCTGGGCAATAGTCCATCAAATTTTATCAAAAATGGCTTGATTTTCAAATGTCGATATTTTATTCAAAAATCATTTCTATGATGTAGTTTTCAGAATTTTTACTAAGCTATCGATATTTATGAATAAAATGAGGTCAGTTTACGAATTCAGAAATTTCATGAAAAAAGTGCATTTGGAATCCTGGGCTATAGTCCATCAAATTTTATCAAAAATGGCTTGATTTTCAAATGTCGATATTTTATTCAAAAATCATTTCTATGATGTAGTTTTCAGAATTTTTACTAAGCTATCGATATTTATGAATAAAATGAGGTGAGTTTACGAATTCAGAAATTTCATGAAAAAAGTGCATTTGGAATCCTGGGCTATAGTCCATCAAATTTTATCAAAAATGGCTTGATTTTCAAATGTCGATATTTTATTCAAAAATCATTTCTATGATGTAGTTTTCAGAATTTTTACTCAGCTATCGATATTTATGAATAAAATGAGGTCAGTTTACGAATTCAGAAATTTCATGAAAAAAGTGCATTTGGAATCCTGGGCTATAGTCCATCAAATTTTATCAAAAATGGCTTGATTTTCAAATGTCGATATTTTATTCAAAAATCATTTCTATGATGTAGTTTTCAGAATTTTTACTCAGCTATCGATATATATGAATAAAATGAGGTCAGTTTACGAATTCAGAAATTTCATGAAAAAAGTGTATTTGGAATCCTGGGCTATAGTCCGTCAAATTTTATCAAAAATGGCTCGATTTTCAAATGTCGATATTTTATTCAAAAATCATTTCTATGATGTAGTTTTCAGAATTTTTACTAAGCTATCGATATTTATGAATAAAATGAGGTCAGTTTACGAATTCAGAAACTTCATGAAAAAAGTGCATTTGGAATCCTGGGCAATAGTCCATCAAATTTTATCAAAAATGGCTTGATTTTCAAATGTCGATATTTTATTCAAAAATCATTTCTATGATGTAGTTTTCAGAATTTTTACTAAGCTATCGATATTTATGAATAAAATGAGGTCAGTTTACGAATTCAGAAATTTCATGAAAAAAGTGCATTTGGAATCCTGGGCTATAGTCCATCAAATTTTATCAAAAATGGCTTGATTTTCAAATGTCGATATTTTATTCAAAAATCATTTCTATGATGTAGTTTTCAGAATTTTTACTAAGCTATCGATATTTATGAATAAAATGAGGTGAGTTTACGAATTCAGAAATTTCATGAAAAAAGTGCATTTGGAATCCTGGGCTATAGTCCATCAAATTTTATCAAAAATGGCTTGATTTTCAAATGTCGATATTTTATTCAAAAATCATTTCTATGATGTAGTTTTCAGAATTTTTACTCAGCTATCGATATTTATGAATAAAATGAGGTCAGTTTACGAATTCAGAAATTTCATGAAAAAAGTGCATTTGGAATCCTGGGCTATAGTCCATCAAATTTTATCAAAAATGGCTTGATTTTCAAATGTCGATATTTTATTCAAAAATCATTTCTATGATGTAGTTTTCAGAATTTTTACTCAGCTATCGATATATATGAATAAAATGAGGTCAGTTTACGAATTCAGAAATTTCATGAAAAAAGTGTATTTGGAATCCTGGGCTATAGTCCGTCAAATTTTATCAAAAATGGCTCGATTTTCAAATGTCGATATTTTATTCAAAAATCATTTCTATGATGTAGTTTTCAGAATTTTTACTAAGCTATCGATATTTATGAATAAAATGAGGTCAGTTTACGAATTCAGAAACTTCATGAAAAAAGTGCATTTGGAATCCTGGGCAATAGTCCATCAAATTTTATCAAAAATGGCTTGATTTTCAAATGTCGATATTTTATTCAAAAATCATTTCTATGATCTAGTTTTCAGAATTTTTACTAAGCTATCGATATTTATGAATAAAATGAGGTCAGTTTACGAATTCAGAAATTTCATGAAAAAAGTGCATTTGGAATCCTGGGCTATAGTCCATCAAATTTTATCAAAAATGGCTTGATTTTCAAATGTCGATATTTTATTCAAAAATCATTTCTATGATGTAGTTTTCAGAATTTTTACTAAGCTATCGATATTTATGAATAAAATGAGGTGAGTTTACGAATTCAGAAATTTCATGAAAAAAGTGCATTTGGAATCCTGGGCTATAGTCCATCAAATTTTATCAAAAATGGCTTGATTTTCAAATGTCGATATTTTATTCAAAAATCATTTCTATGATGTAGTTTTCAGAATTTTTACTAAGCTATCGATATTTATGAATAAAATGAGGTCAGTTTACGAATTCAGAAATTTCATGAAAAAAGTGCATTTGGAATCCTGGGCTATAGTCCATCAAATTTTATCAAAAATGGCTTGATTTTCAAATGTCCATATTTTTCTCAAAAATCATTTCATTGATGTAGTTTTCAGAATTTTTACTAAGCTATCGATATTTATGAATAAAATGAGGTCAGTTTACGAATTCAGAAATTTCATGAAAAAAGTGCATTTGGAATCCTGGGCTATAGTCCATCAAATTTTATCAAAAATGGCTTGATTTTCAAATGTCCATATTTTTCTCAAAAATCATTTCATTGATGTAGTTTTCAGAATTTTTACTAAGCTATCGATATTTATGAATAAAATGAGGTCAGTTTACGAATTCAGAAATTTCATGAAAAAAGTGCATTTGGAATCCTGGGCTATAGTCCATCAAATTTAATCAAAAATGGTTTGATTTTCAAATGTCCATATTTTTGCCAAAAATCATTTCTCTGATGTAGTTTTCAGAATTAATTCTTAGATATCGATATTAATGAATGCAACGAGCTCAGTTTACGAATTCAGAAATTTCATGAAAAAAGTGCATTTGGAATCCTGGGCTATAGTCCATCAAATTTTATCAAAAATGGCTTGATTTTCAAATGTCCATATTTTTGTCAAAAATCATTTCTATGATGTAGTTCTCAGAATTGTTACTAAGCTATCGATATTAATGAATAAAATTAGGTCAGTTTACGAATTCAGAAATTTCATGAAAAAAGTGCATTTGGAATCCTGGGCTATAGTCCATCAAATTTTATCAAAAATGGCTTGATTTTCAAATGTCCATATTTTTGCCAAAAATCATTTCTCTGATGTAGTTTTCAGAATTAATTCTTAGATATCGATATTAATGAATGCAACGAGCTAAGTTTACGAATTCAGAAATTTCATGAAAAAAGTGCATTTGGAATCCGGGGCTATAGTCCATCAAATTTTATCAAAAATGGCTTGATTTTCAAATGTCCATATTTTTGTCAAAAATCATTTCTATGATGTAGTTTTCGGAATTTTTACTTAGCTATCGATATTAATGAATGCAACGAGCTCAGTTTAAGAATTCAGAAATTTAATGAAAAAAGTGCATTTGGAATCCTGGGCTATAGTCCATCAAATTTTATCAAAAATGGCTTGATTTTCAAATGTCCATATTTTTGTCAATAATCATTGCTATGGTGTAGTTTTCAGAATTCTAACTCAGCTGTTGGTATTGAATTCTGTTAACAGCTCAGTTTACGAATTCAGAAATTTCATGAAAAAAGTGCATTTGGAATCCTGGGCTATAGTCCATCAAATTTTATCAAAAATGGCTTGATTTTCAAATGTCCATATTTTTGCCAAAAATCATTTCTCTGATGTAGTTTTCAGAATTAATTCTTAGATATCGATATTAATGAATGCAACGAGCTAAGTTTACGAATTCAGAAATTTCATGAAAAAAGTGCATTTGGAATCCGGGGCTATAGTCCATCAAATTTTATCAAAAATGGCTTGATTTTCAAATGTCCATATTTTTGTCAAAAATCATTTCTATGGTGTAGTTTTCGGAATTTTTACTAAGCTATCGATATTTATGAATACAACGACGTCATTTTACGAATTCAGAAAATTCATGAAAAAAGTGCATTTGGAATCCTGGGCTATAGTCCATCAAATTTTATCAAAAATTGCTTGATTTTCAAATGTCCACATTTTTGTCAAAAATCATTTCTATGATGTAGTTTTCGGAATTTTTACTAAGCTATCGATATAAATGAATACAACGAGGTCATTTTACGAATTCAGAAATTTCATGAAAAAAGTGCATTTGGAATCCTGGGCTATAGTCCATCAAATTTTATCAAAAATGGCTTGATTTTCAAATGTCCATATTTTTTTCAAAAATCATTTCTATGATGTAGTTTTCGGATTTTTTACTAAGCTATCGATATTAATGAATACAACAAGGTCATTTTACGAATTCAGGAATTTCATGAAAAAAGTGCATTTGGAATCTTGGGCTATAGTCCATCAAATTTTATCAAAAATGGCTTGATTTTCAAATGTCCATATTTTTGTCAAAAATCATTTCTATGATGTAGTTTTCGGATTTTTTACTTAGCTATCGATATTAATGAATACAACAAGGTCATTTTACGAATTCAGGAATTTCATGAAAAAAGTGCATTTGGAATCCTGGGCTATAGTCCATCAAATTTTATCAAAAATGGCTTGATTTTCAAATGTCCATATTTTTGTCAAAAATCATTTCTATTATGTAGCTTTCGGAATTATTACTAAGCTATCGACATTAATGAATAAAATGAGGTCATTTTACGAATTCAGAAATTTCATGAAAAAAGTGCATTTGGAATCGTGGGCTATAGTCTATCAAATTTTATCAAAAATGGCTTGATTTTCAAATGTCCATAATTTTGTCAAAAATCATTTCTATGGTGTAGTTTTCGGAATTTTTACTAAGCTATCGATATTTATGAATACAACGACGTCATTTTACGAATTCAGAAAATTCATGAAAAAAGTGCATTTGGAATCCTGGGCTACAGTCCATCAAATTTTATCAAAAATGGCTTGATTTTCAAATGTCCATATTTTTGTCAAAAATCATTTCTATGATGTAGTTTTCGAAATTTTTACTTAGCTATCGATATTAATGAATACAATGAGGTCATTTTACGAATTCAGAAATTTCATGAAAAAAGTGCATTTGGAATCTTGGGCTATAGTCCATCAAATTTTATCAAAAATGGCTTGATTTTCAAATGTCCATATTTCTGTCAAAAGTCATTTCTATGATGTAGTTTTCAAAATTGTTACTAAGCTATCGACATAAATGAATAAAATGAGGTCAGTTTACGAATTCAGAAATTTCATGAAAAAAGTGCATTTGGAATCCTGGGCTATAGTCCATCAAATTTTATCAAAAATGGCTTGATTTTCAAATGTCCATATTTTTGTCAAAAGTCATTTCTATGATGTAGTTTTCGGAATTTTTACTTAGCTATCGATATTAATGAATGCAACGAGCTCAGTTTACGAATTCAGAAATTTAATGAAAAAAGTGCATTTGGAATCCTGGGCTATAGTCCATAAAATTTTATCAAAAATTGGCTTGATTTTCAAATGTCCACATTTTTGTCAAAAATCATTTCTATGATGTAGTTTTCGGAATTTTTACTTAGCTATCGATATTAATGAATGCAACGAGCTCAGTTTACGAATTCAGAAATTTAATGAAAAAAGTGCATTTGGAATCCTGGGCTATAGTCCATCAAATTTTATCAAAAATGGCTTGATTTACAAGTGTCCATATTTTTGTCAAAAAACATTTCTATGATGTAGTTTTCGGAATTTTTACTTAGCTATCGATATTTATGAATACGACGAGGTCATTTTACGAATTCAGAAATTTCATGAAAAAAGTGCATTTGGAATCCTGGGCTATAGTCCATCAAATTTTATCAAAAATGGCTTGATTTTCAAATGTCCATATTTTTGTCAAAAATCATTTCTATGATGTAGTTTTCGGAATTTTTACTTAGCTATCGATATTTATGAATACGACGAGGTCATTTCACGAATTCAGGAATTTCATGAAGAAAGTGCATTTGGAATCCTGGGCTATAGTCCATCAAATTTTATCAAAAATGGCTTGATTTTCAAATGTCCATATTTCTGTCAAAAATCATTTCTATGATGTAGTTTTCAGAAATGTTACTAAGCTATCGACATAAATGAATAAAATGAGGTCGGTTTACGAATTCAGAAATTTCATGAAAAAAGTGCATTTGGAATCCTGGGCTATAGTCCATCAAATTTTATCAAAAATGGCTTGATTTTCAAATGTCCATATTTTTGTCAAAAATCATTTCTATGATGTAGTTTTCGGAATTTTTACTTAGCTATCGATATTAATGAATGCAACGAGCTCAGTTTACGAATTCAAAAATTTCATGAAAAAAGTGCATTTGGAATCCTGGGCTATAGTCCATCAAATTTTATCAAAAATGGCTTGATTTTCAAATGTCCATATTTCTGTCAAAAATCATTTCTATGATGTAGTTTTCAGAATTGTTACTAAGCTATCGACATAAATGAATAAAATGAGGTCAGTTTACGAATTCAGAAATTTCATGAAAAAAGTGCATTTGGAATCCTGGGCTATAGTTCATCAAATTTTATCAAAAATGGCTTGATTTTCAAATGTCCATATTTTTGTCAAAAATCATTTCTATGATGTAGTTTTCAGAACTATTACTAAGCTATCGATGTTTATGAATAAAATGAGGTCAGTTTACAAATTCAGGAATTTCATGAAAAAAGTGCATTTGGAATCCTGGGCTATAGTTCATCAAATTTTATCAAAAATGGCTTGATTTTCAAATGTCCATATTTTTGTCAAAAATCATTTCTATGATGTAGTTTTCAGAATTTTTATTAAGCTATCGATATTTATGAATAAAATGAGGTCAGTTTACGAATTCAAGATTTTCATGAAAAAAGTGCATTTGGAATCCTGGGCTATAGTCCATCAAATTTTATCAAAAATGGCTTGATTTTCAAATGTCCATATTTTTGTCAAAAATCATTTCTATGATGTAGTTTTCGGATTTTTTACTTAGCTATCGATATTAATGAATACAACAAGGTCATTTTACGAATTCAGGAATTTCATGAAAAAAGTGCATTTGGAATCTTGGGCTATAGTCCATCAAATTTTATCAAAAATGGCTTGATTTTCAAATGTCCATATTTTTGTCAAAAATCATTTCTTTGATGTAGTTTTCGGAATTTTTACTTAGCTATCGATATTTATGAATGCAACGAGCTCAGTTTACGAATTCAGAAATTTCATGAAAAAAGTTCATTTGGAATCCTGGGCTATAGTCCATCAAATTTTATCAAAAATGGCTTGATTTTCAAATGTCCATATTTTTGTCAAAAATCATTTCTATTATGTAGCTTTCGGAATTATTACTAAGCTATCGACATTAATGAATAAAATGAGGTCATTTTACGAATTCAGAAACTTCATGAAAAAAGTGAATTTGGAATCCTGGGCTATAGTCTATCAAATTTTATCAAAAATGGCTTGATTTTCAAATGTCCATATTTTTGTCAAAAATCATTTCTATCATTTCTATCATTCATCATTTCTTCATTTTCGGAATTTTTACTTAGCTATCGACATTAATGAATAAAATGAGGTCATTTTACGAATTCAGAAATTTCATGAAAAAAGTGCATTTGGAATCGTGGGCTATAGTCTATCAAATTTTATCAAAAATGGCTTGATTTTCAAATGTCCATATTTTTGTCAAAAATCATTTCTATGGTGTAGTTTTCGGAATTTTTACTAAGCTATCGATATTTATGAATACAACGACGTCATTTTACGAATTCAGAAAATTCATGAAAAAAGTGCATTTGGAATCCTGGGCTACAGTCCATCAAATTTTATCAAAAATGGCTTGATTTTCAAATGTCCATATTTTTGTCAAAAATCATTTCTATGATGTAGTTTTCAGAACTATTACTAAGCTATCGATGTTTATGAATAAAATGAGGTCAGTTTACAAATTCAGGAATTTCATGAAAAAAGTGCATTTGGAATCCTGGGCTATAGTTCATCAAATTTTATCAAAAATGGCTTGATTTTCAAATGTCCATATTTTTGTCAAAAATCATTTCTATGATGTAGTTTTCAGAATTTTTATTAAGCTATCGATATTTATGAATAAAATGAGGTCAGTTTACGAATTCAAGATTTTCATGAAAAAAGTGCATTTGGAATCCTGGGCTATAGTCCATCAAATTTTATCAAAAATGGCTTGATTTTCAAATGTCCATATTTTTGTCAAAAATCATTTCTATGATGTAGTTTTCGGATTTTTTACTTAGCTATCGATATTAATGAATACAACAAGGTCATTTTACGAATTCAGGAATTTCATGAAAAAAGTGCATTTGGAATCTTGGGCTATAGTCCATCAAATTTTATCAAAAATGGCTTGATTTTCAAATGTCCATATTTTTGTCAAAAATCATTTCTATTATGTAGCTTTCGGAATTATTACTAAGCTATCGACATTAATGAATAAAATGAGGTCATTTTACGAATTCAGAAATTTCATGAAAAAAGTGCATTTGGAATCCTGGGCTACAGTCCATCAAATTTTATCAAAAATGGCTTGATTTTCAAATGTCCATATTTCTGTCAAAAATCATTTCTATGATGTAGTTTTCAGAATTGTTACTAAGCTATCGACATAAATGAATAAAATGAGGTCAGTTTACGAATTCAGAAATTTCATGAAAAAAGTGCATTTGGAATCCTGGGCTATAGTCCATCAAATTTTATCAAAAATGGCTTGATTTTCAAATGTCCATATTTTTGTCAAAAATCATTTCTATGATGTAGTTTTCGGAATTTTTACTTAGCTATCGATATTAATGAATGCAACGAGCTCAGTTTACGAATTCAGAAATTTAATGAAAAAAGTGCATTTGGAATCCTGGGCTATAGTCCATAAAATTTTATCAAAAATTGGCTTGATTTTCAAATGTCCATATTTTTGTCAAAAATCATTTCTATGATGTAGTTTTCGGAATTTTTACTTAGCTATCGATATTAATGAATGCAACGAGCTCAGTTTACGAATTCAGAAATTTAATGAAAAAAGTGCATTTGGAATCCTGGGCTATAGTCCATCAAATTTTATCAAAAATGGCTTGATTTACAAGTGTCCATATTTTTGTCAAAAAACATTTCTATGATGTAGTTTTCGGAATTTTTACTTAGCTATCGATATTTATGAATACGACGAGGTCATTTTACGAATTCAGAAATTTCATGAAAAAAGTGCATTTGGAATCCTGGGCTATAGTCCATCAAATTTTATCAAAAATGGCTTGATTTTCAAATGTCCATATTTTTGTCAAAAATCATTTCTATGATGTAGTTTTCGGAATTTTTACTTAGCTATCGATATTTATGAATACGACGAGGTCATTTCACGAATTCAGGAATTTCATGAAGAAAGTGCATTTGGAATCCTGGGCTATAGTCCATCAAATTTTATCAAAAATGGCTTGATTTTCAAATGTCCATATTTCTGTCAAAAATCATTTCTATGATGTAGTTTTCAGAAATGTTACTAAGCTATCGACATAAATGAATAAAATGAGGTCAGTTTACGAATTCAGAAATTTCATGAAAAAAGTGCATTTGGAATCCTGGGCTATAGTCCATCAAATTTTATCAAAAATGGCTTGATTTTCAAATGTCCATATTTTTGTCAAAAATCATTTCTATGATGTAGTTTTCGGAATTTTTACTTAGCTATCGATATTAATGAATGAAACGGGCTCAGTTTACGAATTCAAAAATTTCATGAAAAAAGTGCATTTGGAATCCTGGGCTATAGTCCATCAAATTTTATCAAAAATGGCTTGATTTTCAAATGTCCATATTTCTGTCAAAAATCATTTCTATGATGTAGTTTTCAGAATTGTTACTAAGCTATCGACATAAATGAATAAAATGAGGTCAGTTTACGAATTCAGAAATTTCATGAAAAAAGTGCATTTGGAATCCTGGGCTATAGTCCATCAAATTTTATCAAAAATGGCTTGATTTTCAAATGTCCATATTTTTGTCAAAAATCATTTCTATGATGTAGTTTTCAGAACTATTACTATGCTATCGATGTTTATGAATAAAATGAGGTCAGTTTACAAATTCAGGAATTTCATGAAAAAAGTGCATTTGGAATCCTGGGCTATAGTTCATCAAATTTTATCAAAAATGGCTTGATTTTCAAATGTCCATATTTTTGTCAAAAATCATTTCTATGATGTAGTTTTCAGAATTTTTATTAAGCTATCGATATTTATGAATAAAATGAGGTCAGTTTACGAATTCAGAAATTTCATGAAAAAAGTGCATTTGGAATCCTGGGCTATAGTCCATCAAATTTTATCAAAAATGGCTTGATTTTCAAATGTCCATATTTTTGTCAAAAATCATTTCTATGATGTAGTTTTCAGAACTATTACTATGCTATCGATGTTTATGAATAAAATGAGGTCAGTTTACAAATTCAGGAATTTCATGAAAAAAGTGCATTTGGAATCCTGGGCTATAGTTCATCAAATTTTATCAAAAATGGCTTGATTTTCAAATGTCCATATTTTTGTCAAAAATCATTTCTATGATGTAGTTTTCAGAATTTTTATTAAGCTATCGATATTTATGAATAAAATGAGGTCAGTTTACGAATTCAAGATTTTCATGAAAAAAGTGCATTTGGAATCCTGGGCTATAGTCCATCAAATTTTATCAAAAATGGCTTGATTTTCAAATGTCCATATTTTTGTCAAAAATCATTTCTATGATGTAGTTTTCGGATTTTTTACTTAGCTATCGATATTAATGAATACAACAAGGTCATTTTACGAATTCAGGAATTTCATGAAAAAAGTGCATTTGGAATCTTGAGCTATAGTCCATCAAATTTTATCAAAAATGGCTTGATTTTCAAATGTCCATATTTTTGTCAAAAATCATTTCTTTGATGTAGTTTTCGGAATTTTTACTTAGCTATCGATATTTATGAATGCAACGAGCTCAGTTTACGAATTCAGAAATTTCATGAAAAAAGTTCATTTGGAATCCTGGGCTATAGTCCATCAAATTTTATCAAAAATGGCTTGATTTTCAAATGTCCATATTTTTGTCAAAAATCATTTCTATTATGTAGCTTTCGGAATTATTACTAAGCTATCGACATTAATGAATAAAATGAGGTCATTTTACGAATTCAGAAATTTCATGAAAAAAGTGCATTTGGAATCCTGGGCTATAGTCTATCAAATTTTATCAAAAATGGCTTGATTTTCAAATGTCCATATTTTTGTCAAAAATCATTTCTATCATTTCTATCATTCATCATTTCTTCATTTTCGGAATTTTTACTTAGCTATCGACATTAATGAATAAAATGAGGTCATTTTACGAATTCAGAAATTTCATGAAAAAAGTGCATTTGGAATCGTGGGCTATAGTCTATCAAATTTTATCAAAAATGGCTTGATTTTCAAATGTCCATATTTTTGTCAAAAATCATTTCTATGGTGTAGTTTTCGGAATTTTTACTAAGCTATCGATATTTATGAATACAACGACGTCATTTTACGAATTCAGAAAATTCATGAAAAAAGTGCATTTGGAATCCTGGGCTACAGTCCATCAAATTTTATCAAAAATGGCTTGATTTTCAAATGTCCATATTTTTGTCAAAAATCATTTCTATGATGTAGTTTTCGAAATTTTTACTTAGCTATCGATATTAATGAATACAATGAGGTCATTTTACGAATTCAGAAATTTCATGAAAAAAGTGCATTTGGAATCTTGGGCTATAGTCTATCAAATTTTATCAAAAATGGCTTGATTTTCAAATGTCCATATTTTTGTCAAAAATCATTTCTATCATTTCTATCATTCATCATTTCTTCATTTTCGGAATTTTTACTTAGCTATCGACATTAATGAATAAAATGAGGTCATTTTACGAATTCAGAAATTTCATGAAAAAAGTGCATTTGGAATCGTGGGCTATAGTCCATCAAATTTTATCAAAAATGGCTTGATTTTCAAATGTCCATATTTCTGTCAAAAATCATTTCTATGATGTAGTTTTCAGAATTGTTACTAAGCTATCGACATAAATGAATAAAATGAGGTCAGTTTACGAATTCAGAAATTTAATGAAAAAAGTGCATTTGGAATCCTGGGCTATAGTCCATCAAATTTTATCAAAAATGGCTTGATTTTCAAATGTCCATATTTTTGTCAAAAATCATTTCTATGATGTAGTTTTCGAAATTTTTACTTAGCTATCGATATTAATGAGTGCAACGAGCTCAGTTTACGAATTCAGAAATTTAATGAAAAAAGTGCATTTGGAATCCTGGGCTATAGTCCATAAAATTTTATCAAAAATTGGCTTGATTTTCAAATGTCCACATTTTTGTCAAAAATCATTTCTATGATGTAGTTTTCGGAATTTTTACTTAGCTATCGATATTAATGAATGCAACGAGCTCAGTTTACGAATTCAGAAATTTAATGAAAAAAGTGCATTTGGAATCCTGGGCTATAGTCCATCAAATTTTATCAAAAATGGCTTGATTTACAAGTGTCCATATTTTTGTCAAAAAACATTTCTATGATGTAGTTTTCGGAATTTTTACTTAGCTATCGATATTTATGAATACGACGAGGTCATTTTACGAATTCAGAAATTTCATGAAAAAAGTGCATTTGGAATCCTGGGCTATAGTCCATCAAATTTTATCAAAAATGGCTTGATTTTCAAATGTCCATATTTTTGTCAAAAATCATTTCTATGATGTAGTTTTCGGAATTTTTACTTAGCTATCGATATTTATGAATACGACGAGGTCATTTCACGAATTCAGGAATTTCATGAAGAAAGTGCATTTGGAATCCTGGGCTATAGTCCATCAAATTTTATCAAAAATGGCTTGATTTTCAAATGTCCATATTTCTGTCAAAAATCATTTCTATGATGTAGTTTTCAGAAATGTTACTAAGCTATCGACATTAATGAATAAAATGAGGTCAGTTTACGAATTCAGAAATTTCATGAAAAAAGTGCATTTGGAATCCTGGGCTATAGTCCATCAAATTTTATCAAAAATGGCTTGATTTTCAAATGTCCATATTTTTGTCAAAAATCATTTCTATGATGTAGTTTTCGGAATTTTTACTTAGCTATCGATATTAATGAATGCAACGAGCTCAGTTTACGAATTCAAAAATTTCATGAAAAAAGTGCATTTGGAATCCTGGGCTATAGTCCATCAAATTTTATCAAAAATGGCTTGATTTTCAAATGTCCATATTTCTGTCAAAAATCATTTCTATGATGTAGTTTTCAGAATTGTTACTAAGCTATCGACATAAATGAATAAAATGAGGTCAGTTTACGAATTCAGAAATTTCATGAAAAAAGTGCATTTGGAATCCTGGGCTATAGTCCATCAAATTTTATCAAAAATGGCTTGATTTTCAAATGTCCATATTTTTGTCAAAAATCATTTCTATGATGTAGTTTTCAGAACTATTACTAAGCTATCGATGTTTATGAATAAAATGAGGTCAGTTTACAAATTCAGGAATTTCATGAAAAAAGTGCATTTGGAATCCTGGGCTATAGTTCATCAAATTTTATCAAAAATGGCTTGATTTTCAAATGTCCATATTTTTGTCAAAAATCATTTCTATGATGTAGTTTTCAGAATTTTTATTAAGCTATCGATATTTATGAATAAAATGAGGTCAGTTTACGAATTCAAGATTTTCATGAAAAAAGTGCATTTGGAATCCTGGGCTATAGTCTATCAAATTTTTTCAAAAATGGCTTGATTTTCAAATGTCCATATTTCTGTCAAAAATCATTTCTATGATGTAGTTTTCAAAATTGGTACTAAGCTTTTGATATTTATGAATGCAACGAGGTCAGTTTACGGATTCAGAAATTTTATGAAAAAAGTGCATTTGGAATCCTGGGCTATAGTCCATCAAATTTTATCAAAAATGGCTTGATTTTCAAATGTCCATATATCTGTCAAAAATCATTTCTATGATGTAGTTTTCAGAATTGTTACTAAGCTATCGACATAAATGAATAAAATGAGGTCAGTTTACGAATTCAGAAATTTCATGAAAAAAGTGCATTTGGAATCCTGGGCTATAGTCCATCAAATTTTATCAAAAATGGCTTGATTTTCAAATGTCCATATTTCTGTCAAAAATCATTTCTATGATGTAGTTTTCAGAATTGTTACTAAGCTATCGACATAAATGAATAAAATGAGGTCAGTTAACGAATTCAGAAATTTCATGAAAAAAGTGCATTTGGAATCCTGGGCTATAGTCCATCAAATTTTATCAAAAATGGCTTGATTTTCAAATGTCCATATTTTTGTCAAAAATCATTTCTATGATGTAGTTTTCGGAATTTTTACTTAGCTATCGATATTTATGAATACGACGAGGTCATTTTACGAATTCAGGAATTTCATGAAAAAGTGCATTTGGAATCCTGGGCTATAGTCCATCAAATTTTATCAAAAATGGCTTGAATTTCAAATGTCCATATTTTTGTCAAAAATCATTTCTATGATGTAGTTCTCAGAATTGTTACTTAGCTATCGATATTAATGAGTAAAATTAGGTCAGTTTACGAATTCAGAAATTTCATGAAAAAAGTGCATTTGGAATCCTGGGCTATAGTCTATCAAATTTTTTCAAAAATGGCTTGATTTTCAAATGTCCATATTTCTGTCAAAAATCATTTCTATGATGTAGTTTTCAAAATTGGTACAAAGCTTTTGATATTTATGAATGCAACGAGGTCAGTTTACGGATTCAGAAATTTCATGAAAAAAGTGCATTTGGAATCCTGGGCTATAGTTCATCAAATTTTATCAAAAATGGCTTGATTTTCAAATGTCCATATTTTTGTCAAAAATCATTTCTATGATGTAGTTCTCAGAATTATTACTAAGCTATCGACATTAATGAATAAAATTAGGTCAGTTTACGAATTCAGAAATTTCATGAAAAAAGTGCATTTGGAATCCTGGGCTATAGTCCATCAAATTTTATCAAAAATGGCTTGATTTTCAAATGTCCATATTTTTGTCAAAAATTATTTCTATGATGTATTTTTCAGAATTTTTATTAAGCTATCGATATTTATGAATAAAATGAGGTCAGTTTACGAATTCAAGATTTTCATGAAAAAAGTGCATTTGGAATCCTGGGCTACAGTCCATCAAATTTTTTCAAAAATGGCTTGATTTTCAAATGTCCATATTTCTGTCAAAAATCATTTCTATGATGTAGTTTTCAAAATTGGTACTAAGCTTTTGATATTTATGAATGCAACGAGGTCAGTTTACGGATTCAGAAATTTTATGAAAAAAGTGCATTTGGAATCCTGGGCTATAGTCCATCAAATTTTATCAAAAATGGCTTGATTTTCAAATGTCCATATATCTGTCAAAAATCATTTCTATGATGTAGTTTTCAGAATTGTTACTAAGCTATCGACATAAATGAATAAAATGAGGTCAGTTTACGAATTCAGAAATTTCATGAAAAAAGTGCATTTGGAATCCTGGGCTATAGTCCATCAAATTTTATCAAAAATGGCTTGATTTTCAAATGTCCATATTTCTGTCAAAAATCATTTCTATGATGTAGTTTTCAGAATTGTTACTAAGCTATCGACATAAATGAATAAAATGAGGTCAGTTAACGAATTCAGAAATTTCATGAAAAAAGTGCATTTGGAATCCTGGGCTATAGTCCATCAAATTTTATCAAAAATGGCTTGATTTTCAAATGTCCATATTTTTGTCAAAAATCATTTCTATGATGTAGTTTTCGGAATTTTTACTTAGCTATCGATATTTATGAATACGACGAGGTCATTTTACGAATTCAGGAATTTCATGAAAAAGTGCATTTGGAATCCTGGGCTATAGTCCATCAAATTTTATCAAAAATGGCTTGATTTTCAAATGTCCATATTTTTGTCAAAAATCATTTCTATGATGTAGTTCTCAGAATTGTTACTTAGCTATCGATATTAATGAGTAAAATTAGGTCAGTTTACGAATTCAGAAATTTCATGAAAAAAGTGCATTTGGAATCCTGGGCTATAGTCTATCAAATTTTTTCAAAAATGGCTTGATTTTCAAATGTCCATATTTTTGTCAAAAATCATTTCTATGATGTAGTTTTCAGAATTATTACTAAGCTATCGACATAAATGAATAAAATGAGGTCAGTTTACGAATTCAGAAATTTCATGAAAAAAGTGCATTTGGAATCCTGGGCTATAGTCCATCAAATTTTATCAAAAATGGCTTGATTTTCAAATGTCCATATTTCTGTCAAAAATCATTTCTATGATGTAGTTTTCAAAATTGGTACAAAGCTTTTGATATTTATGAATGCAACGAGGTCAGTTTACGGATTCAGAAATTTCATGAAAAAAGTGCATTTGGAATCCTGGGCTATAGTCCATCAAATTTTATCAAAAATGGCTTGATTTTCAAATGTCCATATTTTTGTCAAAAATCATTTCTATGATGTAGTTCTCAGAATTATTACTAAGCTATCGACATTAATGAATAAAATTAGGTCAGTTTACGAATTCAGAAATTTCATGAAAAAAGTGCATTTGGAATCGTGGGCTATAGTCCATCAAATTTTATCAAAAATGGCTTGATTTTCAAATGTCCATATTTTTGTCAAAAATCATTTCTATGATGTATTTTTCAGAATTTTTATTAAGCTATCGATATTAATGAATAAAATGAGGTCAGTTTACGAGTTCAAGATTTTCATGAAAAAAGTGCATTTGGAATCCTGGGCTACAGTCCATCAAATTTTTTCAAAAATGGCTTGATTTTCAAATGTCCATATTTCTGTCAAAAATCATTTCTATGATGTAGTTTTCAAAATTGGTACTAAGCTTTTGATATTTATGAATGCAATGAGGTCAGTTTACGGATTCAGAAATTTCATGAAAGAAGTGCATTTGGAATCCTGGGCTATAGTCCATCAAATTTTATCAAAAATGGCTTTATTTTCAAATGTCCATATTTTTGTCAAAAATCATTTCTATGATGTAGTTTTCGGAATTTTTACTTAGCTATCGATATTTATGAATACGACGAGGTCATTTTACGAATTCAGGAATTTCATGAAAAAAGTGCATTTGGAATCCTGGGCTATAGTTCATCAAATTTTATCAAAAATGGCTTGATTTTCAAATGTCCATATTTTTGTCAAAAATCATTTCTATGATGTAGTTCTCAGAATTGTTACTTAGCTATCGATATTAATGAGTAAAATTAGGTCAGTTTACGAATTCAGAAATTTCATGAAAAAAGTGCATTTGGAATCCTGGGCTATAGTCCATCAAATTTTATCAAAAATGGCTTGATTTTCAAATGTCCATATTTCTGTCAAAAATCATTTCTATGATTTAGTTTTCAGAATTTTTATTAAGCTTTCGGTATAAATGAATAAAATGAGGTCAGTTTACGAATTCAAGATTTTCATGAAAAAAGTGCATTTGGAATCCTGGGCTATAGTCTATCAAATTTTTTCAAAAATGGCTTGATTTTCAAATGTCCATATTTCTGTCAAAAATTATTTCTATGATGTAGTTTTCAAAATTGGTACTAAGCTTTTGATATTTATGAATGCAACGAGGTCAGTTTACGGATTCAGAAATTTCATGAAAAAAGTGCATTTGGAATCCTGGGCTATAGCCCATCAAATTTTATCAAAAATGGCTTGATTTTCAAATGTCCATATTTTTGTCAAAAATCATTTCTATGATGTAGTTTTCAGAATAAATACTAAGCAATCGATATTTATGAATGCAACGAGCTCATTTTACGAATTCAGAAATTTCATGAAAAAAGTGTATTTGGAATCCTGGGCTATAGTCCATCAAATTTTATCAAAAATGGCTTGATTTTCAAATGTCCGTATTTTTGTCAAAAATCATTTCTATGATGTAGTTTTCAGAATAAATACTAAGCAATCGATATTTATGAATGCAACGAGCTCATTTTACGAATTCAGAAATTTCATGAAAAAAGTGTATTTGGAATCCTGGGCTATAGTCCATCAAATTTTATCAAAAATGGCTTGATTTTCAAATGTCCCTATTTTTGTCAAAAATCATTTCTATGACGTTGTTTTCAGAATTGTTACTAAGCTATCGACATTTATGAATAAAATGAGGTCAGTTTACGAATTCAGGAATTTCATGAAAAAATTGCATTTGGAATCCTGGGCTATAGTCTATCAAATTTTATCAAAAATGGCTTGATTTTCAAATGTCCATATTTCTGTCAAAAATCATTTCTATGATGTAGTTTTCAAAATTGGTACTAAGCTTTTGATATTTATGAATGCAACGAGATCAGTTTACGGATTCAGAAATTTCATGAAAAAAGTGCATTTGGAATCCTGGGCTATAGTCTATCAAATTTTATCAAAAATGGCTTGATTTTCAAATGTCCATATTTCTGTCAAAAATCATTTCTATGATGTAGTTTTCAAAATTGGTACTAAGCTTTTGATATTTATGAATGCAACGAGGTCAGTTTACGGATTCAGAAATTTCATGAAAAAAGTGCATTTGGAATCCTGGGCTATAGCCCATCAAATTTTATCAAAAATGGCTTGATTTTCAAATGTCCATATTTTCAAATGTCCATATTTTTGTCAAAAATCATTTCTATGATGTAGTTTTCAGAATAAATACTAAGCAATCGATATTTATGAATGCAACGAGCTCATTTTACGAATTCAGAAATTTCATGAAAAAAGTGTATTTGGAATCCTGGGCTATAGTCCATCAAATTTTATCAAAAATGGCTTGATTTTCAAATGTCCATATTTTTGTCAAAAATCATTTCTATGACGTTGTTTTCAGAATTGTTTCTAAGCTATCGACATTTATGAATAAAATGAGGTCATTTTACGAATTCAGAAATTTCATGAAAAAAGTGCATTTGGAATCCTGGGCTATAGTCTATCAAATTTTTTCAAAAATGGCTTGATTTTCAAATGTCCATATTTTTGTCAAAAATCATTTCTATGATGTAGTTTTCAGAATTATTACTAAGCTATCGACATAAATGAATAAAATGAGGTCAGTTTACGAATTCAGAAATTTCATGAAAAAAGTGCATTTGGAATCCTGGGCTATAGTCCATCAAATTTTATCAAAAATGGCTTGATTTTCAAATGTCCATATTTCTGTCAAAAATCATTTCTATGATGTAGTTTTCAAAATTGGTACAAAGCTTTTGATATTTATGAATGCAACGAGGTCAGTTTACGGATTCAGAAATTTCATGAAAAAAGTGCATTTGGAATCCTGGGCTATAGTCCATCAAATTTTATCAAAAATGGCTTGATTTTCAAATGTCCATATTTTTGTCAAAAATCATTTCTATGATGTAGTTCTCAGAATTATTACTAAGCTATCGACATTAATGAATAAAATTAGGTCAGTTTACGAATTCAGAAATTTCATGAAAAAAGTGCATTTGGAATCGTGGGCTATAGTCCATCAAATTTTATCAAAAATGGCTTGATTTTCAAATGTCCATATTTTTGTCAAAAATCATTTCTATGATGTATTTTTCAGAATTTTTATTAAGCTATCGATATTAATGAATAAAATGAGGTCAGTTTACGAGTTCAAGATTTTCATGAAAAAAGTGCATTTGGAATCCTGGGCTACAGTCCATCAAATTTTTTCAAAAATGGCTTGATTTTCAAATGTCCATATTTCTGTCAAAAATCATTTCTATGATGTAGTTTTCAAAATTGGTACTAAGCTTTTGATATTTATGAATGCAATGAGGTCGGTTTACGGATTCAGAAATTTCATGAAAGAAGTGCATTTGGAATCCTGGGCTATAGTCCATCAAATTTTATCAAAAATGGCTTTATTTTCAAATGTCCATATTTTTGTCAAAAATCATTTCTATGATGTAGTTTTCGGAATTTTTACTTAGCTATCGATATTTATGAATACGACGAGGTCATTTTACGAATTCAGGAATTTCATGAAAAAAGTGCATTTGGAATCCTGGGCTATAGTTCATCAAATTTTATCAAAAATGGCTTGATTTTCAAATGTCCATATTTTTGTCAAAAATCATTTCTATGATGTAGTTCTCAGAATTGTTACTTAGCTATCGATATTAATGAGTAAAATTAGGTCAGTTTACGAATTCAGAAATTTCATGAAAAAAGTGCATTTGGAATCCTGGGCTATAGTCCATCAAATTTTATCAAAAATGGCTTGATTTTCAAATGTCCATATTTCTGTCAAAAATCATTTCTATGATTTAGTTTTCAGAATTTTTATTAAGCTTTCGGTATAAATGAATAAAATGAGGTCAGTTTACGAATTCAAGATTTTCATGAAAAAAGTGCATTTGGAATCCTGGGCTATAGTCTATCAAATTTTTTCAAAAATGGCTTGATTTTCAAATGTCCATATTTCTGTCAAAAATTATTTCTATGATGTAGTTTTCAAAATTGGTACTAAGCTTTTGATATTTATGAATGCAACGAGGTCAGTTTACGGATTCAGAAATTTCATGAAAAAAGTGCATTTGGAATCCTGGGCTATAGTCCATCAAATTTTATCAAAAATGGCTTGATTTTCAAATGTCCATATTTTTGTCAAAAATCATTTCTATGATGTAGTTTTCAAAATTAATACTAAGCTTTTGATATTTATGAATGCAACGAGGTCAGTTTACGGATTCAGAAATTTCATGAAAAAAGTGTATTTGGAATCCTGGGCTATAGCCCATCAAATTTTATCAAAAATGGCTTGATTTTCAAATGTCCATATTTTTGTCAAAAATCATTTCTATGATGTAGTTTTCAGAATAAATACTAAGCAATCGATATTTATGAATGCAACGAGCTCATTTTACGAATTCAGAAATTTCATGAAAAAAGTGTATTTGGAATCCTGGGCTATAGTCCATCAAATTTTATCAAAAATGGCTTGATTTTCAAATGTCCGTATTTTTGTCAAAAATCATTTCTATGATGTAGTTTTCAGAATAAATACTAAGCAATCGATATTTATGAATGCAACGAGCTCATTTTACGAATTCAGAAATTTCATGAAAAAAGTGTATTTGGAATCCTGGGCTATAGTCCATCAAATTTTATCAAAAATGGCTTGATTTTCAAATGTCCCTATTTTTGTCAAAAATCATTTCTATGACGTTGTTTTCAGAATTGTTACTAAGCTATCGACATTTATGAATAAAATGAGGTCAGTTTACGAATTCAGGAATTTCATGAAAAAATTGCATTTGGAATCCTGGGCTATAGTCTATCAAATTTTATCAAAAATGGCTTGATTTTCAAATGTCCATATTTCTGTCAAAAATCATTTCTATGATGTAGTTTTCAAAATTGGTACTAAGCTTTTGATATTTATGAATGCAACGAGATCAGTTTACGGATTCAGAAATTTCATGAAAAAAGTGCATTTGGAATCCTGGGCTATAGTCTATCAAATTTTATCAAAAATGGCTTGATTTTCAAATGTCCATATTTTCAAATGTCCATATTTTTGTCAAAAATCATTTCTATGATGTAGTTTTCAGAATAAATACTAAGCAATCGATATTTATGAATGCAACGAGCTCATTTTACGAATTCAGAAATTTCATGAAAAAAGTGTATTTGGAATCCTGGGCTATAGTCCATCAAATTTTATCAAAAATGGCTTGATTTTCAAATGTCCATATTTTTGTCAAAAATCATTTCTATGACGTTGTTTTCAGAATTGTTACTAAGCTATCGACATTTATGAATAAAATGAGGTCATTTTACGAATTCAGAAATTTCATGAAAAAAGTGCATTTGGAATCCTGGGCTATAGTCTATCAAATTTTATCAAAAATGGCTTGATTTTCAAATGTCCATATTTCTGTCAAAAATCATTTCTATGATGTAGTTTTCAAAATTGGTACTAAGCTTTTGATATTTATGAATGCAACGAGGTCAGTTTACGGATTCAGAAATTTCATGAAAAAAGTGTATTTGGAATCCTGGGCTATAGTCCATCAAATTTTATCAAAAATGGCTTGATTTTCAAATGTCCATATTTTTGTCAAAAATCATTTCTATGATGTAGTTTTCAGAATTATTACTTAGCTATCGACATTAATGAATAAAATGAGGTCATTTTACGAATTCAGAAATTTCATGAAAAAAGTGCATTTGGAATCCTGGGCTATAGTCCATCAAATTTTATCAAAAATGGCTTGATTTTCAAATGTCCCTATTTTTGTCAAAAATCATTTCTATGATGTAGTTTTCAGAATAAATACTAAGCAATCGATATTTATGAATGCAACGAGCTCATTTTACGAATTCAGAAATTCCATGAAAAAAGTGTATTTGGAATCCTGGGCTATAGTCCATCAAATTTTATCAAAAATGGCTTGATTTTCAAATGTCCATATTTTTGTCAAAAATCATTTCTATGATGTAGTTTTCAGAATTATTACTTAGCTATCGACATTAATGAATAAAATGAGGTCATTTTACGAATTCAGAAATTTCATGAAAAAAGTGCATTTGGAATCCTGGGCTATAGTCCATCAAATTTTATCAAAAATGGCTTGATTTTCAAATGTCCATATTTTTGTCAAAAATCATTTCTATGACGTTGTTTTCAGAATTGTTACTAAGCTATCGACATTTATGAATAAAATGAGGTCAGTTTACGAATTCAGGAATTTCATGAAAAAATTGCATTTGGAATCCTGGGCTATAGTCCATCAAATTTTATCGAAAATGGCTTGATTTTCAAATGTCCATATTTCTGTCAAAAATCATTTCTATGATGTAGTTTTCAGAATTGTTACTAAGCTATCGACATTTATGAATAAAATGAGGTCAGTTTACGAATTCAGGAATTTCATGAAAAAATTGCATTTTGAATCCTGGGCTATAGTCCATCAAATTTTATCAAAAATGGCTTGATTTTCAAATGTCCATATTTTTGTCAAAAATCATTTCTATGATGTAGTTTTCAGAATTGTTACTAAGCTATCGACATTTATGAATAAAATGAGGTCAGTTTACGAATTCAGGAATTTCATGAAAAAAGTGCATTTGGAATCCTGGGCTATAGTCCATAAAATTTTATCAAAAATGGCTTGATTTTCAAATGTCCATATTTCTGTCAAAAATCATTTCTATGATGTAGTTTTCAAAATTAATACTAAGCTTTTGATATTTGTGAATGCAACGAGGTCAGTTTACGGATTCATAAATTTCATGAAAAAAGTGCATTTGGAATCCTGGGCTATAGTCTATCAAATTCTATCAAAAATGGCTTGATTTTCAAATGTCCCTATTTTTGTCAAAAATCATTTCTATGATGTAGTTTTCAGAATTGTTACTAAGCTATCGATATTTATGAATGCAACGAAGTCAGTTTACGAATTCAAGATTTTCATGAAAAAAGTGCATTTGGAATCCTGGGCTATAGTCTATCAAATTTTATCAAAAATGGCTTGATTTTGAAATGTCCCTATTTTTGTCAAAAATCATTTCTATGATGTAGTTTTCAGAATTGTTACTAAGCTATCGACAGTTATGAATAAAATGAGGTCAGTTTAGGAATTCAGGAATTTCATGAAAAAAGTGCATTTGGAATCCTGGGCTATAGTCCATCAAATTTTATCAAAAATGGCTTGATTTTCAAATGTCCATATTTTTGTCAAAAATCATTTCTATGATGTAGTTTTCAAAATTAATACTAAGCTTTTGATATTTATGAATGCAACGAGGTCAGTTTACGGATTCAGAAATTTCATGAAAAAAGTGTATTTGGAATCCTGGGCTATAGTCCATCAAATTTTATCAAAAATGGCTTGATTTTCAAATGTCCATATTTTTGTCAAAAATCATTTCTATGATGTAGTTTTCAAAATTAATACTAAGCTTTTGATATTTATGAATGCAACGAGGTCAGTTTACGGATTCAGAAATTTCATGAAAAAAGTGCATTTGGAATCCTGGGCTATAGTCCATAAAATTCTATCAAAAATGGCTTGATTTTCAAATGTCCATATTTTTGTCAAAAATCATTTCTATGGTGTAGTTTTCAGAATTAATACTAAGCAATCGATATTAATGAATGCAACGAGCTCATTTTACGAATTCAGAAATTTCATGAAAAAAGTGTATTTGGAATCCTGGGCTATAGTCCATAAAATTTTATCAAAAATGGCTTGATTTTCAAATGTCCATATTTTGTCAAAAATCATTTCTATGATGTAGTTTTCAGAATTGTTACTAAGCTATCGATATTTATGAATGCAACGAAGTCAGTTTACGAATTCAAGATTTTCATGAAAAAAGTGCATTTGGAATCCTGGGCTATAGTCTATCAAATTTTATCAAAAATGGCTTGATTTTCAAATGTCCCTATTTTTGTCAAAAATCATTTCTATGATGTAGTTTTCAGAATTGTTACTAAGCTATCGATATTTATGAATGCAACGAAGTCAGTTTACGAATTCAAGATTTTCATGAAAAAAGTGCATTTGGAATCCTGGGCTATAGTCTATCAAATTTTATCAAAAATGGCTTGATTTTCAAATGTCCCTATTTTTGTCAAAAATCATTTCGATGATGTAGTTTTCAGAATTGTTACTAAGCTATCGATATTTATGAATGCAACGAAGTCAGTTTACAAATTCAGAAATTTCATGAAAAAAGTGCATTTGGAATCCTGGGCTATAGTCTATCAAATTTTATCAAAAATGGCTTGATTTTCAAATGTCCCTATTTTTGTCAAAAATCATTTCTATGATGTAGTTTTCAGAATTTTTACTAAGCTATTGATATTAAGGAATAAAATGAGGTCAGTTTACGTCTTCAGAAATTTCATGAAAAAAGTGCATTTGGAATCCTGGGCTATAGTCCATCAAATTTTATCAAAAATGGCTTGATTTTCAAATGTCCATATTTTTGTCAAAAATCATTTCTATGACGTTGTTTTCAGAATTTTTACTAAGCTATCGATATTACGGAATAAAATAAGGTCAGTTTACGAATTCAGAAATTTCGTGAAAAAAGTGCATTTGGAATCCTGGGCTATAGTCTATCAAATTTTATCAAAAATGGCTTGATTTTGAAATGTCCCTATTTTTGTCAAAAATCATTTCTATGATGTAGTTTTCAGAATTTTTATTAAGCTATCGATATTTATGAATAAAATGAGGTCAGTTTACGAATTCAAGATTTTCATGAAAAAAGTGCATTTGGAATCCTGGGCTACAGTCCATCAAATTTTTTCAAAAATGGCTTGATTTTCAAATGTCCATATTTCTGTCAAAAATCATTTCTATGATGTAGTTTTCAAAATTGGTACTAAGCTTTTGATATTTATGAATGCAACGAGGTCAGTTTACGGATTCAGAAATTTTATGAAAAAAGTGCATTTGGAATCCTGGGCTATAGTCCATCAAATTTTATCAAAAATGGCTTGATTTTCAAATGTCCATATATCTGTCAAAAATCATTTCTATGATGTAGTTTTCAGAATTGTTACTAAGCTATCGACATAAATGAATAAAATGAGGTCAGTTTACGAATTCAGAAATTTCATGAAAAAAGTGCATTTGGAATCCTGGGCTATAGTCCATCAAATTTTATCAAAAATGGCTTGATTTTCAAATGTCCATATTTCTGTCAAAAATCATTTCTATGATGTAGTTTTCAGAATTGTTACTAAGCTATCGACATAAATGAATAAAATGAGGTCAGTTAACGAATTCAGAAATTTCATGAAAAAAGTGCATTTGGAATCCTGGGCTATAGTCCATCAAATTTTATCAAAAATGGCTTGATTTTCAAATGTCCATATTTTTGTCAAAAATCATTTCTATGATGTAGTTTTCGGAATTTTTACTTAGCTATCGATATTTATGAATACGACGAGGTCATTTTACGAATTCAGGAATTTCATGAAAAAGTGCATTTGGAATCCTGGGCTATAGTCCATCAAATTTTATCAAAAATGGCTTGATTTTCAAATGTCCATATTTTTGTCAAAAATCATTTCTATGATGTAGTTCTCAGAATTGTTACTTAGCTATCGATATTAATGAGTAAAATTAGGTCAGTTTACGAATTCAGAAATTTCATGAAAAAAGTGCATTTGGAATCCTGGGCTATAGTCTATCAAATTTTTTCAAAAATGGCTTGATTTTCAAATGTCCATATTTTTGTCAAAAATCATTTCTATGATGTAGTTTTCAGAATTATTACTAAGCTATCGACATAAATGAATAAAATGAGGTCAGTTTACGAATTCAGAAATTTCATGAAAAAAGTGCATTTGGAATCCTGGGCTATAGTCCATCAAATTTTATCAAAAATGGCTTGATTTTCAAATGTCCATATTTCTGTCAAAAATCATTTCTATGATGTAGTTTTCAAAATTGGTACAAAGCTTTTGATATTTATGAATGCAACGAGGTCAGTTTACGGATTCAGAAATTTCATGAAAAAAGTGCATTTGGAATCCTGGGCTATAGTCCATCAAATTTTATCAAAAATGGCTTGATTTTCAAATGTCCATATTTTTGTCAAAAATCATTTCTATGATGTAGTTCTCAGAATTATTACTAAGCTATCGACATTAATGAATAAAATTAGGTCAGTTTACGAATTCAGAAATTTCATGAAAAAAGTGCATTTGGAATCGTGGGCTATAGTCCATCAAATTTTATCAAAAATGGCTTGATTTTCAAATGTCCATATTTTTGTCAAAAATCATTTCTATGATGTATTTTTCAGAATTTTTATTAAGCTATCGATATTAATGAATAAAATGAGGTCAGTTTACGAATTCAAGATTTTCATGAAAAAAGTGCATTTGGAATCCTGGGCTACAGTCCATCAAATTTTTTCAAAAATGGCTTGATTTTCAAATGTCCATATTTCTGTCAAAAATCATTTCTATGATGTAGTTTTCAAAATTGGTACTAAGCTTTTGATATTTATGAATGCAATGAGGTCAGTTTACGGATTCAGAAATTTCATGAAAGAAGTGCATTTGGAATCCTGGGCTATAGTCCATCAAATTTTATCAAAAATGGCTTGATTTTCAAATGTCCATATTTTTGTCAAAAATCATTTCTATGATGTAGTTTTCGGAATTTTTACTTAGCTATCGATATTTATGAATACGACGATGTCATTTTACGAATTCAGGAATTTCATGAAAAAAGTGCATTTGGAATCCTGGGCTATAGTTCATCAAATTTTATCAAAAATGGCTTGATTTTCAAATGTCCATATTTTTGTCAAAAATCATTTCTATGATGTAGTTCTCAGAATTGTTACTTAGCTATCGATATTAATGAGTAAAATTAGGTCAGTTTACGAATTCAGAAATTTCATGAAAAAAGTGCATTTGGAATCCTGGGCTATAGTCCATCAAATTTTATCAAAAATGGCTTGATTTTCAAATGTCCATATTTCTGTCAAAAATCATTTCTATGATTTAGTTTTCAGAATTTTTATTAAGCTTTCGGTATAAATGAATAAAATGAGGTCAGTTTACGAATTCAAGATTTTCATGAAAAAAGTGCATTTGGAATCCTGGGCTATAGTCTATCAAATTTTTTCAAAAATGGCTTGATTTTCAAATGTCCATATTTCTGTCAAAAATTATTTCTATGATGTAGTTTTCAAAATTGGTACTAAGCTTTTGATATTTATGAATGCAACGAGGTCAGTTTACGGATTCAGAAATTTCATGAAAAAAGTGCATTTGGAATCCTGGGCTATAGCCCATCAAATTTTATCAAAAATGGCTTGATTTTCAAATGTCCATATTTTTGTCAAAAATCATTTCTATGATGTAGTTTTCAGAATAAATACTAAGCAATCGATATTTATGAATGCAACGAGCTCATTTTACGAATTCAGAAATTTCATGAAAAAAGTGTATTTGGAATCCTGGGCTATAGTCCATCAAATTTTATCAAAAATGGCTTGATTTTCAAATGTCCATATTTTTGTCAAAAATCATTTCTATGACGTTGTTTTCAGAATTGTTACTAAGCTATCGACATTTATGAATAAAATGAGGTCAGTTTACGAATTCAGGAATTTCATGAAAAAATTGCATTTGGAATCCTGGGCTATAGTCTATCAAATTTTATCAAAAATGGCTTGATTTTCAAATGTCCATATTTCTGTCAAAAATCATTTCTATGATGTAGTTTTCAAAATTGGTACTAAGCTTTTGATATTTATGAATGCAACGAGATCAGTTTACGGATTCAGAAATTTCATGAAAAAAGTGCATTTGGAATCCTGGGCTATAGTCTATCAAATTTTATCAAAAATGGCTTGATTTTCAAATGTCCATATTTCTGTCAAAAATCATTTCTATGATGTAGTTTTCAAAATTGGTACTAAGCTTTTGATATTTATGAATGCAACGAGGTCAGTTTACGGATTCAGAAATTTCATGAAAAAAGTGCATTTGGAATCCTGGGCTATAGCCCATCAAATTTTATCAAAAATGGCTTGATTTTCAAATGTCCATATTTTTGTCAAAAATCATTTCTATGATGTAGTTTTCAGAATAAATACTAAGCAATCGATATTTATGAATGCAACGAGCTCATTTTACGAATTCAGAAATTTCATGAAAAAAGTGTATTTGGAATCCTGGGCTATAGTCCATCAAATTTTATCAAAAATGGCTTGATTTTCAAATGTCCATATTTTTGTCAAAAATCATTTCTATGACGTTGTTTTCAGAATTGTTACTAAGCTATCGACATTTATGAATAAAATGAGGTCAGTTTACGAATTCAGGAATTTCATGAAAAAATTGCATTTGGAATCCTGGGCTATAGTCTATCAAATTTTATCAAAAATGGCTTGATTTTCAAATGTCCATATTTCTGTCAAAAATCATTTCTATGATGTAGTTTTCAAAATTGGTACTAAGCTTTTGATATTTATGAATGCAACGAGGTCAGTTTACGGATTCAGAAATTTCATGAAAAAAGTGTATTTGGAATCCTGGGCTATAGTCCATCAAATTTTATCAAAAATGGCTTGATTTTCAAATGTCCATATTTTTGTCAAAAATCATTTCTATGATGTAGTTTTCAGAATTATTACTTAGCTATCGACATTAATGAATAAAATGAGGTCATTTTACGAATTCAGAAATTTCATGAAAAAAGTGCATTTGGAATCCTGGGCTATAGTCCATCAAATTTTATCAAAAATGGCTTGATTTTCAAATGTCCCTATTTTTGTCAAAAATCATTTCTATGATGTAGTTTTCAGAATAAATACTAAGCAATCGATATTTATGAATGCAACGAGCTCATTTTACGAATTCAGAAATTCCATGAAAAAAGTGTATTTGGAATCCTGGGCTATAGTCCATCAAATTTTATCAAAAATGGCTTGATTTTCAAATGTCCATATTTTTGTCAAAAATCATTTCTATGACGTTGTTTTCAGAATTGTTACTAAGCTATCGACATTTATGAATAAAATGAGGTCAGTTTACGAATTCAGGAATTTCATGAAAAAATTGCATTTGGAATCCTGGGCTATAGTCCATCAAATTTTATCGAAAATGGCTTGATTTTCAAATGTCCATATTTCTGTCAAAAATCATTTCTATGATGTAGTTTTCAGAATTGTTACTAAGCTATCGACATTTATGAATAAAATGAGGTCAGTTTACGAATTCAGGAATTTCATGAAAAAATTGCATTTTGAATCCTGGGCTATAGTCCATCAAATTTTATCAAAAATGGCTTGATTTTCAAATGTCCATATTTTTGTCAAAAATCATTTCTATGATGTAGTTTTCAGAATTGTTACTAAGCTATCGACATTTATGAATAAAATGAGGTCAGTTTACGAATTCAGGAATTTCATGAAAAAAGTGCATTTGGAATCCTGGGCTATAGTCCATAAAATTTTATCAAAAATGGCTTGATTTTCAAATGTCCATATTTCTGTCAAAAATCATTTCTATGATGTAGTTTTCAAAATTAATACTAAGCTTTTGATATTTGCGAATGCAACGAGGTCAGTTTACGGATTCATAAATTTCATGAAAAAAGTGCATTTGGAATCCTGGGCTATAGTCTATCAAATTCTATCAAAAATGGCTTGATTTTCAAATGTCCCTATTTTTGTCAAAAATCATTTCTATGATGTAGTTTTCAGAATTGTTACTAAGCTATCGATATTTATGAATGCAACGAAGTCAGTTTACGAATTCAAGATTTTCATGAAAAAAGTGCATTTGGAATCCTGGGCTATAGTCTATCAAATTTTATCAAAAATGGCTTGATTTTGAAATGTCCCTATTTTTGTCAAAAATCATTTCTATGATGTAGTTTTCAGAATTGTTACTAAGCTATCGACAGTTATGAATAAAATGAGGTCAGTTTAGGAATTCAGGAATTTCATGAAAAAAGTGCATTTGGAATCCTGGGCTATAGTCCATCAAATTTTATCAAAAATGGCTTGATTTTCAAATGTCCCTATTTTTGTCAAAAATCATTTCTATGCTGTAGTTTTCAGAATTAATACTAAGCAATCGATATTAATGAATGCAACGAGCTCATTTTACGAATTCAGAAATTTCATGAAAAAAGTGCATTTGGAATCCTGGGCTATAGTCCATCAAATTTTATCAAAAATGGCTTGATTTTCAAATGTCCATATTTTTGTCAAAAATCATTTCTATGATGTAGTTTTCAAAATTAATACTAAGCTTTTGATATTTATGAATGCAACGAGGTCAGTTTACGGATTCAGAAATTTCATGAAAAAAGTGTATTTGGAATCCTGGGCTATAGTCCATAAAATTCTATCAAAAATGGCTTGATTTTCAAATGTCCATATTTTTGTCAAAAATCATTTCTATGGTGTAGTTTTCAGAATTAATACTAAGCAATCGATATTAATGAATGCAACGAGCTCATTTTACGAATTCAGAAATTTCATGAAAAAAGTGTATTTGGAATCCTGGGCTATAGTCCATAAAATTCTATCAAAAATGGCTTGATTTTCAAATGTCCATATTTTGTCAAAAATCATTTCTATGATGTAGTTTTCAGAATTGTTACTAAGCTATCGATATTTATGAATGCAACGAAGTCAGTTTACGAATTCAAGATTTTCATGAAAAAAGTGCATTTGGAATCCTGGGCTATAGTCTATCAAATTTTATCAAAAATGGCTTGATTTTCAAATGTCCCTATTTTTGTCAAAAATCATTTCTATGATGTAGTTTTCAGAATTGTTACTAAGCTATCGATATTTATGAATGCAACGAAGTCAGTTTACAAATTCAGAAATTTCATGAAAAAAGTGCATTTGGAATCCTGGGCTATAGTCTATCAAATTTTATCAAAAATGGCTTGATTTTCAAATGTCCCTATTTTTGTCAAAAATCATTTCTATGATGTAGTTTTCAGAATTTTTACTAAGCTATTGATATTAAGGAATAAAATGAGGTCAGTTTACGGATTCAGAAATTTCATGAAAAAAGTGTATTTGGAATCCTGGGCTATAGTCCATAAAATTCTATCAAAAATGGCTTGATTTTCAAATGTCCATATTTTGTCAAAAATCATTTCTATGATGTAGTTTTCAGAATTGTTACTAAGCTATCGATATTTATGAATGCAACGAAGTCAGTTTACGAATTCAAGATTTTCATGAAAAAAGTGCATTTGGAATCCTGGGCTATAGTCTATCAAATTTTATCAAAAATGGCTTGATTTTCAAATGTCCCTATTTTTGTCAAAAATCATTTCTATGATGTAGTTTTCAGAATTGTTACTAAGCTATCGATATTTATGAATGCAACGAAGTCAGTTTACGAATTCAAGATTTTCATGAAAAAAGTGCATTTGGAATCCTGGGCTATAGTCTATCAAATTTTATCAAAAATGGCTTGATTTTCAAATGTCCCTATTTTTGTCAAAAATCATTTCGATGATGTAGTTTTCAGAATTGTTACTAAGCTATCGATATTTATGAATGCAACGAAGTCAGTTTACAAATTCAGAAATTTCATGAAAAAAGTGCATTTGGAATCCTGGGCTATAGTCTATCAAATTTTATCAAAAATGGCTTGATTTTCAAATGTCCCTATTTTTGTCAAAAATCATTTCTATGATGTAGTTTTCAGAATTTTTACTAAGCTATTGATATTAAGGAATAAAATGAGGTCAGTTTACGTCTTCAGAAATTTCATGAAAAAAGTGCATTTGGAATCCTGGGCTATAGTCCATCAAATTTTATCAAAAATGGCTTGATTTTCAAATGTCCATATTTTTGTCAAAAATCATTTCTATGACGTTGTTTTCAGAATTTTTACTAAGCTATCGATATTACGGAATAAAATAAGGTCAGTTTACGAATTCAGAAATTTCGTGAAAAAAGTGCATTTCGAATCCTGGGCTTTAGTCCATCAAATTTTAGCAAAAATGGCTTGATTTTCAAATGTCCATATTTTTGTCAAAAATCATTTCTATGATGTAGTTTTCAGCATTGTTACTAAGCTATCGATATTTGTCAATGCAACGAGGTCATTTTACGAATTCAGAAATTTCATGAAAAAAGTGCATTTGGAATCCTGGGCTATAGTCCATCAAATTTTAGCAAAAATGGCTTGATTTTCAAATGTCCATATTTTTGTCAAAAATCATTTCTATGATGTAGTTTTCGGAATTTTTACTAAGCTATCGATATTAATGAATGCAACGAGCACAGTTTACGAATTCAGAAATTTAATGAAAAAAGTGCGTTTGGAATCCTGGGCTATAGTCCATCAAATTTTATCAAAAATGGCTTGATTTTCAAATGTCCATATTTTTGTCAAAAATCATTTCTATGATGTAGTTTTCGGAATTTTTACTTAGCTATCGATATTAATGAATACAACGAGGTCATTTTACGAATTCAGGAATTTCATGAAAAAAGTGCATTTGGAATCCTGGGCTATAGGCCATCAAATTTTATCAAAAATGGCTTGATTTTCAAATGTCCATATTTTTGTCAAAAATCATTTCTATGATGTAGTTTTCGGAATTTTTACTAAGCTATCGATATAAATGAATGCAACGAGCTCAGTTTACGAATTCAGAAATTTCATGAAAAAAGTTCATTTGGAATCCTGGGCTATAGTCCATCAAATTTTATCAAAAATGGCTTGATTTTCAAATGTCCATATTTTTGTCAAAAATCATTTCTATCATTTCTATCATTCATCATTTCTTCATTTTCGGAATTTTTACTTAGCTATCGATATTAATGAATAAAATGAGGTCAGTTAACGAATTCAGAAATTTCATGAAAAAAGTGCATTTGGAATCCTGGGCTATAGTCCATCAAATTTTATCAAAAATGGCTTGATTTTCAAATGTCCATATTTTTGTCAAAAATCATTTCTATGATGTAGTTTTCGGAATTTTTACTTAGCTATCGATATTAATGAATGCAACGAGCTCAGTTTACGAATTCAGAAATTTAATGAAAAAAGTGCATTTGGAATCCTGGGCTATAGTCCATCAAATTTTATCAAAAATGGCTTGATTTTCAAATGTCCATATTTTTGTCAAAAATCATTTCTATCATTTCTATCATTCATCATTTCTTCATTTTCGGAATTTTTACTTAGCTATCGATATTAATGAGTAAAATGAGGTCAGTTTACGAATTCAGAAATTTCATGAAAAAAGTGCATTTGGAATCCTGGGCTACAGTCCCTCAAATTTTATCAAAAATGGCTTGATTTTCAAATGTCCATATTTTTGTCAAAAATCATTTCTATCATTTCTATCATTCATCATTTCTTCATTTTCGGAATTTTTACTTAGCTATCGATATTAATGAATAAAATGAGGTCAGTTTACGAATTCAGAAATTTCATGAAAAAAGTGCATTTGGAATCCTGGGCTATAGTTCATCAAATTTTATCAAAAATGGCTTGATTTTCAAATGTCCATATTTTTGTCAAAAATCATTTCTATCATTTCTATCATTCATCATTTCTTCATTTTCGGAATTTTTACTTAGCTATCGATATTAATGAATGCAACGAGCACAGTTTACGAATTCAGAAATTTAATGAAAAAAGTGCGTTTGGAATCCTGGGCTATAGTCCATCAAATTTTATCAAAAATGGCTTGATTTTCAAATGTCCATATTTTTGTCAAAAATCATTTCTATGATGTAGTTTTCGGAATTTTTACTAAGCTATCGATATTAATGAATACAACGAGGTCATTTTACGAATTCAGGAATTTCATGAAAAAAGTGCATTTGGAATCCTGGGCTATAGTCCATCAAATTTTATCAAAAATGGCTTGATTTTCAAATGTCCATATTTTTGTCAAAAATCATTTCTATGATGTAGTTTTCGGAATTTTTACTAAGCTATCGATATAAATGAATGCAACGAGCTCAGTTTACGAATTCAGAAATTTCATGAAAAAAGTTCATTTGGAATCCTGGGCTATAGTCCATCAAATTTTATCAAAAATGGCTTGATTTTCAAATGTCCATATTTATGTCAAAAATCATTTCTATCATTTCTATCATTCATCATTTCTTCATTTTCGGAATTTTTACTTAGCTATCGATATTAATGAATAAAATGAGGTCAGTTTACGAATTCAGAAATTTCATGAAAAAAGTGCATTTGGAATCCTGGGCTATAGTCCATCAAATTTTATCAAAAATGGCTTGATTTTCAAATGTCCATATTTTTGTCAAAAATCATTTCTATGATGTAGTTTTCGGAATTTTTACTTAGCTATCGATATTAATGAATACAACGAGGTCATTTTACGAATTCAGGAATTTCATGAAAAAAGTGCATTTGGAATCCTGGGCTATAGTCCATCAAATTTTATCAAAAATGGCTTGATTTTCAAATGTCCATATTTTTGTCAAAAATCATTTCTATCATTTCTATCATTCATCATTTCTTCATTTTCGGAATTTTTACTTAGCTATCGAAATTAATGAATAAAATGAGGTCAGTTTACGAATTCAGAAATTTTATGAAAAAAGTGCATTTGGAATCCTGGGCTATAGTCCATCAAATTTTATCAAAAATGGCTTGATTTTCAAATGTCCATATTTTTGTCAAAAATCATTTCTATGATGTAGTTTTCGGAATTATTACTAAGCTATCAACATTAATGAATAAAATGAGGTCATTTTACGAATTCAGAAATTTCATGAAAAAAGTGCATTTGGAATCCTGGGCTATAGACTATCAAATTTTATCAAAAATGGCTTGATTTTCAAATGTCCATATTTTTGTCAAAAATCATTTCTATCATTTCTATCATTCATCATTTCTTCATTTTCGGAATTTTTACTTAGCTATCGATATTAATGAATAAAATGAGGTCAGTTTACGAATTCAGAAATTTCATGAAAAAAGTGCATTTGGAATCCTGGGCTATAGTCCATCAAATTTTATCAAAAATGGCTTGATTTTCAAATGTCCATATTTTTGTCAAAAATCATTTCTATCATTTCTATCATTCATCATTTCTTCATTTTCGGAATTTTTACTTAGCTATCGATATTAATGAATAAAATGAGGTCAGTTTACGAATTCAGAAATTTCATGAAAAAAGTGCATTTGGAATCCTGGGCTATAGTCCATCAAATTTTATCAAAAATGGCTTGATTTTCAAATGTCCATATTTTTGTCAAAAATCATTTCTATCATTTCTATCATTCATCATTTCTTCATTTTCGGAATTTTTACTTAGCTATCGATATTAATGAATAAAATGAGGTCAGTTTACGAATTCAGAAATTTCATGAAAAAAGTGCATTTGGAATCCTGGGCTATAGTCCATCAAATTTTATCAAAAATGGCTTGATTTTCAAATGTCCATATTTTTGTCAAAAATCATTTCTATGATGTAGTTTTCGGAATTTTTACTTAGCTATCGATATTAATGAATGCAACGAGCTCAGTTTACGAATTCAGAAATTTAATGAAAAAAGTGCATTTGGAATCCTGGGCTATAGTCCATCAAATTTTATCAAAAATGGCTTGATTTTCAAATGTCCATATTTTTGTCAAAAATCATTTCTATGATGTAGTTTTCGGAATTTTTACTTAGCTATCGATATTAATGAATACAACGAGGTCATTTTACGAATTCAGGAATTTCATGAAAAAAGTGCATTTGGAATCCTGGGCTATAGTCCATCAAATTTTATCAAAAATGGCTTGATTTTCAAATGTCCATATTTTTGTCAAAAATCATTTCTATCATTTCTATCATTCATCATTTCTTCATTTTCGGAATTTTTACTTAGCTATCGATATTAATGAATAAAATGAGGTCAGTTTACGAATTCAGAAATTTCATGAAAAAAGTGCATTTGGAATCCTGGGCTATAGTCCATCAAATTTTATCAAAAATGGCTTGATTTTCAAATGTCCATATTTTTGTCAAAAATCATTTCTATGATGTAGTTTTCGGAATTATTACTAAGCTATCAACATTAATGAATAAAATGAGGTCATTTTACGAATTCAGAAATTTCATGAAAAAAGTGCATTTGGAATCCTGGGCTATAGACTATCAAATTTTATCAAAAATGGCTTGATTTTCAAATGTCCATATTTTTGTCAAAAATCATTTCTATGATGTAGTTTTCGGAATTTTTACTTAGCTATCGATATTAATGAATGCAACGAGCTCAGTTTACGAATTCAGAAATTTAATGAAAAAAGTGCATTTGGAATCCTGGGCTATAGTCCATCAAATTTTATCAAAAATGGCTTGATTTTCAAATGTCCATATTTTTGTCAAAAATCATTTCTATGATGTAGTTTTCGGAATTTTTACTTAGCTATCGATATTAATGAATACAACGAGGTCATTTTACGAATTCAGGAATTTCATGAAAAAAGTGCATTTGGAATCCTGGGCTATAGTCCATCAAATTTTATCAAAAATGGCTTGATTTTCAAATGTCCATATTTTTGTCAAAAATCATTTCTATCATTTCTATCATTCATCATTTCTTCATTTTCGGAATTTTTACTTAGCTATCGATATTAATGAATAAAATGAGGTCAGTTTACGAATTCAGAAATTTCATGAAAAAAGTGCATTTGGAATCCTGGGCTATAGTCCATCAAATTTTATCAAAAATGGCTTGATTTTCAAATGTCCATATTTTTGTCAAAAATCATTTCTATGATGTAGTTTTCGGAATTTTTACTTAGCTATCGATATTTATGAATACGACGAGGTCATTTCACGAATTCAGGAATTTCATGAAGAAAGTGCATTTGGAATCCTGGGCTATAGTCCATCAAATTTTATCAAAAATGGCTTGATTTTCAAATGTCCATATTTTTGTCAAAAATCATTTCTATGATGTAGTTTTCGGAATTATTACTAAGCTATCAACATTAATGAATAAAATGAGGTCATTTTACGAATTCAGAAATTTCATGAAAAAAGTGCATTTGGAATCCTGGGCTATAGACTATCAAATTTTATCAAAAATGGCTTGATTTTCAAATGTCCATATTTTTGTCAAAAATCATTTCTATCATTTCTATCATTCATCATTTCTTCATTTTCGGAATTTTTACTTAGCTATCGATATTAATGAATAAAATGAGGTCAGTTTACGAATTCAGAAATTTCATAAAAAAAGTGCATTTGGAATCCTGGGCTATAGTTCATCAAATTTTATCAAAAATGGCTTGATTTTCAAATGTCCATATTTTTGTCAAAAATCATTTCTATGATGTAGTTTTCAGAACTATTACTAAGCTATCGATGTTTATGAATAAAATGAGGTCAGTTTACAAATTCAGGAATTTCATGAAAAAAGTGCATTTGGAATCCTGGGCTATAGTTCATCAAATTTTATCAAAAATGGCTTGATTTTCAAATGTCCATATTTTTGTCAAAAATCATTTCTATGATGTAGTTCTCAGAATTGTTTCTTAGCTATCGATATAAATGAATAAAATTAGGTCAGTTTACGAATTCAGAAATTTAATGAAAAAAGTGCATTTGGAATCCTGGGCTATAGTCTATCATATTTTATCAAAAATGGCTTGATTTTCAAATGTCCATATTTCTGTCAAAAATCATTTCTATGATGTAGTTTTCAGAATTTTTATTAAGCTATCGGTATAAATGAATAGAATGAGGTCAGTTTACGAATTCAAGATTTTCATGAAAAAAGTGCATTTGGAATCCTGGGCTATAGTCCATCAAATTTTATCAAAAATGGCTTGATTTTCAAATGTCTGTCTATTTCTGTCAAAAATCATTTCTATGATGTAGTTTTCAAAATTGGTACTAAGCTTTTGATATTTATGAATGCAACGAGGTCAGTTTACGGATTCAGAAATTTCATGAAAAAAGTGCATTTGGAATCCTGGGCTATAGTCCATCAAATTTTATCAAAAATGGCTTGATTTTCAAATGTCCATATTTTTGTCAAAAATCATTTCTATGATGTAGTTTTCAGAATTATTACTAAGCTATCGACATTAATGAATAAAATGAGGTCATTTTACGAATTCAGAAATTTTATGAAAAAAGTGCATTTGGAATCCTGGGCTATAGTCTATCAAATTTTATCAAAAATGGCTTGATTTTCAAATGTCCATATTTTTGTCAAAAATCATTTCTATGATGTAGTTTTCAGAATTTTTATTAAGCTATCGATATTTATGAATAAAATGAGGTCATTTTACGAATTCAGAAATTTCATGAAAAAAGTGCATTTGGAATCCTGGGCTATAGTCCATCAAATTTTATCAAAAATGGCTTGATTTTCAAATGTCGATATTTTATTCAAAAATCATTTCTATGATGTAGTTTTCAGAACTATTACTAAGCTATCGATGTTTATGAATAAAATGAGGTCAGTTTACAAATTCAGGAATTTCATGAAAAAAGTGCATTTGGAATCCTGGGCTATAGTCCATCAAATTTTATCAAAAATGGCTTGATTTTCAAATGTCGATATTTTATTCAAAAATCATTTCTATGATGTAGTTTTCAGAATTTTTACTAAGCTATCAACATTAATGAATAAAATGAGGTCATTTTACGAATTCAGAAATTTCATGAAAAAAGTGCATTTGGAATCCTGGGCTATAGTCTATCAAATTTTATCAAAAATGCCTTGATTTTCAAATGTCCATATTTTTCTCAAAAATCATTTCTATGATGTAGTTTTCGGAATTTGTACTAAGCTATCGATATTAATGAATACAACGAGGTCATTTTACGAATTCAGAAATTTCATGAAAAAAGTGCATTTGGAATCCTGGGCCATCAAATTTTATCAAAAATGGCTTGATTTTCAAATGTCCATATTTTATTCAAAAATCATTTCTATGATGTAGTTTTCAGAATTTTTACTAAGCTATCAACATTAATGAATAAAATGAGGTCATTTTACGAATTCAGAAATTTCATGAAAAAAGTGCATTTGGAATCCTGGGCTATAGTCTATCAAATTTTATCAAAAATGCCTTGATTTTCAAATGTCCATATTTTTGTCAAAAATCATTTCTATGATGTAGTTTTCAGAATTTTTACTAAGCTATCAACATTAATGAATAAAATGAGGTCATTTTACGAATTCAGAAATTTCATGAAAAAAGTGCATTTGGAATCCTGGGCTATAGTCTATCAAATTTTATCAAAAATGCCTTGATTTTCAAATGTCCATATTTTATTCAAAAATCATTTCTATGATGTAGTTTTCAGAATTTTTACTCAGCTATCGATATTTATGAATAAAATGAGGTCAGTTTACGAATTCAGAAATTTCATGAAAAAAGTGCATTTGGAATCCTGGGCTATAGTCCATCAAATTTTATCAAAAATGCCTTGATTTTCAAATGTCCATATTTTTGTCAAAAATCATTTCTATGATGTAGTTTTCGGAATTTGTACTAAGCTATCAACATTAATGAATAAAATGAGGTCATTTTACGAATTCAGAAATTTCATGAAAAAAGTGCATTTGGAATCCTGGGCTATAGTCTATCAAATTTTATCAAAAATGCCTTGATTTTCAAATGTCCATATTTTTGTCAAAAATCATTTCTATGATGTAGTTTTCGGAATTTGTACTAAGCTATCGATATTAATGAATACAACGAGGTCATTTTACGAATTCAGAAATTTCATGAAAAAAGTGCATTTGGAATCCTGGGCTACCATCAAATTTTATCAAAAATGGCTTGATTTTCAAATGTCCATATTTTTGTCAAAAATGATTTCTATGATGTAGTTTTCAGAATTGTTACTAAGCTATCGATATTAATGAATGCAACGAGGTCAGTTTACGAATTCAGAAATTTCATGAAAAAAGTGCATTTGGAATCCTGGGCTACAGTCCATCAAATTTTATCAAAAATGGCTTGATTTTCAAATGTCCATATTTTTGTCAAAAATCATTTCTATGATGTAGTTTTCGGAATTTGTACTAAGCTATCAACATTAATGAATAAAATGAGGTCATTTTACGAATTCAGAAATTTCATGAAAAAAGTGCATTTGGAATCCTGGGCTATAGTCTATCAAATTTTATCAAAAATGCCTTGATTTTCAAATGTCCATATTTTATTCAAAAATCATTTCTATGATGTAGTTTTCAGAATTTTTACTCAGCTATCGATATTTATGAATAAAATGAGGTCAGTTTACGAATTCAGAAATTTCATGAAAAAAGTGCATTTGGAATCCTGGGCTATAGTCCATCAAATTTTATCCAAAAAGCCTTGATTTTCAAATGTCCATATTTTTGTCAAAAATCATTTCTATGATGTAGTTTTCGGAATTTGTACTAAGCTATCGATATTAATGAATACAACGAGGTCATTTTACGAATTCAGAAATTTCATGAAAAAAGTGCATTTGGAATCCTGGGCTACAGTCCATCAAATTTTATCAAAATGGCTTGATTTTCAAATGTCCATATTTTTGTCAAAAATGATTTCTATGATGTAGTTTTCAGAATTGTTACTAAGCTATCGATATTAATGAATGCAACGAGGTCAGTTTACGAATTCAGAAATTTCATGAAAAAAGTGCATTTGGAATCCTGGGCTACAGTCCATCAAATTTTATCAAAAATGGCTTGATTTTCAAATGTCCATATTTTTGTCAAAAATGATTTCTATGATGTAGTTTTCAGAATTGTTACTAAGCTATCGATATTAATGAATGCAACGAGGTCAGTTTACGAATTCAGAAATTTCATGAAAAAAGTGCATTTGGAATCCTGGGCTATAGTCCATAAAATTTTATCCAAAATGGCTTGATTTTCAAATGTCCATATTTTTGTCAAAAATCATTTCTATGATGTAGTTTTCAGAATTTTTACTGAGCTATCGATATTTATGAATAAAATGAGGTCAGTTTAGAAATTCAGAAATTTCATGAAAAAAGTGCATATGGAATCCTGGGCTATAGTCCATCAAATTTTATCAAAACTGCCTTGATTTTCAAATGTCCATATTCTTGTCAAAAATCATTTCTATGATGTAGTTTTCAGAATTGTTACAAAGCTATCGATAATCATGAATGCAACGTGGTCAGTTTACGAATTCGGGAATTTCATGAAAAAAGTGCATTTGGAATCCTGGGCTATAGTCCATCAAATTTTATCATAACTGCCTTGATTTTCAAATGTCCATATTCTTGTCAAAAATCATTTCTATGATGTAGTTTTCAGAATTGTTACAAAGCTATCGATAATCATGAATGCAACGTGGTCAGTTTACGAATTCAGAAATTTCATGAAAAAAGTGCATTTGGAATCCTGGGCTATAGTCCATCAAATTTTATCAAAAATGGCTTGATTTTCATATGTCCATATTTTTGTCAAAAATCATTTCTATGATGTAGTTTTCGGAATTATTACTAAGCTATCAACATTAATGAATAAAATGAGGTCATTTTACGAATTCAGAAGTTTCATGAAAAAAGTGCATTTGGAATCCTGGGCTATAGACTATCAAATTTTATCAAAAATGGCTTGATTTTCAAATGTCCATATTTTTGTCAAAAATCATTTCTATCATTTCTATCATTCATCATTTCTTCATTTTCGGAATTTTTACTTAGCTATCGATATTAATGAATAAAATGAGGTCAGTTTACGAATTCAGAAATTTCATAAAAAAAGTGCATTTGGAATCCTGGGCTATAGTTCATCAAATTTTATCAAAAATGGCTTGATTTTCAAATGTCCATATTTTTGTCAAAAATCATTTCTATGATGTAGTTTTCAGAACTATTACTAAGCTATCGATGTTTATGAATAAAATGAGGTCAGTTTACAAATTCAGGAATTTCATGAAAAAAGTGCATTTGGAATCCTGGGCTATAGTTCATCAAATTTTATCAAAAATGGCTTGATTTTCAAATGTCCATATTTTTGTCAAAAATCATTTCTATGATGTAGTTCTCAGAATTGTTACTTAGCTATCGATATAAATGAATAAAATTAGGTCAGTTTACGAATTCAGAAATTTAATGAAAAAAGTGCATTTGGAATCCTGGGCTATAGTCTATCATATTTTATCAAAAATGGCTTGATTTTCAAATGTCCATATTTCTGTCAAAAATCATTTCTATGATGTAGTTTTCAGAATTTTTATTAAGCTATCGGTATAAATGAATAGAATGAGGTCAGTTTACGAATTCAAGATTTTCATGAAAAAAGTGCATTTGGAATCCTGGGCTATAGTCCATCAAATTTTATCATAACTGCCTTGATTTTCAAATGTCCATATTCTTGTCAAAAATCATTTCTATGATGTAGTTTTCAGAATTGTTACAAAGCTATCGATAATCATGAATGCAACGTGGTCAGTTTACGAATTCAGAAATTTCATGAAAAAAGTGCATTTGGAATCCTGGGCTATAATCCATCAAATTTTATCAAAAATGGCTTGATTTTCAAATGTCCATATTTTTGTCAAAAATCATTTCTATGATGTAGTTTTCGGAATTATTACTAAGCTATCAACATTAATGAATAAAATGAGGTCATTTTACGAATTCAGAAATTTCATGAAAAAAGTGCATTTGGAATCCTGGGCTATAGACTATCAAATTTTATCAAAAATGGCTTGATTTTCAAATGTCCATATTTTTGTCAAAAATCATTTCTATCATTTCTATCATTCATCATTTCTTCATTTTCGGAATTTTTACTTAGCTATCGATATTAATGAATAAAATGAGGTCAGTTTACGAATTCAGAAATTTCATAAAAAAAGTGCATTTGGAATCCTGGGCTATAGTTCATCAAATTTTATCAAAAATGGCTTGATTTTCAAATGTCCATATTTTTGTCAAAAATCATTTCTATGATGTAGTTCTCAGAATTGTTACTTAGCTATCGATATAAATGAATAAAATTAGGTCAGTTTACGAATTCAGAAATTTAATGAAAAAAGTGCATTTGGAATCCTGGGCTATAGTCTATCATATTTTATCAAAAATGGCTTGATTTTCAAATGTCCATATTTCTGTCAAAAATCATTTCTATGATGTAGTTTTCAGAATTTTTATTAAGCTATCGGTATAAATGAATAGAATGAGGTCAGTTTACGAATTCAAGATTTTCATGAAAAAAGTGCATTTGGAATCCTGGGCTATAGTCCATCAAATTTTATCAAAAATGGCTTGATTTTCAAATGTCCATATTTTTGTCAAAAATCATTTCTCTGATGTAGTTTTCAGAACTATTACTAAGCTATCGATGTTTATGAATAAAATGAGGTCAGTTTACAAATTCAGGAATTTCATGAAAAAAGTGCATTTGGAATCCTGGGCTATAGTTCATCAAATTTTATCAAAAATGGCTTGATTTTCAAATGTCCATATTTTTGTCAAAAATCATTTCTATGATGTAGTTCTCAGAATTGTTACTTAGCTATCGATATAAATGAATAAAATTAGGTCAGTTTACGAATTCAGAAATTTAATGAAAAAAGTGCATTTGGAATCCTGGGCTATAGTCTATCATATTTTATCAAAAATGGCTTGATTTTCAAATGTCCATATTTCTGTCAAAAATCATTTCTATGATGTAGTTTTCAGAATTTTTATTAAGCTATCGGTATAAATGAATAGAATGAGGTCAGTTTACGAATTCAAGATTTTCATGAAAAAAGTGCATTTGGAATCCTGGGCTATAGTCCATCAAATTTTATCAAAAATGGCTTGATTTTCAAATGTCTGTCTATTTCTGTCAAAAATCATTTCTATGATGTAGTTTTCAAAATTGGTACTAAGCTTTTGATATTTATGAATGCAACGAGGTCAGTTTACGGATTCAGAAATTTCATGAAAAAAGTGCATTTGGAATCCTGGGCTATAGTCCATCAAATTTTATCAAAAATGGCTTGATTTTCAAATGTCCATATTTTTGTCAAAAATCATTTCTATGATGTAGTTTTCAGAATTATTACTAAGCTATCGACATTAATGAATAAAATGAGGTCATTTTACGAATTCAGAAATTTTATGAAAAAAGTGCATTTGGAATCCTGGGCTATAGTCTATCAAATTTTATCAAAAATGGCTTGATTTTCAAATGTCCATATTTTTGTCAAAAATCATTTCTATGATGTAGTTTTCAGAATTTTTATTAAGCTATCGATATTTATGAATAAAATGAGGTCATTTTACGAATTCAGAAATTTCATGAAAAAAGTGCATTTGGAATCCTGGGCTATAGTCCATCAAATTTTATCAAAAAGGGCTTGATTTTCAAATGTCGATATTTTATTCAAAAATCATTTCTATGATGTAGTTTTCAGAACTATTACTAAGCTATCGATGTTTATGAATAAAATGAGGTCAGTTTACAAATTCAGGAATTTCATGAAAAAAGTGCATTTGGAATCCTGGGCTATAGTCCATCAAATTTTATCAAAAATGGCTTGATTTTCAAATGTCCATATTTTTGTCAAAAATCATTTCTATGATGTAGTTTTCGGAATTATTACTAAGCTATCAACATTAATGAATAAAATGAGGTCATTTTACGAATTCAGAAATTTCATGAAAAAAGTGCATTTGGAATCCTGGGCTATAGACTATCAAATTTTATCAAAAATGGCTTGATTTTCAAATGTCCATATTTTTGTCAAAAATCATTTCTATCATTTCTATCATTCATCATTTCTTCATTTTCGGAATTTTTACTTAGCTATCGATATTAATGAATAAAATGAGGTCAGTTTACGAATTCAGAAATTTCATAAAAAAAGTGCATTTGGAATCCTGGGCTATAGTTCATCAAATTTTATCAAAAATGGCTTGATTTTCAAATGTCCATATTTTTGTCAAAAATCATTTCTATGATGTAGTTCTCAGAATTGTTACTTAGCTATCGATATAAATGAATAAAATTAGGTCAGTTTACGAATTCAGAAATTTAATGAAAAAAGTGCATTTGGAATCCTGGGCTATAGTCTATCATATTTTATCAAAAATGGCTTGATTTTCAAATGTCCATATTTCTGTCAAAAATCATTTCTATGATGTAGTTTTCAGAATTTTTATTAAGCTATCGGTATAAATGAATAGAATGAGGTCAGTTTACGAATTCAAGATTTTCATGAAAAAAGTGCATTTGGAATCCTGGGCTATAGTCCATCAAATTTTATCAAAAATGGCTTGATTTTCAAATGTCTGTCTATTTCTGTCAAAAATCATTTCTATGATGTAGTTTTCAAAATTGGTACTAAGCTTTTGATATTTATGAATGCAACGAGGTCAGTTTACGGATTCAGAAATTTCATGAAAAAAGTGCATTTGGAATCCTGGGCTATAGTCCATCAAATTTTATCAAAAATGGCTTGATTTTCAAATGTCCATATTTTTGTCAAAAATCATTTCTATGATGTAGTTTTCAGAATTATTACTAAGCTATCGACATTAATGAATAAAATGAGGTCATTTTACGAATTCAGAAATTTTATGAAAAAAGTGCATTTGGAATCCTGGGCTATAGTCTATCAAATTTTATCAAAAATGGCTTGATTTTCAAATGTCCATATTTTTGTCAAAAATCATTTCTATGATGTAGTTTTCAGAATTTTTATTAAGCTATCGATATTTATGAATAAAATGAGGTCATTTTACGAATTCAGAAATTTCATGAAAAAAGTGCATTTGGAATCCTGGGCTATAGTCCATCAAATTTTATCAAAAATGGCTTGATTTTCAAATGTCGATATTTTATTCAAAAATCATTTCTATGATGTAGTTTTCAGAACTATTACTAAGCTATCGATGTTTATGAATAAAATGAGGTCATTTTACGAATTCAGAAATTTTATGAAAAAAGTGCATTTGGAATCCTGGGCTATAGTCCATCAAATTTTATCAAAAATGGCTTGATTTTCAAATGTCGATATTTTATTCAAAAATCATTTCTATGATGTAGTTTTCAGAATTTTTACTAAGCTATCAACATTAATGAATAAAATGAGGTCATTTTACGAATTCAGAAATTTCATGAAAAAAGTGCATTTGGAATCCTGGGCTATAGTCTATCAAATTTTATCAAAAATGCCTTGATTTTCAAATGTCCATATTTTTGTCAAAAATCATTTCTATGATGTAGTTTTCGGAATTTGTACTAAGCTATCGATATTAATGAATACAACGAGGTCATTTTACGAATTCAGAAATTTCATGAAAAAAGTGCATTTGGAATCCTGGGCTACAGTCCATCAAATTTTATCAAAAATGGCTTGATTTTCAAATGTCCATATTTTTGTCAAAAATGATTTCTATGATGTAGTTTTCAGAATTGTTACTAAGCTATCGATATTAATGAATGCAACGAGGTCAGTTTACGAATTCAGAAATTTCATGAAAAAAGTGCATTTGGAATCCTGGGCTATAGTCCATCAAATTTTATCAAAAATGGCTTGATTTTCAAATGTCGATATTTTATTCAAAAATCATTTCTATGATGTAGTTTTCAGAATTTTTACTAAGCTATCAACATTAATGAATAAAATGAGGTCATTTTACGAATTCAGAAATTTCATGAAAAAAGTGCATTTGGAATCCTGGGCTATAGTCTATCAAATTTTATCAAAAATGCCTTGATTTTCAAATGTCCATATTTTTGTCAAAAATCATTTCTATGATGTAGTTTTCGGAATTTGTACTAAGCTATCGATATTAATGAATACAACGAGGTCATTTTACGAATTCAGAAATTTCATGAAAAAAGTGCATTTGGAATCCTGGGCTACCATCAAATTTTATCAAAAATGGCTTGATTTTCAAATGTCCATATTTTTGTCAAAAATGATTTCTATGATGTAGTTTTCAGAATTGTTACTAAGCTATCGATATTAATGAATGCAACGAGGTCAGTTTACGAATTCAGAAATTTCATGAAAAAAGTGCATTTGGAATCCTGGGCTACAGTCCATCAAATTTTATCAAAAATGGCTTGATTTTCAAATGTCCATATTTTTGTCAAAAACCATTTCTATGATGCAGTTTTCGGAATTTTTACTTAGGTATCGATATTTATGAATACAACGAGGTCATTTTACGAATTCAGAAATTTCATGAAAAAAGTGCATTTGGAATCCTGGGCTATAGTCCATCAAATTTTATCAAAAATGCCTTGATTTTCAAATGTCCATATTTTTGTCAAAAATCATTTCTATGATGTAGTTTTCGGAATTTGTACTAAGCTATCAACATTAATGAATAAAATGAGGTCATTTTACGAATTCAGAAATTTCATGAAAAAAGTGCATTTGGAATCCTGGGCTATAGTCTATCAAATTTTATCAAAAATGCCTTGATTTTCAAATGTCCATATTTTATTCAAAAATCATTTCTATGATGTAGTTTTCAGAATTTTTACTCAGCTATCGATATTTATGAATAAAATGAGGTCAGTTTACGAATTCAGAAATTTCATGAAAAAAGTGCATATGGAATCCTGGGCTATAGTCCATCAAATTTTATCAAAACTGCCTTGATTTTCAAATGTCCATATTCTTGTCAAAAATGATTTCTATGATGTAGTTTTCAGAATTGTTACTAAGCTATCGATATTAATGAATGCAACGAGGTCAGTTTACGAATTCAGAAATTTCATGAAAAAAGTGCATTTGGAATCCTGGGCTACAGTCCATCAAATTTTATCAAAAATGGCTTGATTTTCAAATGTCCATATTTTTGTCAAAAATGATTTCTATGATGTAGTTTTCAGAATTGTTACTAAGCTATCGATATTAATGAATGCAACGAGGTCAGTTTACGAATTCAGAAATTTCATGAAAAAAGTGCATTTGGAATCCTGGGCTATAGTCCATAAAATTTTATCCAAAATGGCTTGATTTTCAAATGTCCATATTTTTGTCAAAAATCATTTCTATGATGTAGTTTTCAGAATTTTTACTGAGCTATCGATATTTATGAATAAAATGAGGTCAGTTTAGAAATTCAGAAATTTCATGAAAAAAGTGCATATGGAATCCTGGGCTATAGTCCATCAAATTTTATCAAAACTGCCTTGATTTTCAAATGTCCATATTCTTGTCAAAAATCATTTCTATGATGTAGTTTTCAGAATTGTTACAAAGCTATCGATAATCATGAATGCAACGTGGTCAGTTTACGAATTCGGGAATTTCATGAAAAAAGTGCATTTGGAATCCTGGGCTATAGTCCATCAAATTTTATCATAACTGCCTTGATTTTCAAATGTCCATATTCTTGTCAAAAATCATTTCTATGATGTAGTTTTCAGAATTGTTACAAAGCTATCGATAATCATGAATGCAACGTGGTCAGTTTACGAATTCAGAAATTTCATGAAAAAAGTGCATTTGGAATCCTGGGCTATAGTCCATCAAATTTTATCAAAAATGGCTTGATTTTCAAATGTCCATATTTTTGTCAAAAATCATTTCTATGATGTAGTTTTCGGAATTATTACTAAGCTATCAACATTAATGAATAAAATGAGGTCATTTTACGAATTCAGAAATTTCATGAAAAAAGTGCATTTGGAATCCTGGGCTATAGACTATCAAATTTTATCAAAAATGGCTTGGTTTTCAAATGTCCATATTTTTGTCAAAAATCATTTCTATCATTTCTATCATTCATCATTTCTTCATTTTCGGAATTTTTACTTAGCTATCGATATTAATGAATAAAATGAGGTCAGTTTACGAATTCAGAAATTTCATAAAAAAAGTGCATTTGGAATCCTGGGCTATAGTTCATCAAATTTTATCAAAAATGGCTTGATTTTCAAATGTCCATATTTTTGTCAAAAATCATTTCTATGATGTAGTTTTCAGAACTATTACTAAGCTATCGATGTTTATGAATAAAATGAGGTCAGTTTACAAATTCAGGAATTTCATGAAAAAAGTGCATTTGGAATCCTGGGCTATAGTTCATCAAATTTTATCAAAAATGGCTTGATTTTCAAATGTCCATATTTTTGTCAAAAATCATTTCTATGATGTAGTTCTCAGAATTGTTACTTAGCTATCGATATAAATGAATAAAATTAGGTCAGTTTACGAATTCAGAAATTTAATGAAAAAAGTGCATTTGGAATCCTGGGCTATAGTCTATCATATTTTATCAAAAATGGCTTGATTTTCAAATGTCCATATTTCTGTCAAAAATCATTTCTATGATGTAGTTTTCAGAATTTTTATTAAGCTATCGGTATAAATGAATAGAATGAGGTCAGTTTACGAATTCAAGATTTTCATGAAAAAAGTGCATTTGGAATCCTGGGCTATAGTCCATCAAATTTTATCAAAAATGGCTTGATTTTCAAATGTCTGTCTATTTCTGTCAAAAATCATTTCTATGATGTAGTTTTCAAAATTGGTACTAAGCTTTTGATATTTATGAATGCAACGAGGTCAGTTTACGGATTCAGAAATTTCATGAAAAAAGTGCATTTGGAATCCTGGGCTATAGTCCATCAAATTTTATCAAAAATGGCTTGATTTTCAAATGTCCATATTTTTGTCAAAAATCATTTCTATGATGTAGTTTTCAGAATTATTACTAAGCTATCGACATTAATGAATAAAATGAGGTCATTTTACGAATTCAGAAATTTTATGAAAAAAGTGCATTTGGAATCCTGGGCTATAGTCTATCAAATTTTATCAAAAATGGCTTGATTTTCAAATGTCCATATTTTTGTCAAAAATCATTTCTATGATGTAGTTTTCAGAATTTTTATTAAGCTATCGATATTTATGAATAAAATGAGGTCATTTTACGAATTCAGAAATTTCATGAAAAAAGTGCATTTGGAATCCTGGGCTATAGTCCATCAAATTTTATCAAAAATGGCTTGATTTTCAAATGTCGATATTTTATTCAAAAATCATTTCTATGATGTAGTTTTCAGAACTATTACTAAGCTATCGATGTTTATGAATAAAATAAGGTCAGTTTACAAATTCAGGAATTTCATGAAAAAAGTGCATTTGGAATCCTGGGCTATAGTCCATCAAATTTTATCAAAAATGGCTTGATTTTCAAATGTCGATATTTTATTCAAAAATCATTTCTATGATGTAGTTTTCAGAATTTTTACTAAGCTATCAACATTAATGAATAAAATGAGGTCATTTTACGAATTCAGAAATTTCATGAAAAAAGTGCATTTGGAATCCTGGGCTACAGTCCATCAAATTTTATCAAAAATGGCTTGATTTTCAAATGTCCATATTTTTGTCAAAAATGATTTCTATGATGTAGTTTTCAGAATTGTTACTAAGCTATCGATATTAATGAATGCAACGAGGTCAGTTTACGAATTCAGAAATTTCATGAAAAAAGTGCATTTGGAATCCTGGGCTATAGTCCATCAAATTTTATCAAAAATGGCTTGATTTTCAAATGTCGATATTTTATTCAAAAATCATTTCTATGATGTAGTTTTCAGAATTTTTACTAAGCTATCAACATTAATGAATAAAATGAGGTCATTTTACGAATTCAGAAATTTCATGAAAAAAGTGCATTTGGAATCCTGGGCTATAGTCTATCAAATTTTATCAAAAATGCCTTGATTTTCAAATGTCCATATTTTTGTCAAAAATCATTTCTATGATGTAGTTTTCGGAATTTGTACTAAGCTATCGATATTAATGAATACAACGAGGTCATTTTACGAATTCAGAAATTTCATGAAAAAAGTGCATTTGGAATCCTGGGCTACCATCAAATTTTATCAAAAATGGCTTGATTTTCAAATGTCCATATTTTTGTCAAAAATGATTTCTATGATGTAGTTTTCAGAATTGTTACTAAGCTATCGATATTAATGAATGCAACGAGGTCAGTTTACGAATTCAGAAATTTCATGAAAAAAGTGCATTTGGAATCCTGGGCTACAGTCCATCAAATTTTATCAAAAATGGCTTGATTTTCAAATGTCCATATTTTTGTCAAAAACCATTTCTATGATGCAGTTTTCGGAATTTTTACTTAGGTATCGATATTTATGAATACAACGAGGTCATTTTACGAATTCAGAAATTTCATGAAAAAAGTGCATTTGGAATCCTGGTCTATAGTCCATCAAATTTTATCAAAAATGCCTTGATTTTCAAATGTCCATATTTTTGTCAAAAATCATTTCTATGATGTAGTTTTCGGAATTTGTACTAAGCTATCAACATTAATGAATAAAATGAGGTCATTTTACGAATTCAGAAATTTCATGAAAAAAGTGCATTTGGAATCCTGGGCTATAGTCTATCAAATTTTATCAAAAATGCCTTGATTTTCAAATGTCCATATTTTATTCAAAAATCATTTCTATGATGTAGTTTTCAGAATTTTTACTCAGCTATCGATATTTATGAATAAAATGAGGTCAGTTTACGAATTCAGAAATTTCATGAAAAAAGTGCATTTGGAATCCTGGGCTATAGTCCATCAAATTTTATCCAAAAAGCCTTGATTTTCAAATGTCCATATTTTTGTCAAAAATGATTTCTATGATGTAGTTTTCAGAATTGTTACTAAGCTATCGATATTAATGAATGCAACGAGGTCAGTTTACGAATTCAGAAATTTCATGAAAAAAGTGCATTTGGAATCCTGGGCTACAGTCCATCAAATTTTATCAAAAATGGCTTGATTTTCAAATGTCCATATTTTTGTCAAAAATGATTTCTATGATGTAGTTTTCAGAATTGTTACTAAGCTATCGATATTAATGAATGCAACGAGGTCAGTTTACGAATTCAGAAATTTCATGAAAAAAGTGCATTTGGAATCCTGGGCTATAGTCCATAAAATTTTATCAAAAATGGCTTGATTTTCAAATGTCCATATTTTTGTCAAAAATCATTTCTATGATGTAGTTTTCAGAATTTTTACTGAGCTATCGATATTTATGAATAAAATGAGGTCAGTTTAGAAATTCAGAAATTTCATGAAAAAAGTGCATATGGAATCCTGGGCTATAGTCCATCAAATTTTATCAAAACTGCCTTGATTTTCAAATGTCCATATTCTTGTCAAAAATCATTTCTATGATGTAGTTTTCAGAATTGTTACAAAGCTATCGATAATCATGAATGCAACGTGGTCAGTTTACGAATTCGGGAATTTCATGAAAAAAGTGCATTTGGAATCCTGGGCTATAGTCCATCAAATTTTATCAAAAATGGCTTGATTTTCAAATGTCCATATTTTTGTCAAAAACCATTTCTATGATGCAGTTTTCGGAATTTTTACTTAGGTATCGATATTTATGAATACAACGAGGTCATTTTACGAATTCAGAAATTTCATGAAAAAAGTGCATTTGGAATCCTGGGCTATAGTCCATCAAATTTTATCAAAAATGCCTTGATTTTCAAATGTCCATATTTTTGTCAAAAATCATTTCTATGATGTAGTTTTCGGAATTTGTACTAAGCTATCAACATTAATGAATAAAATGAGGTCATTTTACGAATTCAGAAATTTCATGAAAAAAGTGCATTTGGAATCCTGGGCTATAGTCTATCAAATTTTATCAAAAATGCCTTGATTTTCAAATGTCCATATTTTATTCAAAAATCATTTCTATGATGTAGTTTTCAGAATTTTTACTCAGCTATCGATATTTATGAATAAAATGAGGTCAGTTTACGAATTCAGAAATTTCATGAAAAAAGTGCATTCGGAATCCTGGGCTATAGTCCATCAAATTTTATCCAAAAAGCCTTGATTTTCAAATGTCCATATTTTTGTCAAAAATGATTTCTATGATGTAGTTTTCAGAATTGTTACTAAGCTATCGATATTAATGAATGCAACGAGGTCAGTTTACGAATTCAGAAATTTCATGAAAAAAGTGCATTTGGAATCCTGGGCTACAGTCCATCAAATTTTATCAAAAATGGCTTGATTTTCAAATGTCCATATTTTTGTCAAAAATGATTTCTATGATGTAGTTTTCAGAATTGTTACTAAGCTATCGATATTAATGAATGCAACGAGGTCAGTTTACGAATTCAGAAATTTCATGAAAAAAGTGCATTTGGAATCCTGGGCTATAGTCCATAAAATTTTATCAAAAATGGCTTGATTTTCAAATGTCCATATTTTTGTCAAAAACCATTTCTATGATGCAGTTTTCGGAATTTTTACTTAGGTATCGATATTTATGAATACAACGAGGTCATTTTACGAATTCAGAAATTTCATGAAAAAAGTGCATTTGGAATCCTGGGCTACCATCAAATTTTATCAAAAATGGCTTGATTTTCAAATGTCCATATTTTTGTCAAAAATGATTTCTATGATGTAGTTTTCAGAATTGTTACTAAGCTATCGATATTAATGAATGCAACGAGGTCAGTTTACGAATTCAGAAATTTCATGAAAAAAGTGCATTTGGAATCCTGGGCTACAGTCCATCAAATTTTATCAAAAATGCCTTGATTTTCAAATGTCCATATTTTATTCAAAAATCATTTCTATGATGTAGTTTTCAGAATTTTTACTCAGCTATCGATATTTATGAATAAAATGAGGTCAGTTTACGAATTCAGAAATTTCATGAAAAAAGTGCATTTGGAATCCTGGGCTATAGTCCATCAAATTTTATCCAAAAAGCCTTGATTTTCAAATGTCCATATTTTTGTCAAAAATGATTTCTATGATGTAGTTTTCAGAATTGTTACTAAGCTATCGATATTAATGAATGCAACGAGGTCAGTTTACGAATTCAGAAATTTCATGAAAAAAGTGCATTTGGAATCCTGGGCTGCAGTCCATCAAATTTTATCAAAAATGGCTTGATTTTCAAATGTCCATATTTTTGTCAAAAATGATTTCTATGATGTAGTTTTCAGAATTGTAACTAAGCTATCGATATTAATGAATGCAACGAGGTCAGTTTACGAATTCAGAAATTTCATGAAAAAAGTGCATTTGGAATCCTGGGCTATAGTCCATAAAATTTTATCAAAAATGGCTTGATTTTCAAATGTCCATATTTTTGTCAAAAATCATTTCTATGATGTAGTTTTCAGAATTTTTACTGAGCTATCGATATTTATGAATAAAATGAGGTCAGTTTAGAAATTCAGAAATTTCATGAAAAAAGTGCATATGGAATCCTGGGCTATAGTCCATCAAATTTTATCAAAAATGCCTTGATTTTCAAATGTCCATATTTTTGTCAAAAATCATTTCTATGATGTAGTTTTCGGAATTTGTACTAAGCTATCAACATTAATGAATAAAATGAGGTCATTTTACGAATTCAGAAATTTCATGAAAAAAGTGCATTTGGAATCCTGGGCTATAGTCTATCAAATTTTATCAAAAATGCCTTGATTTTCAAATGTCCATATTTTATTCAAAAATCATTTCTATGATGTAGTTTTCAGAATTGTTACTAAGCTATCGATATTAATGATTGCAACGAGGTCAGTTTACGAATTCAGAAATTTCATGAAAAAAGTGCATTTGGAATCCTGGGCTACAGTCCATCAAATTTTATCAAAAATGGCTTGATTTTCAAATGTCCATATTTTTGTCAAAAATGATTTCTATGATGTAGTTTTCAGAATTGTTACTAAGCTATCGATATTAATGAATGCAACGAGGTCAGTTTACGAATTCAGAAATTTCATGAAAAAAGTGCATTTGGAATCCTGGGCTATAGTCCATAAAATTTTATCAAAAATGGCTTGATTTTCAAATGTCCATATTTTTGTCAAAAATCATTTCTATGATGTAGTTTTCAGAATTTTTACTGAGCTATCGATATTTATGAATAAAATGAGGTCAGTTTAGAAATTCAGAAATTTCATGAAAAAAGTGCATATGGAATCCTGGGCTATAGTCCATCAAATTTTATCAAAACTGCCTTGATTTTCAAATGTCCATATTCTTGTCAAAAATCATTTCTATGATGTAGTTTTCAGAATTGTTACAAAGCTATCGATAATCATGAATGCAACGTGGTCAGTTTACGAATTCGGGAATTTCATGAAAAAAGTGCATTTGGAATCCTGGGCTATAGTCCATCAAATTTTATCATAACTGCCTTGATTTTCAAATGTCCATATTCTTGTCAAAAATCATTTCTATGATGTAGTTTTCAGAATTGTTACAAAGCTATCGATAATCATGAATGCAACGTGGTCAGTTTACGAATTCAGGAATTTCATGAAAAAAGTGCATTTGGAATCCTGGGCCATAGTCCATCAAATTTTATCAAAACTGCCTTGATTTTCAAATGTCCATATTCTTGTCAAAAATCATTTCTATGGTGTAGTTTTCAGAATTAATACTAAGCAATCGATATTTATGAATGCAACGAGCTCAGTTTACGAATTCAGAAATTTCATAAAAAAGTGCATTTGGAATCCTGGGCTATAGTCCATCAAATTTTATCAAAAATGGCTTGATTTTCAATTGTCCATATTTTTGTCAAAAATCATTTCTATGATGTAGTTTTCAGAATTGATTCTTAGCTATCGATATTAATGAATGCAACGGGCTCTGTTTACGAATTCAGAAATTTCATGAAAAAAGTGCATTTGGAATCCTGGGCTATAGTCCATCAAATTTTATCAAAAATGGCTTGATTTTCAAATGTCCATATTTTTGTCAAAAATCATTTCTATGATGTAGTTTTCAGAATTGATTCTTAGCTATCGATATTAATGAATGCAACGAGCTCAGTTTACGAATTCAGAAATTTCATAAAAAAGTGCATTTGGAATCCTGGGCTATAGTCCATCAAATTTTATCAAAAATGGCTTGATTTTCAAATGTCGATATTTTATTCAAAAATCATTTCTATGATGTAGTTTTCAGAATTTTTACTCAGCTATCGATATTTATGAATAAAATGAGGTCAGTTTACGAATTCAGAAATTTCATGAAAAAAGTGCATTTGGAATCCTGGGCTATAGTCTATCAAATTTTATCAAAAATGGCTTGATTTTCAAATGTCCATATTTTTGTCAAAAATGAATTCTATGATGTAATTTTTTGAATTGTTACTAAGCTATCGATATTAATGAACAAAATGATGTCAGTTTACGTATTCAGAAATTTCATGAAAAAAATTGCATTTGGAATCCTGGGCTATAGTCCATCAAATTTTATTAAAAGTGGCTTGATTTTCAAATGTCCATATTTTTGTCAAAAATGAATTCTATGATGTAATTTTTTGAATTGTTACTAAGCTATCGATATTAATGAACAAAATGATGTCAGTTTACGTATTCAGAAATTTCATGAAAAAAATTGCATTTGGAATCCTGGGCTATAGTCCATCAAATTTTATTAAAAGTGGCTTGATTTTCAAATGTCCATATTTTTGTCAAAAATCAATTCTATGATGTAATTTTTTGAATTGTTACTAAGCTATCGATATTAATGAATGCAACGAGATCAGTTTACGAATTCAGGAATTTCATGAAAAAAGTGCATTTGGAATCCTGGGCTATAGTCCATCAAATTTTATCAAAAGTGGCTTGATTTTCAAATGTCCATATTTTTGTCAAAAATGAATTCTATGATGTAATTTTTTGAATTGTTACTAAGCTATCGATATTAATGAACAAAATGATGTCAGTTTACGTATTCAGAAATTTCATGAAAAAAATTGCATTTGGAATCCTGGGCTATAGTCCATCAAATTTTATCAAAAATGGCTTGATTTTCAAATGTCTGTCTATTTCTGTCAAAAATCATTTCTATGATGTAGTTTTCAAAATTGGTACTAAGCTTTTGATATTTATGAATGCAACGAGGTCAGTTTACGGATTCAGAAATTTCATGAAAAAAGTGCATTTGGAATCCTGGGCTATAGTCCATCAAATTTTATCAAAAATGGCTTGATTTTCAAATGTCCATATTTTTGTCAAAAATCATTTCTATGACGTTGTTTTCAGAATTGTTACTAAGCTATCGACATTTATGAATAAAATGAGGTCAGTTTACGAATTCAGAAATTTCATGAAAAAAGTGCATTTGGAATACTGGGCTATAGTCTATCAAATTTTATCAAAAATGGCTTGATTTTCAAATGTCCATATTTTTGTCAAAAATGAATTCTATGATGTAATTTTTTGAATTGTTACTAAGCTATCGATATTAATGAACAAAATGATGTCAGTTTACGTATTCAGAAATTTCATGAAAAAAATTGCATTTGGAATCCTGGGCTATAGTCCATCAAATTTTATTAAAAGTGGCTTGATTTTCAAATGTCCATATTTTTGTCAAAAATGAATTCTATGATGTAATTTTTTGAATTGTTACTAAGCTATCGATATTAATGAACAAAATGATGTCAGTTTACGTATTCAGAAATTTCATGAAAAAAATTGCATTTGGAATCCTGGGCTATAGTCCATCAAATTTTATTAAAAGTGGCTTGATTTTCAAATGTCCATATTTTTGTCAAAAATCAATTCTATGATGTAATTTTTTGAATTGTTACTAAGCTATCGATATTAATGAATGCAACGAGATCAGTTTACGAATTCAGGAATTTCATGAAAAAAGTGCATTTGGAATCCTGGGCTATAGTCCATCAAATTTTATCAAAAGTGGCTTGATTTTCAAATGTCCATATTTTTGTCAAAAATGAATTCTATGATGTAATTTTTTGAATTGTTACTAAGCTATCGATATTAATGAACAAAATGATGTCAGTTTACGTATTCAGAAATTTCATGAAAAAAATTGCATTTGGAATCCTGGGCTATAGTCCATCAAATTTTATCAAAAATGGCTTGATTTTCAAATGTCTGTCTATTTCTGTCAAAAATCATTTCTATGATGTAGTTTTCAAAATTGGTACTAAGCTTTTGATATTTATGAATGCAACGAGGTCAGTTTACGGATTCAGAAATTTCATGAAAAAAGTGCATTTGGAATCCTGGGCTATAGTCCATCAAATTTTATCAAAAATGGCTTGATTTTCAAATGTCCATATTTTTGTCAAAAATCATTTCAATGACGTTGTTTTCAGAATTGTTACTAAGCTATCGACATTTATGAATAAAATGAGGTCAGTTTACGAATTCAGAAATTTAATGAAAAAAGTGCATTTGGAATCCTGGGCTATAGTCCATCAAATTTTATCAAAAGTGGCTTGATTTTCAAATGTCCATATTTTTGTCAAAAATCAATTCTATGATGTAATTTTTTGAATTGTTACTAAGCTATCGATATTAATGAACAAAATGATGTCAGTTTACGAATTCAGAAATTTCACGAAAAAAGTGCATTTGGAATCCTGGGCTACAGTCCATCAAATTTTATCAAAAATGGCTTGATTTTCAAATGTCTGACTATTTCTGTCAAAAATCATTTCTATGATGTAGTTTTCAAAATTGGTACTAAGCTTTTGATATTTATGAATGCAACGAGGTCAGTTTACGGATTCAGAAATTTCATGAAAAAAGTGCATTTGGAATCCTGGGCTATAGTCCATCAAATTTTATCATAACTGCCTTGATTTTCAAATGTCCATATTTTTGTCAAAAATCAATTCTATGATGTAATTTTTTGAATTGTTACTAAGCTATCGATATTAATGAATGCAACGAGATCAGTTTACGAATTCAGGAATTTCATGAAAAAAGTGCATTTGGAATCCTGGGCTATAGTCCATCAAATTTTATCAAAAGTGGCTTGATTTTCAAATGTCCATATTTTTGTCAAAAATCAATTCTATGATGTAATTTTTTGAATTGTTACTAAGCTATCGATATTAATGAACAAAATGATGTCAGTTTACGAATTCAGAAATTTCACGAAAAAAGTGCATTTGGAATCCTGGGCTACAGTCCATCAAATTTTATCAAAAATGGCTTGATTTTCAAATGTCCATATTTTTGTCAAAAATCATTTCTATGATGTAGTTTTCAGAATTTTTACTGAGCTATCGATATTTATGAATAAAATGAGGTCAGTTTAGAAATTCAGAAATTTCATGAAAAAAGTGCATATGGAATCCTGGGCTATAGTCCATCAAATTTTATCAAAACTGCCTTGATTTTCAAATGTCCATATTCTTGTCAAAAATCATTTCTATGATGTAGTTTTCAGAATTGTTACAAAGCTATCGATAATCATGAATGCAACGTGGTCAGTTTACGAATTCGGGAATTTCATGAAAAAAGTGCATTTGGAATCCTGGGCTATAGTCCATCAAATTTTATCATAACTGCCTTGATTTTCAAATGTCCATATTCTTGTCAAAAATCATTTCTATGATGTAGTTTTCAGAATTGTTACAAAGCTATCGATAATCATGAATGCAACGTGGTCAGTTTACGAATTCAGGAATTTCATGAAAAAAGTGCATTTGGAATCCTGGGCCATAGTCCATCAAATTTTATCAAAACTGCCTTGATTTTCAAATGTCCATATTCTTGTCAAAAATCATTTCTATGATGTAGTTTTCAGAATTGTTACAAAGCTATCGATAATCATGAATGCAACGTGGTCAGTTTACGAATTCAGGAATTTCATGAAAAAAGTGCATTTGGAATCCTGGGCTATAGTCCATAAAATTTTATCAAAAATGGCTTGATTTTCAAATGTCCATATTTTTGTCAAAAATCATTTCTATGGTGTAGTTTTCAGAATTAATACTAAGCAATCGATATTTATGAATGCAACGAGCTCAGTTTACGAATTCAGAAATTTCATAAAAAAGTGCATTTGGAATCCTGGGCTATAGTCCATCAAATTTTATCAAAAATGGCTTGATTTTCAATTGTCCATATTTTTGTCAAAAATCATTTCTATGATGTAGTTTTCAGAATTGATTCTTAGCTATCGATATTAATGAATGCAACGGGCTCTGTTTACGAATTCAGAAATTTCATGAAAAAAGTGCATTTGGAATCCTGGGCTATAGTCCATCAAATTTTATCAAAAATGGCTTGATTTTCAAATGTCGATATTTTATTCAAAAATCATTTCTATGATGTAGTTTTCAGAATTATTACTAAGCTATCGACATTAATGAATAAAATGAGGTCATTTTACGAATTCAGAAATTTCATGAAAAAAATTGCATTTGGAATCCTGGGCTATAGTCCATCAAATTTTATTAAAAGTGGCTTGGTTTTCAAATGTCCATATTTTTGTCAAAAATGAATTCTATGATGTAATTTTTTGAATTGTTACTAAGCTATCGATATTAATGAACAAAATGATGTCAGTTTACGTATTCAGAAATTTCATGAAAAAAATTGGATTTGGAATCCTGGGCTATAGTCCATCAAATTTTATTAAAAGTGGCTTGATTTTCAAATGTCCATATTTTTGTCAAAAATCAATTCTATGATGTAATTTTTTGAATTGTTACTAAGCTATCGATATTAATGAACAAAATGATGTCAGTTTACGTATTCAGAAATTTCATGAAAAAAATTGCATTTGGAATCCTGGGCTATAGTCCATCAAATTTTATTAAAAGTGGCTTGGTTTTCAAATGTCCATATTTTTGTCAAAAATGAATTCTATGATGTAATTTTTTGAATTGTTACTAAGCTATCGATATTAATGAACAAAATGATGTCAGTTTACGTATTCAGAAATTTCATGAAAAAAATTGCATTTGGAATCCTGGGCTATAGTCCATCAAATTTTATCAAAAATGGCTTGATTTTCAAATGTCTGTCTATTTCTGTCAAAAATCATTTCTATGATGTAGTTTTCAAAATTGGTACTAAGCTTTTGATATTTATGAATGCAACGAGATCAGTTTACGAATTCAGGAATTTCATGAAAAAAGTGCATTTGGAATCCTGGGCTATAGTCCATCAAATTTTATCAAAAGTGGCTTGATTTTCAAATGTCCATATTTTTGTCAAAAATCAATTCTATGATGTAATTTTTTGAATTGTTACTAAGCTATCGATATTAATGAACAAAATGATGTCAGTTTACGAATTCAGAAATTTCACGAAAAAAGTGCATTTGGAATCCTGGGCTACAGTCCATCAAATTTTATCAAAAATGGCTTGATTTTCAAATGTCTGTCTATTTCTGTCAAAAATCATTTCTATGATGTAGTTTTCAAAATTGGTACTAAGCTTTTGATATTTATGAATGCAACGAGGTCAGTTTACGGATTCAGAAATTTCATGAAAAAAGTGCATTTGGAATCCTGGGCTATAGTCCATCAAATTTTATCAAAAATGGCTTGATTTTCAAATGTCCATATTTTATTCAAAAATCATTTCTATGATGTAGTTTTCAGAATTATTACTAAGCTATCGACATTAATGAATAAAATGAGGTCATTTTACGAATTCAGAAATTTCATGAAAAAAATTGCATTTGGAATCCTGGGCTATAGTCCATCAAATTTTATTAAAAGTGGCTTGATTTTCAAATGTCCATATTTTATTCAAAAATCATTTCTATGATGTAGTTTTCAGAATTATTACTAAGCTATCGACATTAATGAACAAAATGATGTCAGTTTACGTATTCAGAAATTTCATGAAAAAAATTGCATTTGGAATCCTGGGCTATAGTCCATCAAATTTTATTAAAAGTGGCTTGATTTTCAAATGTCCATATTTTTGTCAAAAATCAATTCTATGATGTAATTTTTTGAATTGTTACTAAGCTATCGATATTAATGAATGCAACGAGATCAGTTTACGAATTCAGGAATTTCATGAAAAAAGTGCATTTGGAATCCTGGGCTATAGTCCATCAAATTTTATCAAAAGTGGCTTGATTTTCAAATGTCCATATTTTTGTCAAAAATCAATTCTATGATGTAATTTTTTGAATTGTTACTAAGCTATCGATATTAATGAACAAAATGATGTCAGTTTACGAATTCAGAAATTTCACGAAAAAAGTGCATTTGGAATCCTGGGCTACAGTCCATCAAATTTTATCAAAAATGGCTTGATTTTCAAATGTCTGTCTATTTCTGTCAAAAATCATTTCTATGATGTAGTTTTCAAAATTGGTACTAAGCTTTTGATATTTATGAATGCAACGAGGTCAGTTTACGGATTCAGAAATTTCATGAAAAAAGTGCATTTGGAATCCTGGGCTATAGTCCATCAAATTTTATCAAAAATGGCTTGATTTTCAAATGTCCATATTTTTGTCAAAAATCATTCCTATGATGTAGTTTTCAGAATTATTACTAAGCAATCGAAATTAATGAATAAAATGAGGTCAGTTTACGAATTCAGAAATTTCATGAAAAAAGTGCGTTTGGAATCCTGGGCTATAGTCCATCAAATTTTATCAAAAATGGCTTGATTTTCAAATGTCCATATTTTTGTCAAAAATCATTCCTATGATGTAGTTTTCAGAATTGTTACTAAGCTATCGACATTTATGAATGCAACGAGGTCAGTTTACGAATTCAAAAATTTCATGAAAAAAGTACAGCCAGTCGGTAGCTGCTTACAGCCTACTCTAGGCGAGCATTTAAACTTTTATCCATTAACTCTAAATCATTTAATTAAAGTTAATAAGAAAATTTGTCCCACAAGTTTTGGGCAAAATTACCTTTGGAATTAAATGTCCATCTATCGGCGAATAGCCAAAGCTACCAGTTGAATCACAATATTGTTTCGTCATGCATATCGTTAAACCACATTAGTTCTCCATTGACGCACTGGCTCTGCTCTTCGTTCTTTGTTGCTGTCATATTCATTTGAGAAAAAATAACTCAACGAAGCTCTTTCCACAATACATCCACACAAAATGACACATGAAAAATAATATGGCTGCCAAGCAAATAGTATCGTCGGAGAAGAAAAAACTCGGTTGAAGTGGGAAAGTGCCGAAGAATTTTCCGAAAATCCTGCAAGATAAATATAAAATTTCCTATTTTATACAGAGTTTAAGTGTATGGCAATAAAAATCTGTCCATTTTTCGTGAGCAAAATGCGTGCGTGCATTGAAATATAGCAGCGCAAAGCAGAGTGCAGTGCAACATTAGGAGAAGAAAAAGTGTGAAAGCAAAAAAAAGGTCTTTATTTTTGTGAGAAAAATCTGTGAAACAAAAAAGGTGGATTTTCTTCTCATGGAAAATAACCGAATGCAGTTAAGGTAAAAGCGTTCTAAATTGCAACTCTATGGAAATTAGCTGGACGTGCACGAGTGGCACGCAAATAACATGACGGCTTCCAACTAAAGAAATATTGAGAACAAAATTATCGGCAGCCATAATCGCCCATTTAATCATTTGCTTCGTCGCGATTAATTCAGTACATAATTGATTAGGCTTTTTATTTACGTTTCTTGTATTGCCTCAAAAGGCTTCCGAAATTTTGGAGTCCATAATCCGTAGGAGGATTTGCATTGGAACAAAAGACATGGATACAGAAACGCCAGATATTCGTCAGGTAAGTGCTTTCAACCATTTTTCATTTTATTTTAAGGGCATAGAGAAGCAGCATTTTTTAATTGTTAAAAGTGCAGGCGAGTTTTGGCAGTAAGCATCCACTTTGTTGCCAGTTGGGCGAGACCGTCTGTGCACCTTGAGTTGACACAGAATTCACAAATAGTGAAAAAAGAAAACATTACTGTGACGATGAGAGGTGACGTAAGCCGACATCGGGGAATGATTCGTCGTCGTCGTCGTCTCTGTAGTTGTCAATTTTGTATGTATTTTTGGCCTTAGTCGTTTTTCCTTTTGCGGAATGCTGCTGATGACGATTCTTTTAAACGATTCAGTGAATAGAATCGGTCAGTCAATCAGTCACATTCACTTGTTGGCGAATAATAAAAACCATTACGAACAGACAGGAAGGAGAGTGTTGCCATAATATGAGAACAAGCAGCCATCACAAGAAGGAGGTGGTCTGCCATGGGCAGGGTTACCAACTCTTTTGAGATTTGAGGATTTGTTGATATTGAGTTCGAACCACAATTCAGTACGGGTGGATAAGACTCATGAATAAGCAGTTGGCAAAATACAACTTACTAGGTGCTTAACTAAGACTCTTGTTTTTTTTTCAAATTTTATTGGAAATATCTTTCTGGACTTTCGATTTAAGCGTTACCAGGTAAGTTTTAACGGATTTGGTTGCGTTAGGCCGAGCGTTGTAATGCTGTAGAATCATTTTTTGTTAATCTGGGTTTCAATAGTACTATATAACACAGCACTACCTCCACAGCATGATTGTTTGACCGAGTCAATTACTTTCTTTTGTTAGAGTTGATATAATGAATCCATTTTTCATCACCCGTCACGATGCCATGAAGAAAACCCTTCCTTTTTTGCCGCAGGAGCAGTTGTTCACAGGTGAAAAAACGATGCTCAACGTCCCTTGGCCTCAAATCGTATGTAACCCAAATTCCCTGCTTTGTATTCATTCCCAACGCACAGATCCTCGACAATCAATACCTCCAATCCACGGGGACGGTCGTCAACTTGGAAATCACCGTCTTGAAAACGACGGAACCAATCACGTCACTTTTTTTCACTTAGAGGACCATATTCGTAAACTTTTCGGAGCTCTCGATGCACTTCAGCCGCTTCGCTTTTTTGCGCCCCTTATACTTATAAGTTGATTTAGGTTTCTTCAAATTTTTGCTTGGCTATTATTTTCTTGCACTTATGAAGGAGTTTTTTAAGAGCGACTCTTGAAGAAAGTCTAGCCTTCTTTAAAAAGCTTCGTATTATTTGGGCACGAACATCTATTCCGCCAGTATTTGGAATCTCATAAAGTATCTTTAACGCTCTCTGCCTAGGATTTTGGGTTACATCTCGAACAATTCTCCTTGTCATTCTGTCATAAATCTTACTTAATCGCACAGTTCTTGGTTTATTTTCCAATGATCCTCCGCTATTGTAATTTTTGAACAGTTGCCTTCGCAAAATTTTCTATTCGACCGATCTCTTTCATTGACTTTGACTTTTTTTTTTAAAGCCAACTGTTGCCATATTTTTCGTTCTTAAAAGAGATTGCCTATGCTACATTTTATCTTTACAGCTTCGAAAGTTTTATAGGCCTAACCGAATGTTGGCTTTTGAAAACAATGTATGAGCTTGCGTAGTTCTATATGAAAATATGTCCAATATTTTCGTGCTGATTAGTTTTAGGTCCATCGATTCTGAGCAGACTCTTTGGCTTCAAATTGAACAAGTCTAGCTTCTAAACCCTTCCCAATTTGTTTGCGCTCACAAGAGCTATACCAAACCATTGATGTGGACACACAACAAGGCCAGTGCGTAGTCAAAGCTCTTAAAGCTTACATTAATTGCGTGCCGTGGAGATCAGGTTATTGTCCGCGGTCATGGCCCTTGCAGTGTTCCTCAGATCAACTTTAATGAGCAAATTGTCAAGACAATTAATACGGTGAGTTTAAACTGAGACTCTGAAATAGTATATAAATTGACACCAGGCCTAGAGCAACCTAAACTGATGAAATAAGCTGCCACCAGCTGTTTTTCTCGTTCTCTTAACCTTTTTAGCTTCCAATGCATTCTCATCAAGACGAAGGATGTCTTGGAGCAACGTTAACAAAGTGATTACAAACATTTTCTCATTTATCGTACGACTCTTTGTTTTTTCGAAACACATTTGACTGAGTGATTAAAATGCATTTAACTGATTTTATTTTACATTAATACTATTTGCATATTTCGTTTTTGAAAACACTTAAAGAAGCTTAAGCTTCTTTCCATCCTTCAAGGGGAAACTTCTTTCAGTTGGTTAGACCAAACATTCTCCAATCCACGATTGCTCGATCAGTATTGTTGCACATTTCTTCAAGTCGGCGGATTTTTGACTTCGGGTTAGATTTACATCTTCTCCATAAGCCATCGTCGCAAACTGTACGGTATAACCTAATAAGAATTCGTCTTTCGTGGGCCCCTAAAATCCGCCCTGCTGTGTTGCTTATCGCATCATGAGCAAAATGAGGTGTTTTTTGGAGCATAAATTGTATCTTTTGAATAAGAGTGTAGGTTTCATCCTAGGGCTGAGTCTTCATCGAATCCTTCACTACCTTAGTACTATTGTCGACGATTCATTTATGCTTCTTTCAAGGCTGATCGGTTTTTTGTCGATGAACCTCATTAGTAGGCCAGTAGGAATGTAGAAGAGTGAGAGAGTTATGACTTATAATTAATAATACGAAGAAGAAAGTGCTTTTCATGTATTTTATAAATGCGGATCGGTTATATTTGGAAATAATTATCAATTTTTTTTATACTGAAAGTCGCCATTTTAATCTTTTGGAGACATTCAAAGCTGAGTCAATTTTTGTTAAAATCTTTATACTTAGTATTTCTATGCTTTTCCAAATGATGTATTTGGAGCAAAGTGTCTTTTTGAGTTTGCATCGAATGATTCGTAGGCATATTTTCATCACGCCTTAGATAAAAAGAGAAATTTACAAGCAAAATGATTAGTTAATTTATCATTATCGAATCACTGTGAAATGAAGTAAATGTGACAGCTAAATTAACAGGTACAGACAGATCAAATTAATATAGTTACTTAAATTAGTAGCAGTGCTTTCCTCTGGCATATCTTACGACACTATTATTTTCTGGTTTATGGAACAATTTACGTTATGCATATGCACAGATTTGAACACAGAAATGTGGAAACCCTGCCCACATATGATTGTGCCTTTGTAAATAATAGTAGTTAACATTTCGCTGTATTTTTTTTTATACGGTTTACAATACGCGTTCACCACCACTAGTTAGCCATAATTTTGATCGATGATTCAATGTAAATAGAAATTCTTTGTCTGAAGAAAGACACATCTTGGATTCGAAATGCCGACTGTTTTAAGAAAAATCTGTTATCTAATCATTTAACTAAAAAGTTAAGTATTGTCATAACAACTTAATGCAGCTGGCATGTTCGACAAGTACCTGCCGGGCAGAATACTGACTTGTACGAAAATTCACAGTCGAACTTGTAACTTTCAACTATATTATATGTTTGCTATAGGCTTGCTTACTACCCACTATATTTGAATCAAAAGTAGGCGTAATTCAGACTCGTTTGTTCCCACATGCAAACCTGTACGAGTATATGCATCAGTCATCGCTGAACATGCCATTAAAATAAATGTTTGCATCTAACCAATACTTAGTTCAGTTGACCATGTGCTGACTAAATACGCCTTCGACTTAAATTTTTTTCGTTTTATGTTTGTTTAGTTAGAAATGGATTTAGTAATTTTTTTTTATTTTTTTAAGAGTTTATTTATGAACTTGGAACGAAGTAAAAAAATGCCATTAGGTTTACTTTCCTGTTGGTAATGTGTTGATTTGACTCTTTTTCGAAAAAACTTTGAATCATCTGCAACACCTTCGCAGAGGATCGCTTTAAGAAAAAAATTCCAGTTTTAGAAGGTAAATTAGCTTTTCAAAATGTGGACTATAAGATCCACTTTTCAACTCCCTAACTGACATATAAAGCCTCAACATTAGGTCATTGCATATTAAAGTTGTTGAAACATGTGAAATGATGGTATCTGATTGCATTTATTTACTAGGAGCAATCTTAAAGTAATGATAATCAGATCTTTCTAGGGGTTATAAAATCTTTAAAAATAGTTGTGATGACCTGCTTGTACCTCCATTGCTCATATTATCCATGGAAACTACATTTATGAACAAGAAGCATGAAATGAAATCAAGTCATCTGTCTGGAAGAAATGGTAAATTCATTGGGGAAATCTGCGCCTACCTTTTAAGCAATGCACACTACGCAACAACTAGTTGATAGTGGTTGATAGAGGATTGAGTTCTTCTTCCCTTTTTACCACGAACCTTTAACATTCTTGATTGAAGAGTTTTAAAATGTTTTTAAGTCAATATTCGTGGGATTTAGTCCCATTCAGTTTTATTGGCATCTTTAAGGTCTCCGAGGTTATTGATTTGTCGCCCGCCTTGGTATACAGACTTGGAGAGATAACCCAAAACATTCTGCATGTTGAGGTCTGGAGACAAAACTGGCCAGTCAAGAACAGAAACTTTGTAACGTTCGAAGTTCTTTTTTATTTACCTTCCGGACTGTGTGGATTGTTGCATTTTCTTGCTGCGGAATGAAATATTCGCCAAATTTTTCTTGGTTATTATGCTTTATATACGATCTTAAAGAAGTCATCACTATTCTTCCTGCCAATTAAGAAGCGGATATTGGTTTTATTTTGGTACAAAATTCCTGCTCAAGTCATGACTCCATATCCAGCTTGTTGGCGTTGTTTTAAAAAACAGCTCGCCCTTCCTCAAATCATGAAAATAATCTCGAAATCCGTAAGGTCCATCAGGCCAAAAGCGTTTTTGATCGGTGACGATGTAAGTTCTCCAACGCTTTTTCAATCTTAAATAATTCCTGACAAAGGAAGATGTTCCGCTTCAGCTTACACACGCTGGCAAGTCTTTAATTTTCTGTACACATTTGAAATCCCTACTGATACCGCGATTTCCCTTGTTGTTGTAGAATTTGACGCTTCTCTTAGTAGGGACCGCCGATCTGATGGTGTTCGTATATTACCCCGTATTTTTATAGATCCTTTTAATAATTTGATACAACTGTGCCTCTGCGGCTCAATTGTTTTTGAATTTCGTTGGCAGAAAATCCATTTTTTAATGATGTTTTGTTTTTTAATAATGTTTTAGATCTCCGTCTTGTTTAACATGTTTCCAGACCCCATTGCTAAGTTTTTTACTCCTAAGAAGTGCTTAAATACTTTCATTTAAACCAAATTACTGAAACTGACCAACCACTCATACTGCAAATGGACTCTGTATTTGAAATTCCAAAGCATTTGAACCCTGTCTAAACCACTTGTAACTAGGGGCAGATTGAAAATTCCAAGAAAATGAAGGCAAAAAAGTAAACTTCTTAGTAATGGCTTTTGATTACCTAACAGCAAGAAACACCGAAATCAGCGAGGAGCCTCAACCAGTTTTCGCGGAGTGTAGAACATCCACATCCATCCAAATGGCTTCCGTATTTTGAAATACCGAAGGAATTGTCACTTAACAGTTCAAATTATAAGACTACGGACAGCTATCAATGAAAAGAGGAGGGGCAGACTGTGAGCTGGTGTGCTGTTTCACCAAGACAAGGTACCAGTGCTCAAAGCCGATATTTTGATGCCATCAGTTCTAGAAGCGGGCATTGAAATACACGAACACCGATCCTATTCTACAGTTCTGACCACAGTAACCTAATATCTTTCCGTCGTTTATGGTAACAATTATGTTTTTCAAAAAAAAAAACCGAGCAATTGATATAAAATGGACAAAATCGTGTGGTTAGTCTTTAAATTGAGCTATGCCTAAAGATTTTGGACTTAAGCTTTTCGACTAGTTTCGAGTTGTTAAGAATCACACAAAAAATCCTTTCTGAACACATCTGGTGTTCACAGAAAATTCAAAAATGACACTGTAGCTGTTACAGTAAAAGAATTTGTAAGAAAAGTTTTCTTGCCAATTAGTCCCGGAAATAAGTCGCGATTATCGAACGATATAGGACTTAGCAATTTCCAGAAAAGGAATTTTTTGCCAATGCTACCCAATTTTTTGGATAACTCAGTCATAATTTTTTCCAGTACGAACAAAAATTACCCGCTTTTGGGTCATAAACGAAAACCAGTCTCACTCTGTCAAGTGACATGACATTGAAATAGATGACAAAATTTGCATTTCAAATGTGTGTGCAATCACATGGAAGTTGTAATTCATTCTCTACGGTAATAAGATGCATATTTGAACAATAATTTCGGAATATTATTAAAAAAAAAAAACGCACGCACCCATATTTTTGAAGAAATACAAACACTGATCACGAAGCTTATCCGGAAAATACCTAATCAAAACTTCTAACATGAAGTGTTGTACAACTGAGTCTAATCAAGAAATACACGTGCACTGTGTTTCCAATGACTTACTCGTATAAATGCAAAACACTGGCTAAAGCATACTGATTAGTTTTTTTAAGGGAGTGTACTCATCAAATCAATTATAAGAAACTTTAAAAATAGTTCTGGTTTTAGAACTTTTCTAAGAATTAAATTTTTTTCTCGCTGTTATTAAATAAACCAGCCGGCAAAGGGTAACAATAACTAAGCACTGGATAGATTGCTTATCAAAATGATACGAAAAGAATGCCCGATAAAATATATTTTATTTGATAAAATTGCGGTTCGTACAATAAAAGGTGCTGCAATTCAAATCAAAGATAACAAGTCCTTTTTTATGGTCACTTTAAAGAACATTTTAAACTTGCACATATTCTGTGGGGGCTTTCGAAAGAAACTGAAACTTCAGCAATTTTACAATTTTATATGGTTTATTATTCACAAGTAATCGAGCAGTCCGCAAGTTATTTATTTCTTTAATGTTGAATGACAATTTTTAATTGATCTTTAAAAGGTAAGTTAGTTGTCAAGTCTGTTGAGTACTGATCTCTTAAAATGCAGTGAATTGATCAGAGACCAACTTTGTTTCTAAGAGGGCATAGAACTACTTCCCCGAATGGATTTTAATGTTTTACATACGCAGAAGTATTTTCCTTGCCTGACGGGTGTCTTGAAGAACAAAATAACTTTGGCGAAGTTAAGGCCGGGTCACATTTTAATCTTTTTTTTTTTTGTATCGCAACCTTTTTGATTTGGAATGACGAAACCCAGATCAGTTTATTTTGAGACGTTGTCAAAGTTGAATAAATGAAAAATTGGCTGTGTTCACGAAACGTTTATTCTATGGTGTGACAATATGCATTTGAGTTGAAAAACCATCACTTGAGGAGATGCTCTACCTGGCTCTTAATTTTCTTCTTCAAGACTTGTATTATTTTTGTTTGCACGCCATCGCTAAAAAGGAAAATCACACGGACCGGAAATTAATAAAATTTCCATCGTTGCCCCAGCTTAGGTAGCGGTTGTTCCCTACTACTGGAGTCAATAATGCTCAAGAAACAATCCAGCAAATTGCAAGAAAAAATAAACAAATGTTGAACTACAGTCTGCCCTTGGGATTCTAAAAAAAATTAAGGACTAATAAAATTTTCTCTGCAACTGCCACACCAAACAGAAAATTTGAGGGCATGCAGTGGCTCATTTTCATTTCATGTGGGTTCCAGATTATTCACAAATCAACCTCTTTTTGCACCAGCTTAAAGTAGAATGGAAGAAAGTTCATCTGAGGCAGGAATTGGTGAACTTTTTATATGAATATCTTCAGGTTTTTCACCAAAATTCTATGCAACGATATTCTCCTGATGTCTCTTCGACATCCTGTGCCACAGCAGTGATATTCTCGAAAGAACGAACATTGTGGGACCGGTTACTCATTAAGAAACAAGGTTTCTTTTGAAGGCTTACTGTTAAAAATAAAACTAATGCTTAGAATTTCCACAAAAAAAAACTAGTCCGACAAATCTGATCTGTTGATAAAGAATAAAGTACTCTTCATTCTGACTCGCTCAAAAATTCATAATAAAATTGTAAATTACGGTTTGTTACGTTATTTTTTCCTTATTACAAAACTTCCAGTGACGAACTCTTCTAAAAAATTTTAACTCAAACAAACATACTAGTTGAAGGAAAAGGGGGTTTCCTAATAAATGTTAACAAAAGGTATTTGGTCAAAATCATAAATCATTTGGAGCATATCTTGCCTCTTGATACAAATTGTCCCAATCAATAATCATCATTTCGGCTGTGAAAATAATCTCGTTGATTGGTGATGATTAAAAGGTATGGATTATTTATAACAATCGGTTTTAAATCGTGATAATGTGTTTTATTTTTAATGTACATTTGAATAATCTATGATTCCGTTAATGCATGAAATGCTTTTGTTAAAGTTGCTGAATACAACTTAATTAACATATAATGAAATGGCATTGCATGTCCTAGTTCCATAAAAATATAAAGAAAATGAGTAAGATTTTAATCAAACATTTCATCTAATTAGATTTACATCTTCTATAAGCCTCCACATGATAAGTATGGACCCATGTCCAATAATAAGTGTAATTTTAAATCAATGGTGGAAGAAATTCTGGTTAAATCTGAAGTGAAAATTCGACTGTCGTTCGCGGAAGTTGGTGTAGATTTATCTCTAACATATTCCTTATAAAATACTGTACAATGTATTGAAGGGTTAATGATAAAATTCTTGGAAGACATTGGAGCTTTGATATCAGGATTTTCACTGGCTATAAATGTATATAAATTCTGTACTCCGTTCTAGCGCTGTTTCTACATGGAATAATGTTTTTTTTTTTTTTTTGCCAGTTATCAAAAGAATTTTTCCTCTATTACACAAGAGGGGTACGTTGAGTAAAGTACGTACGACCATGTACGTTAAAATCGGACAAATAACAACCCCTTCATTGAGGTTTCTTTACCCCATGGGATACGTTTGCGTGTCATTCGTTGTTTTACATACCCGTCTTTGGTTTCTCTTTCTTCGATTTTTTCTTCGAAATTAAGTTTATTTTGTAAGTAAAAACTTTCCGCTTTTAGTTTCTTATTTCTTTTTTTTTTTTAATTTCAAAAATGGCATATATTAAAATTTCAAATCAATTATTTCCTAACTAACTTCAATTACAAAAACACAAATTAGTCGTTCAGCAGATCTTTTGGGATCAATTATACTCGCAAAGAATTGAACCCGGGTCCTCAGGCTACACAGTCACACTGATATAAAACTGAGCCGTGGGATCCTCGTTCAGGCACATATTCTTTAAACATAATAGTCCCGATATGATCACTTAAACAGCGTTACATAGTAAAGACTTCATCTGGTTTCAGAAGGCTTCCAAGCAATTAAATAAGTAACTTTTTCAAAACGAAGTAAGCCAACGTCAATTATAAATAACTTGTAACTTACAGATATTGTCTTTCCAGCCAAACAGTGGCTTAAAGAAAAGTTGATCGTCAAATCAAAATCAAAACAACATACTATAAACATAATTAATTAATTTACTTCCAGTATCAAGAACATTTTCTTTAAAATGTTTGGATGCAATACCATCTCCAAGTAGTTTGGAGAAGGAATAAATAGTGAGCTACCTACCTTCAAAATGCCAACAGTTTACAGTTTATTTTCGTTCATCATGCTACATTTTCTTAACACGGTCGATTTAGCAATTAGGCAAAATTCGCTGATGCGAGCCAAATGCTAAGCTATGTTTATCCATCAGTTAGTAGTATGAGCCACATCAAGCTATTCAAAGAATGCTGGGAAGAAGAAGGAGAAGGAATGTGGCTGCGGTCTGCCCATGTCTGATGCTAGATTATAACGAATGATGCTTCAGTTAGGTGAACACATACATCATACGATTGCAATTAGCTTTAGCCGAACGTTATTTGTGCTCAAGCCGGGGAATTGACTCAAGTTCAATGCAGAAGCTGTGGAGACTACAAAATTGAAGAGAGAGGTGGAAGAAAGCGGGATGGAGGACATTCGAATTGCTAGTCACGAAAGTTAACCGAAGCATTGTTTTGTGTGTACAGTACGAGTATTTCCAAGTACGCCCACACCTCAGTTTATTGAACTCCAATTTTGGAACGTTCTTCGTAGTTTCTTTTCTGCCTTCCTAAATGATTGGTGCAATCATTTGGAAATAACATAAATTGCAATGTAACAAAACTGATGTATTTTGAAGCGATGTGGTGATGAACAAAATGGTCGTACCCAGTTACGTAGATCAAAAATAGTTTCGAACATATAGAGCGTTGTATTCTTTTAAGAACATCCACACATGATCAATGTGTATCATTAACAGTGTGCTAGGATAAAGTAAGATTTGCAAGGTATTTGATTGATAAATACAATTCTTGTATCGATTTTGTGATTACAATTGACTTGGGTGCAAAATGATTGATCATACTTGTGCCCCTGATGAATGCCAGACTAGCGATCCACGCGAGTTCGAAAAAAAAACAAAACAAAATTTGGCTCAAGCTTTCCCAGGGTGTATAAAATAAGGTAAGTTTCCTGTCATTGGGTTCATCAAGCTTTTGCCTGACAATTGATCTATACTCATCAATATACCTGAGTGACCAGAAATCTTTTGGTTTTAAAATTCAAATTTTGTTTAGTTTCGATTTTCATTTAAGTTCATAAATGGGGTCTGCATATGTTAAAAGAATTTCATATAGTTTTGTTTTTCATTCGCTTAATTCACAGTATTTTATATGCTGATTCAGTAACAGTTGATGACAATAGGATCTCAAGTAGCAGATCAAGGCTTAAATATTCGAATTCATCAAACTGTTAACTGGTTTTATTTTCATGTTATTAGAATATCGTGTCAACAATTAGAAAAGACATTTTTGAATAAATGTCAAGAACATACGAGGAACCTGAGCCATCGTCTGAAATGTTAAATGACCCAAAATCGACTTCCAAACGTTTGGCTTCGATTTCTTGAAATTTCGAACGTGTTTCTGTTTAATTAAATTCTGAAAAAAAAAATTGTGATAGAAAATTGGGAGAAAGTTCGGAAAACGTATTTTTATTTAAAATATCCTATCCTATAATGATCAATGTTTTGAATTTAATTTTCGGGCATACGCAAAAGCTGTGGAGAATGTGTTGACTTCCAGCTAGACAATATTGAAAAACGTCTTCTATTGAGATTTTATTTTTAATTACTGTAAGAACATGTCAGCCCCCACTCGTTAACATTATTTTCTACAATGGAATGAATGGAAACCAAAGTGGTTTCGCAAGCGGATGGTATTTGTGCAGAACTCAGAACAGTTAGAGAAGTCCAAAACGAACTGATCAAAACTACCGGAACTTGCCGTGTCCACAAGAAAGCACGCATTTTCCAATATCAAACTGGCCGCAATAAAATGTGTAAACTTATTTTATAAGAGAGTTCAAACTATTTGGGCCTAATATATACAAGATTCAAGCAGTATTCTGGCTTTTGTAAAGCCAACTTTATTTGTTATGCGGTGCATGGAAGTTGCTTCATTATATTAAAATTCACATGTGTGTATTTGTCCTGTATTTCCTTCCCCAGAACAATTGCGAAAATGACGTATTTTTTGGGAAAACAAAAAAAATAAATCTGGTGTATGGATGAAGTGGGTGCTACAGTTCCATGTTTAGCTTGATATCTGCTCAGTGTCATTTTAATTTTATTTTTTATAATTAAAAATGCTACTCAGAAATAACCCACGTTGCCATTCACGTTCGAAAAATAAAGAAAATAAAGTAGTTATTCCGACAAACCTCGTATAAGTGTGTGGTTGTTCAATTTGGGCATTTCAAGTTTCCCGAGTATATTATATACAAAAAATGTTAATCCAAGATTCCTATTACGTTACTGCTAATTTGAAACATTTTCAATCATTTTGATATGAAAAATGTATTAACGCGAGTTACTTGTTAATATGTAGGTTTGTATTTATTTGTGAACAGAGAAACTGCAAACTGAATAATAGTTAAGCATGAAGGCATTGTTTGAATAAAATAAATAAGATTTACTTGATTCACAATACAATAAACATTGAGAATCAAAAGAGTGCGACAAAAGTATTTGCAAGTGCTTTTTGCGATGATTACCTGTAAAACGTTTTTACCTCATTAAATATATAATAAATGGTTACAACTTCGAACAGGATAACTGGAAAATCTCGAAAATGTGTTCAACGAAAACGCTGTCATTAAGATACAAATAAAAATATTTCATAGCATACATATTTTTATTAATTTTTTTCCCAAACGAGCTAGATTCTTACTTTTTAAAAATGGATCAAGATTCATTCGGCATGAACTTGCATACTTTTATACATTTTTTTCTTTTAAATATAAGTAAGAAGAAGTAAGAAATATTATGCACGTCAAAATATGTTTTATTTGGATAAATAAATTATAAAAAAAAACTAGAAATCGCTTAAAGTTAAGTCTCCTACCAGAGTAGGCTTTTAAAGCAATTGCTACAATTTGTGTGAATAAAACTTCACTTTACTTTAGTTATAGTGACATTTAAGCCAAAAAATGTTATTCATCTGTGTTTATTATTTCAAAAAACAAAGGAATGAAAATGGAGTTGATATTTTAAAATAAGAAATACTTCGATGTTTTCTGTTGTCATGACTTGTTTTACGCCTTTTATTCATACCAATATGAATATTTGCGAACATAGCACTTGTTTGGTTAAGTTTTTTTATCATACAAGTAATTGACTAAAGCCCCACCGGTTTCTTTTGCAACTCAAGATTACTAAAGATTGTAGTAATTGCTTCATAGATACTATTACAAAATAACATGGTAATGGTTTCAATTCTTCCAAATATTGTTAATGAAATTCTAAAGAGGGACTTGAAATTTCATTTTAATTGTATCATTTGTATCTGTGCTACTGGGATCCACCAACATTACCCAAAAGTTATTATTTGGAACGTCTCATTGATGAACGGAATCAGCGGACGAGCCTTTCTTTTTGTTTCAAATTTCAGGGGCAATCTTAAATTTGAACAGAACCTAATTTGTGAGCAAATTCATCTTACTCATCACACTCCCTGTTTGGCAAGGCTACCCCGCATTTCCCCAGAATCCCAATAAATAAGCTTTGTCAACTAAAAGAAGACGTGAACGATTGTGTACCTAGTGGTTTGAAATTCGGATGTATTTGGGTTTCGATTGAATTGGATTGAAAATTCAAGGATCACAAAATACGCTTGTCGATCATTAAACCTTAAAAATTGATCAAGTAACAACAATAATTAATTAACATATTTCTTTAAACTTATATCCAAATAAAGTTTAATCTGCTTACGTAACTGTTGCTCAGGTCAGAAAGCTATTTTTTGTATTTGCAAATGTATTACGCTTTGTGAGCCAATCACCCCCGTAAAAATCAACCCACGAATTTCGTTCCGAAGATTCAACTATTTGTGACTCCCACTTACACACCAAGAATCGCTCTTATTTAACTCGTAAATATTTCATGCATAGTTTTAAGAATCTGAACAAAAAAAGTAGATGCCTGAGTTAAATGCATATACTGGAATCGTAAAAAGATCACCTGGTAACATTGCAAGAAAAACAACAACAAATAGTAAACCTGATCGTTGTCGATGGCTAAATTTTGTTTATTTTTTGCCAAGCAAACTGATCAAGTTTTAAAATGCAGGTGGGGCGCTCATACTTGCTGTTTGACATTCGTGTTTGTAAGGTGTGCGGAACTCCAGTGACATGCTTTCACATTTACAGAGTCTTGCGTAGTAAAACTATTTCTCAATTTACTGCGTTTCAACAATTTCTGCCAAAGATTTACGATAGAGATGAACTAGTTATTTCGATAAAAACAAATTGATTGCTTTGATATAATACTTCAATAAATGATCGCAAACTGCAGATAGTTTTAGGATAAATAAAACAGGTGTTATAGATTAGTAAATCGATTACTAGCAATTATATCGATAAATTTGAGCAGCAATAAAACTGCCGTCACATAAAACTTTTTTTTTTTCATTCAAAAAAATAAAACTTATTGTCATTCGCTTCATCACTGTGGTGGTGATCTATACAAAGATTTAACTTAAGAGAAGATCAACTAATTTTTCATTAAAAAAAAATAACAGTTCTTACATGCAACACATTCCACACCTTTTGTGTTATTTTTTACTTCCTGAGAGTTTCCAATTATTGATCTCCAGGCTACTTGAAGGATCTCCCAAGTTTGGCTTTCGAAATGGAACACTGTTTTCGAAAGTTTTGTCAATTTCCCAGCTAAATTGATTCCGTTCATATGCAATCTTGGTTTTTGATGTACTTTGTGGAGACAGTGGTTTTTTGCTACAATATTCCATGTCGACTTGTTAGTCTAGAAATAGTTTAGCATTTTATTAGTGCTCGATTGCTTGCTTGTAAGGCGATATCGTAAGCACAATTTTTCTGGAACAGATTTTATAAGAATTCCTACGGATTTTGACTATTGATACCGAAGACGAACCTGTTAAAATTCGAAAAGGAGCACATATAAGAAACTCTCTGGTTGTTAGCAGTGTTTGATTTCATTTTGAAGCCCGGGCATATTGCCTATTGCTATCCTATTGGGCTAGCTCTGGCGTTTCGGACTACAGCCCTTACTTTCTCTGTTGGTGCCTGATCCCCGCCAAATGATGTACATGTTTTGAGATGATAGACACCTGTGACTCATAATTTATTTATGCCAGGTGACTTAATGTATGTTAACATGGCTCGAAATATAGCCAGTATAGGTTTATACAAATCATTAAACTAAGAATAAAAATTAGCAGTTCTTGAATGTGTAAAAAATAGAATGAATTACAAAAAATTTTAGAAAAGTTTAAATCTAAATATATATATATATATGTATATATATATATAAAGACAAATTAAAAAGCTTAATCGAATCTGAAACAAAGGCGAATCGAAATACAATTAGACTTAGAAAGCCAAACTTTAAAAAAAAAATTGCAGTGCCATTAACACTCGGCAGAGATCCAGTGGTAATCGTGTATTCGTGGAATTGATTTTCAAATTGCTGCTATACATTTTTCACAGAACACTCGGAGAACCCGATTTCAAAGCTAGCGGTGGTTGGTTTTAACGATTTTGAAAGAGACATGGTAATTTAAATAGAAAAGTGACACTGAAGATGCAGAATTATTTAAAAATGATCTCAAAATATTTGTCCAGGAGCAAAATCTTTCTGATTTCCAAATAAATAACGCACATGAGACAGGCATTTTTTGGAAAACAATGCCAGATCGAACATAGGCTTGTTAATCGGACAAAAACGTTTCTGGTCATAAACAGCCAAAAGTTCGTTTATCGGTTTTGTGGTGTGCAAATGCAAATGGTTCTCAAAGAAATACCCTTGCAGTTGTATGAAAATCAAAAGAAACCAAGAGTACTGAAGGATGTTATGGACAAGTAGCTTACATTTTTAAAAACTCGAAGAAAGCTAGGTTCGGTGAACGAATTTTTAATGAATGGTTTTCAAAAATGGAAAATGTTGCTAGTAGATAATGCTCCTGCTGATCCCACTGTTCTAGAGAGCGCCGATGGAAGCAAAAAAAAAAGCAAATTTCTTCCACGAAATTCAAGCTCCATATTGCAGCCAATGGGAAAAAATGTTGAGTGCAAACTTTAAAAAAAATCAAAAAAACGTGTGGAAAAAATCACTTGTGAAAAACAATTAACAACTTGTCTCATTCGCGGGCTGAGATAACTTTTTAAAGTTGGCAAGCTGAAATGTTGCACTGAAGTAGTGAAGACTAAATCAAGCATTATTCGTCGGGCACTACAGACAGAAAACTTTACAAAAGAAGACCTGGAAAACTGGGCTTTTATTAATTAATGTGACCCGCACCATTTAGTTTTTAATGAGGGAGAAATATCAGCGTCATTATTGGTTGAAATTTCAATGGAAATTTCTTCTAAGTCTGAAGATGGTGTAAAAGCAAAAGCATGCAAGATAACTCGAAATAAAGTCCTACAATGTTTGGACAGAACCATTAGTTATTTAAAAACATGATTCAGTGATTTAATAAAATCGTATTGAAACATTTTTTTAAACCAATTGAAATGAATATTGATAGTAAATTGTAGTAGCGATTGAAAGTACAAATATTTGATTTACTAAATATGATCATTTCTTGCTTTTTTTGATACGATTATATAATTTTTGTTATGTTTTTAGTTACAACAAATAATTATATTAAATTATATGTATTATTTGCAATCTTTTGTGTTTAAAAAATTATTTTTCGTTTTAAGTTTTTGAATTTTTTTCATCAATAGGAGCGCGTTTCAATGCATGAAAAAAAGCTCTCTTTAATTCGGAAAATTCGTTTACTCGGACTAACATTCCCCGCAACCATTAATTAAAGAGCTTTTCCTGTATTATATTTTCGAGGTACGAAATGGATCGATCTACGCTTGCGAAACAGTACAATGTTACTTCCGAATGGAAGTTGTGTTGCCAAAATATTCCCGTGTTCAACTGTGGACGAAATTGTGCGCGCAAACTGACAACAGTCGTTTCGATGGTGTTTGGTTCCCTGTCTGTGCGCTTTTTTGTCATTGTTCACTTAGGGTCTTTACTGTGCGAAAAACCTTATAAAGACCGAAAATGTATTGGAAAATTTTTCTGACAGAATTTTGAATAAACTAATGTTCCCAAATTAATCGGAATAAAGCGAGAATCGTTGAAAAATATTGAACAGATTTTTTCCTCGATGGCTTGAAGCATTTGAATCCATCCTATTTGAAATGGTGGTTGTGATTTTGTTAAGACATCCGGCAATCATTTAAGGCCAACATTTTCTTTAGTTCACAAATGCACCTCTGTTTAGCGTCTATATTTTACCGCATATAATAATAGTAATAATCGAATATGTGCATTTATATGTATGCTTTGCACCGAGCACCGAACCGGGAGTTTTTGCATGGGATAGAACGTTCAACTTAAGGATGCCACAGTGGTATGGCATGCTCACTTTTCTGCCATCTTCCTCTTTGCTAGTTGTCATGTTCATTTCATTTGTGGCATCTACAAAACCCTGTTCTGTGCCCTAGCAAAACTCATATCAAGCGCAACGAGTAATCAAGTAGCCCCCTACGTTTGCGTTCCCCAACGATACACGCCTATAGAAGTCCATCCATATTCATTCAAGATTGAAGAATATTTTTAGTGCACTCTGCTTGTGTGTTCGGATTTATTCGCTGAGTAGTCGCTCTTGCTCAACGGTGTAATGTTAGCTGCCGGTTAGTGGATTAAATAATTCCAACGCCCAGTCTGATCGTTGCTCTCTTTCGGCTTTAATTGTCGCCGCTTGTCTTATCGTCATCAAGTGTATAGAATTCGAAAACCTTCGGAAGATGCATTTGAAATAGCAGATGTACGAGTACGTTAATTAAACAGTGAAAGTGAAGTGCATTTTCTTGGCCCTTTTTTGTCCACTACTCTAAGTGAAAGTTCAATTGAGATGAAAAAAAGTTTTATTCCCAGATGGTTTAAAAAATGGAATTTTAAGTGCTGTGGCAAGTGCATATTTTCTTTTATAATTTAAATCGGTTTAAAGTAGGTTCACATGTCTACTTGGATTTTATTCGGATGTCAAAGTAAAGTTGGAACCAGATCGATAGTTTGATAGCGGTTAACAATGTGTAAAAAATTGTTTGGTTTTAATATGATTTGTGTCGAATTAAATTGATAATACTTACGCGGCTTTGCGCACCTTGGTTCATATTCAAAAGGCGCTGAGTTTCAATGTCTTGTTGGCTGAAACCAACTTGCAAATAGATCCATTTTTAACGTTATCCCCAAAGAAAAACAATTTGAATTTTTAAGAACGACACAAACGATAGTTGTAAAATATAATTAATTGGCTTCCGAATAATTGATCTGCAGGCTACTTCAAATATATCCTTTCCTTTGACCTTTCCATGAAGTAGGGAGCTCTCTGAAAAAGTTATTGCCTCATATAGGCCCTGCTCAATATCTGCTAAAGAATTCGGTTGTGAAAATTACATGATATTGCTCCTCTTAGGCTTATTTATGGTGCAAATCCAAACTACGCACTGGTTTCGAGTGTTCGGCGTTCGAATCAGTTTTCCCGGGATCTCGAATGCGGCTTAAAATTCAATCAACATGTGATGAGCATCGACCTGAAATTCGATAGTTTTTTCAAAGATTTGGCACAAAAAAGCCAAACCGGCAGAAGTCATTTTGAGTATTGTAAAACGGCCTCAGATATTGACACAATTCACTGGACAAATTTGTGAAAGCGGTGTTAAGCAGAGATATACCTCGATAGCTGTCGAAGGCGTACATAGGACCACCTATTTTGTAGATGGGCCAAATACAACTGATACTCCAATCGTCAATCTTCCCAAACCTTAAAGATGATTTGGTGCATGGTTCCTAACAGAATACCTCTGCCATATTTAAAAAGTTGAGCTTGTAAACTATCCGAAACCGCAGCTTTATTGTTTTCATGCATTTTTATATTTGCAGTGTTCTTAAGAACTTGCATCCACAATTAAGTCAGTAACAAGATTCACTATGCTGGATTGATTGGATGTCGTTTTTATAGCCTGCAGTAAGGTTTTTGGCTTTTTTGAACTTCAGTATTTCTGTTCCTAGGCAATTTGATGTCATTGAGCTGTGAGATTCATTTTCATCATACATTCTCTTCTCGCTTCTTTTATTAGAGTACTTTTCGTTCGCTGCTCAAGTTTAATTTGAACAGTGTTTTTCGATATGCCTAATCTGTGGCCTTCTTTTTCGGCACGCATTTGTCGTCATACCACACATTTCTAGATTGGCTTATAGTCCGGCATCGTTACCACATGTTGCTGACCTTTGTGATAGACAAATGCTTTCCCTTAGATGCTCTCTTAAGGCAGTGAATATTTCTGGTGAACTAAGGCGTTCAATGTTGAACTTCCGTATTGTTGAATGGTGCAGCTTTCTAGCATTGGACTGTCAGAATCTAAATCGAGCTGTTACTAGAAAAAAGTGGTCGGGGCTTACATAAGCCGCTCTAAACATTGGCATCTCAAAAAAGTTGGACTTCTGTCTTCCGTCAATAAGCACGTGGTTGATTAAGACCTCAATTCGACCGTGTTAATGGCCTGGTTGCTTTGTAGCTCTTTTTATGAAGAAATTTGATCTGCTACCAAATTCATGTCCCACTTCGGATAGCCGTCGACCAAGAGTTCCTAGAATTCGATTTTCAAAGTGTTCAAATGCTTTGCACTTGTGAAACTGACATTTTATAATTTTATCTCACTGCGGATCCATCCGGGCGATCACTTATTGTCCTGAAATCGATAATCATCTTTCTGAAGTGTTTTCGGACGACAAATCCTAATCCTTACATGTATTACAGAAAGGGTCTTTAACTGTTCTGAATAGTTTGTGTGGCCATCTACCGTCGAAATCTTTTTATCATTTTCCGAAAATAAAATATTTTCCAAAAAAAAAATTCCCTTAAACCTTTTTAACATAAAGGCTAATCGCAAAAACAAATCCGTCTAAAAATAATTTTCTGCACTAGCAGTAAAGTACAAAAGTTGTGGTGTTAAAACGAATTATAATTCATTAGAATCCATTTTTGGCAATCATTGCCGGATGGTCACGTAGTTCACAGTTCTTTTTGAGGGTTCCTTATCGCTTTACACACGTATTTTTGTATACGAATAAAATTTTCATTTTTTAGTACATTGCCTTTTAATAAGTTGTGGATAATTTCCAAATTGAAACGGGTAAAAAATCGCTACGAGTAATAATTTTAATAATGATTGATTCGGGAAGATCAATTCACATTCGTGAAGAGTAATGACAAAAAGAAAAGAGGAAACTGATAAATATTCGACATGCGGTGGTGCAACGCAACTGGCTATACTTCCTTCGCTAAGTACATGGCATATTTATCTTGTATAATTATTGGAACACGAAGACCAACAAAAAAAATCCTTATAGTTTTATTCTTACTATGAGTCGCTGTTTTGTTGTGCTAATTAAACTTATTTTTATGGCCTAATCTTCCAGCATTTTTTTTTACGGAAGGCCTCTTTTAAAAAATATATATGAATATACTATATATCTATGTATATTGATGGAAATATAAAATACTTTATTACTTTAATGTCCCAATTTTAGAAGTTCCCACCCGAATGTTGCCTGGTTTGACTTGTCATAAAAATGCTCGAAACTATAGCTCCTTACGCATACGTATTGAAAAACATTACAATGATGCCCTTTTGCATTGATTGAATCATTTATCAAAGTTAAAACTCTTGCAATAAATACGTATGTATTTTTTTAAGAATCAGAATCATCACATATTCCTTTACAAGATAAAAATGTCCACGTCTGTTGGGCAATTTATAAAAAAAAAAAAATGACAAATTCATGTTGGTTGATCTGTAGGCGAATGCGCCGGAATTTTATTTTTATTCATATCCAGTAAATGTATTTTAAGACGGAAATGATTTATTAGTTCAATATAAGCTGAATAATGTTTGCACATTTTTTACGAGTTGAGTTTTGTATGGAAGTTGTCGATTTGATGTTTTGGATAAATAAAAATAGTTGGATATAAAAAAAATTTGAAACAGTATTAAGAGAGCAGTAAGATCCAAAGGCCCATTTAATAAGTCTTCAAATGCTATAATTTTTTCTTTAAATAAGCAATACAAATATATATTTTTTTGGTGCGAGAGGTCCTCTGAGCCAGGACTTACTTTTTGTCCCATTTTCGCACGGTTCCATGGCTTAAATCTCTTCGAAGGTTTATCGATTACTCGAGGTGGTGTCCCAGCATTAAGACCGGATTCTCAAAATCAATAACCCAGTTAGCGGCCCTTCTTTATTGTAAATAATTATAATTAAATGAAAATCATCCATTTTGGGGTTGCAACAGTAATTTTATGAATGGAATATAACAGATAAATATTGGTGACTTTTTCACACATATCGGGGAAGAATACCTTCGATTTAGGGCAAACAAATTTTTGTTTATAATTGGTTCTAGCAATGAGAATTGACGGTGTCCATTAAACCTTCCTCATTTTTGAAGAAGTATGAACTAATGACACCAGCAGATGAAATTGAATTCCATACACTGACTCTTTTTGGATACAATGGTCATTCGACAGTTATATATGCGACCCCCACATGCGACGTATCCACCAAGTGGAAAATGAGCCTCATCGCTGAAAAAGATGTAGGGTAAATATTGCTCATCCAAACTTTAATGTTCTAGGACATAATAGGCTTATGTCCTACGCTTACCAGCTGTCTTCAATTCTTGGTTTTGTTGAACAGTATTAAGGTCTAGATGCAAATAAAAATGCTGAATGCACCACAATAAGACGTAAGACAAGCCCAAATGTTGGGATTTCAAGCTTTTTCAACACTTACCGCAGTCATGTTTTCTGTAGAGGCTTTGAAGCAGTCATGTTTTCTGTACCGGTAAAAGAGCCAGTTTTATGACAATTATGCTCTTCTTCTGTACTTAAAACAAGGATTTATGTTCCAAAATGAATAATGGCAATCTTTTATGACATTTTGGTTTGGCGTTAGTGTTTGATGTCGAACCCGGACAATGAACTAGATGACCTTTTTGGTTGTGTACAGTGAATTTTCGTCATTGCCTTTTAGCATGACTCACCGCTGTTGGTCTATTTTTTTTTTGTCATACTTATTCTTTTACTGGTAAGAATTAATATTTTAGTTTCGTTGCATGCTTTAGCATTTGAAGCGCCAAAGTCGCTCGCGTGTTATGAGATTATCAACAAATTTGCATAGGTTTAATTAGCATAATTAGTTATTAAACACGTAACATCGAAACATTTTTGACAAAAAAAAAGTTGTTCCCTTTAATAAAAACTAGTTTCATTTTTGTATAATATTTTTTCTACTACGAGTCCCGACAACCATTTTATTTGTACTTCAACTTAAACAAACGAATTGTTAATACGAGAAAACAGTTGACGAGTCGTCAAACCAGACTAAGAAAGTAGATAGACCTTCACAACAAGTCACTAATTGAGATTGGAACTCTGAAGAATAATTCTGAAATGATTCAAATAATTTATTTTCTTAACTTTAGTAAAAACATTTCTTTTTGTCTCATTTTCTCTGTCATTTGTTGCAGTGAAATAAATTGCCTACGTGCATACTTTTAACGATAAAGTAAATATTTCAAAATTCAATTTATCTCAACATTATCTGAAGCAACACTAGAAGTAATCTCAAATTGCAACCCAATGCCAATCTCAAATAAAATAATAGAAATGGTATAAGTCTGGAACAGGAATGGGATAGATTGACAAATTCCTAAGAATTGAGTTGTCGTTTAGAAAAAAAATAAAAAATAAAATAAAAACATTGAGTACATTCAAAATTGAAGCGTTTTTAAAGTTTAAAAAAGATTTAGTATACGAAGTCGAGTTTCAGGTTTGGCTGATGAGCATACTAGACAGAGTCAAGGCCGGAAATGAAGAGCAATGGGGATTTGTTAGGAAAGTATGCTACTGGCTTATGGGCTGGAGCATTGTTTATGAAAAAAAAAAAAATATAAAAGAGACAAGCAGGAGACATTGCGTCGGCATTGAAGGGTATCTACGTCTCCTTCTTTACTTGTATTTGAACGTTATTTGATCCCTAAGGATCAAAAGACATGCAGTTGTATTCTGCATGTTCAGAGGGAGTAAAGCATTTACAACGCTTGAGGAAACCTATGCAATTGGAAGCGTTTGTTAGTGGATATTCCATCTAAAGTTGCTATTGATGTATATCATATTCTGCGGATTGAAAGAATTTCGGTTTCAGCAACGAAAGTGTAAACCATGAATATTGGTTGAATTTACCATAGTGTTGGACCTTGAGTTTGCCAGAATGAATTGTATTCTTCGCTCTGTATGCATAGACAGCAAGAAGATAGAAAGCCTGCTGTTAGATGATCTAGATGATATATAAGCTGTTTCGGATGAAACAAACTTTATTGTTTTGCCTACTTGAACTCTTTTTAGTGACTCATCTTTAGGATGACGAATTCACCGAACAAAACTAAAAAGAAAAAATATCGTAATGCAGCAAAATCAAATAAGTTGAAAACTGATCTGATTTTACCAGAACGGAAAATAAGTTGTAAATATATTTTTTTTTGGAAAGAAAAAATTGTTGAAAAATTTGTTTAACCCTTGTCCCAAAATATTTTTGTTGAAATTTTTCCTTCACGATTAGGTTATGACCATTCCGTATTTCTGCATTCCACCTAATCCGCATCAAGGTTCCAGAGAATGTAAATTTTCCTTTCAAGGTAAAAAATAATTCAGGTTAATTAATGTCGTACCGGAAGCCATACTGGTAATTGAGAATAAGTTAACTGCAAAACGTCTTTAGATGTGCACACAATTTGCTAAGAAGTATAATTGTTATTAAAACATGCCTTTCAGTTTTAGAATGTGGCGTACTTGTCTATTTTACAGTCAAATTGTAAAAGGCGAACATAATTTCGCTACACAGATATGGAAGTTATATGACAGCATTGATTTCTGGAGGCAATCAATTTTGTTGTATTTAAATCCCCGTAAAAATTTGCAATCACTTTTAGAACACTGTGAGCTTAGAAGACGCTGCCTTCAGTGTGCACAGCTGAAGACGTGACCCGTGAATCTGTGATCGTAATTGAAAATCTAAGGAAAATCTAGTTGGTAAACAAATTGAAAATTTTGAGACATTACCAGCTTATTTTTGATGGAGACTTTAGGTTCCAACTGAGCATCTAATGTGGGTTAGCTATGTTGTTCAAATTATTCAGCCAATCATGTGATCTGCATAGAAAAAGGAATGAATAAACTTCTTCTTCTTCTAATAAATCTAGAGGATCCACATGGTGGAAGAGCATAAAGTAGAATATCAAAGATCCTGGTAAAATTTAAATAAATTCTTCAATTTTTTATGCCAGAGATAAATCATTTTTTTGAAACTCTAGAGTTCAACTTTTGAAATCAATTTTATTGCTTTTCTATCTAAATCGCTTTCGCTTGAAATTGAACGAAAGCGGACAAAGTTTTTACAATTTACAATTATCTTACCAAAATTCGGAAGTTTACTCTCGGTCTTCGAGATTTTTTTTTTTCTAATGTGCCGTGGGACTAACAGGTCGTACCAGTTAATCATGATCGTGTCATTTTTAAAGCCCTATGCATTTCTAAACATAGTTCAATTCATAAACTTTTCATTTCAAAAATAAAGTAGCTTGCAGAAAAAAATTATATGATTCTCAATAGTAAAGCTGTTGGATCTTTTATAAGTAATAAGTTCTATAAAATATTCGTATGTTTATAAACATTAAGACACATATGTTAAACCAAATAGTTTTTACCGTAAACATGTCCATTTATCAAGATTGAATGGATAAAATAAAAAAAAAATATATAAGAAACCTTAAAATTCTAAAATAGAACACGTATGGTTCGCTATCTTCAACAATCAAAGATTGACGGGAGTGTATCAAATAATCAAGACTTACTCTAGAATTAAGAAATACGCCTGCCAAATCTCAATCTCACAGTTTCGCCATAATGGTCGTGAATTTGATTGCAATGACTCCAATCGTTTGGAACCTCGGGACGATTGAAGAAATACCAACAGTTGCTGTCAATGATTCGATTAAAGTAAGAAAAAATGCTTTTATATTTATTAAAACTTTTCTTTCAACATTTTTTAGAGAACAATGATTCGAAAACAGCTGCTATAATAAATATTATAATTGCCAAAAATAACTTTACTTTTCATATTATCGGGAACAATATGCCGTGTAAAACTAATAAGTATATGTTTCCTGGGTTGTGGCCTGATTAGAGTTCTATTTTTTTTTTCTTTAGGGTTGCGTGCACTTTTGTTGCCAAAGTTTCTCCACTTACGTGCAAATATCATGGTTTTAGTTCTTCCAAAATGGTGCACGTAGTAATCCCTCGGTGTGATATATATTTAGAAATAAAATATTCGTGGTAAGTCTGCTTGTGATACTGTTTTTGGATATGGGAAGAGGACCAAAGTTTCTATTTTTGAATTGAGCTCATCGAGTCAAATACTGAATAACACTTGCATACTAGCCGCTGCACCGGTCATATTTTCGACGAAATCCAGGCACAATGAATGACTTGCGCAAAAAATGTGTTCACTGATGAAGTTTTTTTCCGGGTTTCGTGAATTTAAGTTCTGGGAAGGTTTTAGTACTTCCTTTTGCGCCGAGATATGGTTTAGTTACTGTCTTTTGTCATTTTCCGTGGGATTCATTATAGCCGCTTCTATTTCGATACGAAGCAAACGTTCTTACGTTCTAGTCGTTGTGTTTGAACTGAACTGATATTTGAAGGACTTCTCCTGTTGGAGGATGGAGAATTATGTCGGAAATAGCGGATGATTTTGTCAAGTATCAATAAAAAGGTTTTTTTTGATAACTTAAGATTAACATTGTTTTATTTGACCATCATATGTATAATTTCGCTTAAATTAGACTTATATTTACGACTTAATATAATTTTTGACTCATCAATTTTGCTTAAATTTTGATAATTGTTATTGATGGTGAAAAAAATGTAAAATATATTAAAACTAATTACATACTTTATATTACCTACCCTCTATGATATCGGCTGTCTGCTTGTGTCTCCTCACAATTGATCACCTCATCGAATAATCACCATAGATCTGTGTGATGGTTCGATCGTTAGCTGATTGATGTCTTGAATCTAAGCATTCGGGTAGTTTTGTAGTCCTTCCTTAGTACTTGATCATAGGATGCAGTGAAATGCGTGTGACAGCCGGGAGGGTGATCTGAATATTTCCGACAACGGGTTGCTTTCGTTTTTCACTCATCGCAGGTGTCGGTATTCTAAAACATATGAGCTTTGTTTTGCTACTGTTAATTTTTAGTCTCCATTTCAGGTAGTGCTAACGAAGTTGTATTATATGGTCTGGTACTCTTTAAGCTGCAGTCTTTCCATAAAGCGTCTTAGTCTTTTTATTGTTTGTTGGTTGATCCGATGTATGAATGATGAAAAGTACTGGTGATATTCTCCCTCCTTGTTAGACTCCGCCTACCAGTGTCCTATTGATGGCAAATGGAGTATTCCTATTGTCATTTCGGAGACATTATGGAGAACATGTTTGAATGTTTGCATTGTAATTCTTAGTGCATTCTTTATATGCAACGGCCTTCCTCAACAGGGTAATTATTTTTGTCCATCAATTAAATGCTGATAATATTCGGGGTAAACGTATCGAATCATGAGCAGGACCAGAAAATACTTTTGTCTACAATCAAGTTCAGCTTTTGTAATTAATTTTTTTTTATTTATGTATTGATTATTTGTTTATTGTTTATTAAGTTCTTCTTTTTATTATTTTCAGGCACGACAAAGGGCTTCCGTAAAATGGCTACTTTCGAAAGCATTCAACAACCGTGTCCCAGACAATCTCAAGGAGCCCTTCTACAGAGATCAAGAAAATCAGGAACGTCTCAAACCACAGATTATTGTCGAAATGGGCAATGCCACAATGTATTGCCAGACATTGTCAAACCTATACTCGGATCCAAATTACCAAAGTCTGAATCACTGGTCTATTTTACAAACGCTAGCACGTAAAGGTGTGCCAGTAACAGAATCTCCTGATATGCCACTTACAGAAACCGTTTTAATTCAAACAAATCCACTGCGAATTGTAAGTAACTAACGTAACATAACATAACATAAATTTTATCAATTTTCGATTAAACTTTGGAAAAGAAGATCATTTTATTGGCATTGGGTTCAAATCTTATCACAAATAAGGTCAGCAAGACATAGAAGTATGAGCTTATTGTTGCGAAGTCGTTGGTCCTCATGTTGAACTTGCAAGTTCGGATATCTTTCGAAAAAAGCGCCTTTTGGCGAACATCATATTGCTTATATTTAATAATACATTATAAGTGCTGAGCTAAGTAGTTGAAGATAATGTATAGCTGACCTAGGAAGGCTCGAGTAGTACGCAATTATGAGTAAAAAAAAAAAACAACATTTTTAACAAGAGCTCTAGACCAGGCTCACTTGATCGTCTTCGAAATATCTTAAATTCATGATCCACAACGAAGAACAGACAAAATGTTGCGAGGGAGGCAAGAGCTTTTGGTCGTTCGTGAAAAATGTATAAATTGTGTCTCATTTTCTATCCTAACACTCATTTACAATGACATTCCTACTGCCAGCTCTGTGGACAAAACAAAGCTGCTCGCGGTTCAACACTCCTAGATCTTACTTTGCCTCCCCCTGTACTCGAGCACGTCAACTATACAATGGGAGGGATCAATTTTGCCAAAGTACTCAAAGAAATTGCCATCCATAAATCCGATGGTCCAATTGGTGTTCTCTCACGTTGGCAAAATCATTGTCTCAGCTTTTCCGCCTTTTGCCGAAAATGCGTGCATTTGGTATAGATTAATCTCTTACTCAATTCAATTCAAGTAGCATTGGACGGTAACTTCAAATTCACTTCCATTATTTTCGGCCGTAACAATGGAACGACAGCATATGATTAACTCATTAAACTCCGATATAAACATCATATTATCATGTGGCTCTATGATGAGATGCGTATTTCTAGCCACTTAAACTCAATGGTGTGAATGAAAACAGTGCTGAAAGACTTTCCGTCCTAACAACTATATTGGTTGGAATGATCACATAACCGATATCGCCAAAAATTATGCGAAATGTCTAGGTTTCTTGAAGCGATGCAAGAAAAACTTCACCCCATCTGATCGGACTGCTATATACAATGTTCACATTCGCCCTAAGGTAGAACACAACTCCCATCTTTGGGCTTTTCACTTTATCCGGTGTTCAAGCTTACGCGAATCTACTATATGCGGCTATGTGAAAGCTCGTGGAAACATGCGAAGTCGACAATGAACTGTTGTTATTCCCTAAAATCTATGTGCGTACGGCAGTTGGATGAAGCTATCCCTCGTTGCCGCGACTTACTTTTTAAACTGTTTGATGACCTAAAATTGTGTTTTATATTTTGACATAGCCATAAATTATATTTATATTATTATACTTTTTAGAACGCCCATATGTCTGTGATAGAATCACTTATGATACTGTACGCAAAAGAAATTTCATCTGGAGATCGAATACCGCATGCAATAAGAAGGTAAAAAAGATCTCAAGAAGCTCGAAACTGATTTTCATAATGTTATGTATTTTTTTTTTTTTTTTAGAATTTCTGGAAGTAATTTAATCCAAACACCTGGGCAAAGCTACGAACAATCCCTATTGGCTTGGATATCCCATGTTTGTGCAGCTCTAAAGAAACGCATCGCACAAGAAGTCGAAAACGGTGCGACTGATGAAGCTGTAAGTTTTGATTATCATTAACTCTTTATTTTTATAAAAAAAAACATTTGAAAAACAATGAAAATTCAAATGTAAGCTTTTACTGTTTGCAATGGGGTATGATCGATTTTATTTAATAAACTTAGACTGAATATGTTCTAACCGACTAAGAAAGTTGCATGATTTTAATTTTGTTTTTATTTCTCTTTAAAGGGCGTCCGTATTCAAGCACCTGATATCCCTCCAATTCGAGACTTCCAAGACCTTTGCGATGGCGTATGTTTAGCACTTCTAATATCGTACTACTGTCCCAAAGTTGTTCCTTGGACTAGTGTTAGAATAAATTATTTACCCGCCGTTGAGGATTCAATTCACAACGTTTTATTAGTTAGTAATTTTTCACAAAAACATTTGCCATATTCTGTGTTCCATATGACGCCAGAGGACATAACATACATGAGAGGGTAAACCTTCTAACCATGGTTGAAAAAATATTTTATTTTAAATGTATTTACTTTTTTCAGATCGATGAAACAAAATCTAGTTGTGCTTTTGGCTGATTTGTTCAATTTGTTTGAAATTCATCCGGCCAAATGTGTCTGCTATCCAGGCATGGAAGCGCAAGGTAAATAACTATTATTCTTTCTGGTGTCGGAGTGGCTTAGATACAACATGTTCTTTTTATCAAGTACATACTTTTTTTATTGTTTCCTAATTGTGTTGATTTACCTTTTTTAGACACACAAATATTCATCCTTTTTTCCTGATTTGCTAACCATTTCTAAATATAATTTAAATAAGATTTTCAATTTTCAATAATGTTTGATTAATTTTTATTTAACTTTTAAAGTGGCTACATACCTGGATTCAGGAAAGCATTCTTAAACTGTTTTAATCGTCGTTTTCCAGTTTTTGACCTACAAACGCGGACAAAATTTGTAAAGAAAATTTGAAAAAAGCGTTGTTATCAAAATGATTTCATCAGTCGTTCGTTCAGTGAATAAAGAAAACTACATTTTTGTTCAGAATTTGTCTTGGCCGGCGGGCATCTAGACATTATTTTTCGCTTAAATCCGGCTTTCAAGCGTACTTGAATCGGACCTTCGGTAACATAGGGCCATTGATATAATCTTGGCTGGGACGATTAAGTCCAATCTTTCAACCTAGTCGAGCGGTGAAGTCAGCGGACTGTCTCTTTTTATACCCGCTCTTTCTGCAGCTCATACATTTTTTGTTTATTCCGTCTCTTCCCTACACTACAACACTACATCTCCGAGGTAGTATTTTGCTTGTTAACATACTTTGTTCATCGGCCAGAATTCAGCTTCATAGAGCAGGGCTGTCAAAATCAGCGTTTTACAACGAACCGTAAACGCTCACTTAACGTAAACATAACTCTGGAGTAGATAAATTTAATTTCTGCCTCGATTGCCGTTCAGTCAAACAACTTGCCTAACCAAAACAGTGCCAACACAATTAAAAAAGTTCCACGGGCAACTTTTGCCTGAAGTCATTTTGTTCTTCAGTTGTTTTAGATGCTTACCGAAATCGGTCTTGCGATACCTGTTAAGTTGCTGCTGAAAATGTCCTTTAAAGAAACTCGTATATCTGCCACTGTGTTCGGAAGAAGTTTACCCACTTAATTTCGAAAAGCCTGAACGCCAATTTTATAACCTGTACCTACGTTTTTCTTTTTATCTAGGAATAAATAAACACACAACATGAATTATCAACTGCTGATAAATAAAATATCTTATTCGTTTAAATGAGTTCATAACTGCACTAGTCACTATGAGAGAATAAGTGAATGAGTTGAAATTATAATTTTGGTATTAGCCCGTAGTGCAATCTTTTTTTTCGGCAAGGCTTTGCTTAGTTCAAAATAAATACAATTACGGTTTTAAAAAACACACGTTAACAGATAAGTTTAACTTTTAGATTTGCGGAAAACTTAAAACAAACTAATAATCTCGATTAAAGTGAAGCATGACCAACTACTCAGTTATTGTCATTTTCATAGGAGAGATCCTACTAACCTAATATGTAGTATAAAATCAATTTAATAACATAAAAGCATTGTATACACATAAAGTAAATTTGAAAAAAAAAAAATATAAATGATGAAAAAGTTGAAAATAAGATAAAAAAATTGTTATTACCTTGTCTTGGAGCATTCGGATTTGAGAACATGTAGAATCGCATATATAAATGTATAAAAATAATCGTTCTATAAGATTGGACAACAAATAAATGTTTTATAGAAATGATTCATAAAAAAATTACTTGTGCAGAATTTATGGAAAGCAAGTTGGCAGTTTTTGAGTACCACCGTAGATAGTTTCTTTAATTTATTTGCACGACATATAAATTCTTTCACGACAAAATAAATGGAATTTTAATTCCTCACAACAGAACACAAGTCAATAAAGCAATCACATGGCCAAGGATCAGTAAAGTTGACTGTTTCATAATTTTTCTCTACATAAGTCAAAACTATAAAATCGAATTACAAGTAAAATCTATGAAAAATAAAAAACATTGACTTTTTACAGTAATAAAGAAATTTAATTTAACGCGTAAATTTTGTTTAATTATATTTCTGCATTACAATAAAATAAATTCATTTTTCGGTCACAATATTTTATATTTTAATTTCATATTACCTGCCCATTCTCTCGATATCTGCTCTCATCGTTCCGCAAATTGTTCCTCAAAAAGGGGAATGAAGTCATATTTCATAAGAAGTTTTCCTACTACTGCATTCCTTCCGGTCTCAAAACTAAGGTTTATCCAATACTAGTATCCATCTTAGTTTAAACGTCTGTCTCTTTTCTGCGATCGCTTTATTGTCGGGATGCACAGGATCCCTCATTTGAAAATCGCATTACCAACTGAGTCGGCTGTGCTTTTTATCGATAATCTTGAATCTCAAACCTTGAATCAAGCTTTGTTACTCCTTACGAAACACTTCGCCTAAGTTGTGCATTTGTACAAGTCAACCTTACACTTACGCGATTAATAATGTAGTTGGCAGAAATTGTTTCACAATTGGTCATGGATATCAGATATTTTCACTTAACACACTCGGTTTTTGTATATCAACTTGGAACCTCGAAAACTTCATCGTCGAAAAAAATAAACTTTAACACTCTGAACACACTGTTCCATCAGGCAACTAATCAAAACAGACACGCGGTGATACAGGTTGCAATTTTGAATTCTATTTTTGATGTACACAATCTAAGCTCGTCTCCTTGTTTGTTTTATTTTAATCCATACAATCATTGCAGCATTCATAATTCGCAAATACTTAGAAATATTTAAAAGAAAAGCCATATCAGAATTTTTGTACAAACTGTCCTTTTATTAATTTTTATTTATGTTTAAAAAAAAATCATATCAACAAAAAAAAAAACAACCACCTTTTTTCAACACATCTCGCCTTATTTTTCGATAATGTGAACAGATATTAAAATCAAAACTAAAACAATATTAAATTAACATTAGACGTGATCCAAAAACATAATGCTGGCGCCAATGTGCACGGAATATGCCACAGACGAGGACTCACGAGTCAACCAGTCACACCAATTCCAGACCTAAGAAGTGATTTAGATCAACCACAACCTTCCGGTTCGCCATTGAACCGACCTCCATTCCAAGGTCTTTTTATATTTCATTCTTTTATTGCAAACTTTTTTGTTGTTTGTTTTCAAGATATGCATAATCTTATTTAATATAAGAAATTTACTAAAACATTTCGTTTAGTTGTAGCTGAAAAAAATATCATGTTGTTTTTGTGAACGTTGTTTGTATCTTTCTTAGATTTTCTCGTTTAAATGGAAATGTTGTATTTTTGTCACAATTTTTATTTTTTTGTTTCTTTTTTTTTCTGTTATTGCAAACTTGTTCGGGTTTTGGTGCAAACATTTTTGTGTTTCAAAAAAGTGCGTGTTTTGTTTTTGTTTGTCATTAATTTTGCGATTAACAACTTTTTCTTTATATAAGATATGTTCAATCATAGTCCTAGACAACTTACATACAACCGAATTATATCAGCGTTTTAATGCCTACGGTCTAACAATTTATTTGAATGTGTCGTTTAAAGTTGATTTTTCCCTTGTTGCGATGTATTGAACATAATATAAGGAGGAATCCCATTTAAATATACACCAATTCTCTAAATTCATTATTATTATGTATTTTTTTTTTTTTGATTTGATTTGCAATTGTATCACATTTTTATTTGCATTTGTTCTTGAAGTGCATGCCTTAAAAAAATATTTCCGCATTATTTGATTCATTAATATATTTAATTTGAAGTTTGTTTTGTTCTACAAGTGAAAACTGTGAAAAGAATTTGTTGAATGATTGGCCGGTACAAAAAAAAAAATTGGTAATGAATTTGTTATTCGAAACCCGACATTCAAATTTAGCAAGTTGTCTTATCTCCTTCAAGGACTTTTTATCAATTTTAAGTGAAGTCTTAATAGCAATAGACTCACAAGAAAGAATTGTTAAAAGAAAAACAAATTAGATTCATTTTTGAGTTTTTCAAATACATGTTTCAAGAAATTATTTAAGCTACGGAAAATATTAGCAAATTTCACAATGTAAGGATAAACTGCAAGACAAGCGCGCCCCTAGAGAACAAGGTTTTAATATTACAATATATAAACAGGAAATAGTGTGCTGTAACATAATGGTTGTTAAGATTGACACTGTATAAGGATAAATAAAAGAATGTGTTCTGTTTTTATACGAAAAGAAAAACATGCCCTCGAAACAAAGATTGATCTTATTAAAGGAAAGGCTACCAAACGAGACAGCCTTGCTTTTGTGTAGCAAGGACCCAAAAACTATTTTATTCAAAACTTAAACTAAAAAAAAGGACTAAGGAACCGGAATGATAAAAATTTTGGAATTTTATTAAATACTTTCTCAAAAACTTCCACTTCCAATTAAAGTTAGTTCATTCAATCTTATTAAATTAATGATATGATTCGGAAAACAAAAACATACTGTGTTGTGCACTTTATTTATAATTTTCAAATTATTCAGTAATATGAATAATATGACACAAATAACTGTGTCAGAAAGAAAACAAAAAAATATAATAGAATATATTTATATTAAAAATAGTACAACAAAGTTATCCTATAATTGCTCCGTTTTTTTTCTTGATTATGGTTGATAAAATCGAGATAGTATTCAAACGGAGTATTTATTTTACTGCTTAAAAGTCAAGAAAGCGACCACACTCCGTGGTTATTCCTGTCATGATTAAGCTCCTGATCAACATAAAAAAGAATTGACGTAATAAAAATTTCTATATCGCTTTTTTTTATTTTTTAATTATTTGTACAGGAACTAATTTTATTCCACTGCCAAATATGACGATAAAATCCCGAAATATTTGATAAATTTGCTATTTATTTGTAAAATTTAAGCTAGCTCTAGTAACAGCCTTCCTTGACAATTGTGATAACAGAAATTGTATCTTCCAACTGCAACCCTTGGCTGATGTCAGTATTCTGGTGTGTGGGCAAATAAGTCTGGTATCTTTTCTGCTATTTCTCTAATTCAAAAATTAAATAGGTATTCATCTGTTCCCTGTTGAACCAGATTCGAAATGGGATTGACTGCGATCTGATGTAGTCAACAAGTGGTTAGAGAGTTTCAAGCGTTAGAAATACATTATACGAACTTTCTCGTTATTATTTTTGAACTGAAAATATCTTAGTGTTTTAAGGTTCAAAACAAAGAGGCAATTAATAATAAATTCTTATGCTAGTTTTGGCAAAAATTTTGAAATAAAAAAATAAAAGTTCAGATTGCGCATACACTGCTTTAGTACATTCACTCGCATTTAATGAGTACGCCTTTTTTAACACAAGACGAGACTTTTGTTTACTGCGATTATAAGAGTGATATAATTCACTAAAAAAAATCCAATGTAATTGAAAAAAAACTATTTTTTTAAATAACAGTTTAAATAAAAAAGAAAGTAAAATTATATTCACTTTAATGTTAATACACAGTTTCACACCAGAGCATAAAAATGCAAACATATTTTTATTTTATTTTTTTGCAAATCACTTGCTATACTCTTTCTTCACTTTAAAAATATTTGCTTTTTATTTTTATTATTTAATTATCTAGAGATTTATTTTTTACTTATTATTAATTTGTTTCTATAATTTTTATTTTTGTTTTATTTTAAAATACAGTCACACGTTCAGCATCAGCTACTGTAATAACTCGTAGACCGACACCGCCAAAAGAATACCAAACAGTTGAACATAATAACTATTCGACAAACAATGACGAAGGTGAGCATTTATATTAAATGTATTGTTTATTTTTTTTATTTTTTATTTAATGCTTATTAATTACAAATGTTGTATCAACGATTTTTTATTTGATTTAAACTCACCTTCTCACGATTGTTGTGTCTTAGCATTAAAAATCATAAACTTTATTTATATTTATTTAATTTATCTTGTTTTTTTGTTGTGTATAATTCTTTTCTTGCTTTTTGACAAATAGGTTTTGTTGTCCACAAAACCCGAGGCATAACAACTTTGTCATCAATTCATAACCAGGAACCATTGGTTCCTGCACGCTTGCGTCAAGCGAAAGAAAAAAATAACATGGAAACAAAGGCAGATGAAAGAGGTGAAAATTTATGACAAATTTTGTTTTTTCTGAATTGAATTAAAAAGTTAGCGAATTGAAAGAAATATATGGGAATCTATGTATTTGCATATAAAAATATGATATTTGTTTATTTAACAAAAATTAAATGAGTAAAGTTTAATGAAAATTACATAACAACATTGAAATTAAAATTTAGAGCAAAGGGCAAAGATTTGAAAGTAAGAATACGTAAAAACACATTCTTGTCTTAACTTCACCAATTGTGTGAGTGTTATAATTTTATTAAAAAATGGTCGACTCAAAATGGCTCCAGAAGTTTTATCGTGGCAATCGTGCTCTGCGGCGTGGAAATGGGTCCGTCACTGAGTCACGGACACCTGAAGATGTATGAGAATGGTATTTTTTTAATACAAAAAAATAAATTCTTCACATAAATAACAACTTTGCTTATTTCCGGCGTCAGTTATAAAAAGTTTATTGCGTTGTTGCCTAACATTTTTTGATTTGCTCTTTTTGGGATTTTCGAGACCTTTTCCTCGGTACTTCAACAACTGAACGACTTTAGTCAGTTACACTATTTAAGTTCAAACATTGAAACGTGCGATAACCATTCATAGAATGGGATCACTCTTTTCATAAATCTTGTTTGAACTGAAAATCAATTGAAATTTTGTTTGGCAAATAAAAATGTATAGATAGTTTTCGCAAATGCAGTTGGATATAATAAAATGAACGATTCCACTCTTATTTTCCTTCATGAAGCGAACTGTTTTATAGAAGCATATAATTTTTAAAATAAAAACAAAATAAAAAACGTTTGTTTACGTAGGCATGCAATTTTAATATTATTTTTATCTTAATTATCTTTTTGGAGCATGTTTTTCCAAATACTCTGGTACATATTTCGTGGAAAATTTAAGCTCTAAAGAAAGACATTAATTAATTCTCTGCAAAAGTTAAAAAAACAGCCGTTAAAAATAAAGAATTTCAGAAATGCACCATAGTTTTGCTGCGCGTGCATCCACCATCTCCGAAGTTCAGCATAGTTTTGATATGACCATTCAACATATTTCTGAATTTAATTCTCAGCGCTAAAAAAAAAACACTGTCACGTGTTTGCAAAAGGAGTTTCTTTTTCGGGTTGAAGCAGAAGTTCTTATTTAAAGACATGGCTTAAAAATCATGGATTCTTTTTTAATTTGATGATTTCGAAAACGGTAAACAGCTAATACAAGAAAAGAAAATTCAGAATGTGTATTTCTTGATAACTTTTTTCATATCTACTGTTGTTGATTCAGGAGCATTCCACGAAATATATATTAAAATAATTATTTGATATGTTTTATTTTTACACTGCATGCATAGATTCTTTATATGTTTATAGAGAACACCTATTAATGCATCAAATTTAATTTCCTTATTTTGCTTGCAATTTTTATGTTGATTTTTTTATTGAATGCCCAAAACAATCCACCCCGTGCCTGATGTAACATTTGCAAAAATTGAAAATTATGCAGGCGATTATGTACCCGCTGGCCGACCAAGTAATTGGGAGCAAAATCGAAGACCAAGTTATGCAGGTAATTTAAACTCTTTGAGAATGTTTCTTACAGTTATTGTTGCTTGTAATTTTTTTTTTAGTAATTTATTGTATTGATGACCTTAAATCATTTAAGAAATAAAAAAAATTTCATGCTCCAAAAGAAAATCAATAAAACTTTTCCGTTTTTATTTTCAGGTCGCAGATCGCGTCGTAATTCTTCCAGTGAAGATTCACAACTAACAATTGAAAACTTTGGTGGTTCGCAAGATCAGCTGAATATGATTGGTCGAGGATTCGAAAGAGAACGCGAACGCGAGAGGGAGAAAGAACGAAAATTATCAAGTACCAGTATTGGTATGCCCGCAGTGCTTCCGACTATTATGAATATCGTTTTAATATATAATTTCTGCAGAACCTGCAATTGCGGTAAGATCATCAATCGCTGATGCACGTGGGACTCTTCAACTTGGTTATGACACGGATTCTGGTTCGGAAAAACAAGATCGAGAAACAGAGAAAACTGTCATGCGACGTCAAGGGAGGTAAGCATTCTAAATATGTATAAACGGAGACTTTTCTTCAAAAAGTTATTGGAAAAACTAAAAATTTCTTTAACGCAACTCGTTTTCATTCTTTCTCTTAGTGTTGATAATGTATCATTGCGCAGCATTAGTCATTCCAACGAAAAAGAGTTTCCAGACGTCACATTACATGGCAATTTAAATAATTCAAAACCTAGTGCCTATAACACACAAACTGTGACTGATGAAGAGACTACACCTAAGCGCAAAACATCCTTTGCAGCTTTGCCAACGAACACAACAACATGGCAGCAACAGTCTGCATTGCTTAATCAAAGTGGTGATCCGAATGGTCTACATTTTAATTTTAATTATTTAAGGCATATTTTGAAATGAAATTAATTCTTACAGATCTTTATCTGGAAGAAGACAGTAGACCATTAGTTGATGCAACAAAGCTTACAAGTATTCGCATGAAACTCGAAGAAAAACGCCGTCGTATAGAGCAGGAGAAACGCAAAATTGAAATGGCATTATCGAAACATCAGGAAAAGGTAGGAAAGGCGGCCTTCTTACAAGCAATAAATAAGGTGAGTGTTTATCTCTCCAACTAACATTGATTATCCAATAATAAAAATAAAATAATATTCATAGACATTATTTTTTTACAATCACTTCATATGGGAATGTGAATACACATTTAAACATATTTTAATTTTAATAAACTTGTATATTAACAATTGAATTTCATGTTTACAATGTGTGTTTGTTTCTCTATTTTATTTTGTCTAATTCACTAAATTTGTATACATAGTAACTGACCTATATAAAATTGTTTGCTTTGAAACAACTGAATAGTTTATACTTTTCAAAATGACTAAAGAGAAATATACACGAAATGTATAAGAAAACATGCGTCGCAAATTTGATTAGAACCCTTCTTTTTATTTAAATTAAGAAAAACAAACAATTTAAAAATTCTTTCATCTTCTTCAATGAAGACATTGAGTGTTAGTTTAAATTTCATTGTCAGATGAAAAACGGTTCATGGTATCGCAATATACAATTAAATGCCTACCCATCTTTTACATATTTGTTTTTTTATTTATATCATTTTATCATCAATTAAATTTATCTAAGCTCAACGCTTTTCGCATAATTTTTAAATTTGTACGGAAATAAAACCGCAAAAACATTTGAAAACATTTGCTTGCATTGCCATTTATGTATCAAACACAAATAAATGATAAAAATCCTTCTTTAACAAACTTTCGCCCAGCAATTGGAGCATATAAAGATCGATGAATTTTCAAAGCTGGTAACGTACAAATATCAAACAAACTTTTACACATATTCATTTAATTTCCAACCAAAATTATGATATAAATTTTTTCTCGACTAAAGATTCTGGTTTGAAAAAAAACAACGTCGAAGTAAAAATCAAATTTTATAATGTTTGCATGATAAGAAAAAGCATGTTACAAATGTGGCCCTTTTGATTGTCTCTTGTATTAAATTTTTATTTAAAAAATATTGTTATTGATCAAAAAAAAAGTAATAAAAATCATGGTGCTGGAAATAAAAATTTAAATCTCTGGAAAACAATTCGTTGCTAATATTTTTGTAGGGGAAGACTCAACATCAAACAGACATTGAGAGTAAAGATCAACAAGTTGCAGATGTGGGAAACGGTGTTGGTTCCACTGATAGTTGTGATAAGCCACCAGACAGAGCGAGTAATATTAATCAGGTATCAAAGAAGGATTCAAAGTGCATTCGGAGTATTTTAAATAAACGCACTTAAAAAAAACAATCGCTATCCCTCTGTTCCAATGCTTAAGTTAAATAGAAAACTATTTTACATATTTATTTAAAAAGAACAAAAATTATGCTTTTCCCCGTAAAAAAAATGCACACAATTTTGAGTTGTAACATTTTTTAAAAACTTGGTTGTGGATACCTGTAGTGTATTGCATGTTCCTCTCTAGTGTACTTTAATGTTTTTTTATTTATATTATTGACACCTTTTTTTAAGAAAAAAGAAAAAAAAAACAAATCAATTTGCAAACCAAAAAACAAAACACAAATTTCATCTTCAGGATGACATAGAGTCCAGTTTGGATTCGATGAAATGGGAAACTCTCAGTAATGAATCGAAACGTACTCCAGATATTGATCCAATCGACTTGGAAAAATATCAGGTAACAAAAACAAATTCCTTTTATATATCTTTTACTCAGTTTTGCTTGCTTTTGTCGCTCCAAGAATACATTTTTTAAACATATGTTCAAATACTCCGTCATGTGATTAATACCATTTTTTTTCTCTTCTCATTTAAAAAAAAAAAATACATAAATGTGTTGTTTGTCTTAACACTTGGGTGCTTGATTTGATAAAAATATAAATAAAAACAAACAGCAAAGCATCGCAATCATGAACTCGAATCTGCAAGATATTCAGCAGGATATCCATAGATTAGCAACACAGCAAAGTCAAATACAAGCTCAACATTTGCAGGCTCAGCAATTGATACAAGCCCAACAAATTGCGAATATGTTAAACCAGGTAATGAAAATAATGTTGTTTTGAATTCTTACACACTCTTTATCAATTATAAAGCAGTCGAGAAGTTTACAGCTGGAAAGACCGAATTTGAAGGCGTATCAGTTGTTTTGTTTGTTTCGTAAAAGTTGGAAAAGCTGACTACTATAAAAGCAATGATTAATTTTAATAAAAACTATTTCTTATCTGCGACATATTTGCAATGGCGTGAGTTGAACCAGGAATTTGTTTTCGATGCTAAATGAAATATTAAATTCTTGTTACGGTCATGCAGTGAAATTTTTGTGTTTGTTCTTTTACTACATTTACAATTCTGTTTCCATTTCCATGTGTTTTTTATGCATCGTACATTGAAACATTCCTCAGATAAACTTGTGTGAATTTTCACAATTCTCTTGAGTCCAAATATGGCTCTTTGTAACTAACTATAGAACCCTCACACCAACCTTTGTCTAAGAATGAACCATGATATAACTTTTTGATTTCTGTTGAGCGTAAACTAGACGAAGAACCACCACATTTGTGCAAATTTCGCATTTGTCATTTGTCTTTATATTTACGGGTCCATTTCTTTATTGTAGATCATCCAAACTATGTAAATAAAAATTACATGCTAAGTGAAAATAATTTATGCATTTCATAGTACAATTGGCTTAAATTCCATTTTTTCACATTGCTATATGTTATCTGAAAAAAAAATACTAAAGACTTTCTGCTATAAGCTTTTACAGGTTGGCATTTCTCAATTTAACATTACACGGTAATCTTCCTACTGCAAGCTTCTAGTTCCACCGCCTCTAATGCCAACAATCTTTAATATCTGAAATAGATGAGAGCATTATTCACTTGGAAAATAACAAAACTTTCTATTTCTAAAAACGAATTTCCCAATTACTCTGCTTTGCGTTATTATATCTAAAGCATATATTTTAATTTCAATTTTATTTTCATTTTGACAAAAGCAACCTTATGGTTCCCAGCAACATATTCCTGGACAATATCAACGTCAATCCACTCAACAAGGTTTCGGATCGACTCCTCATCTTCCGCAAGCTTATAATTCCCGTCCACCAAGTCGTGATCCTTACCAACAACAGCAGCATCCACAAACAATACAATACATAAATGAACATGGTCAATACGTTACTCAGCATCCAGTGTCACTGCCGCCACAGAACCCATCGCCGTATATGCAGCAACCACAAAATCAGCCAACGTCATTGTACTCTCGTGGAAATGATCTAGGTGGTGGACCTGGTCAATATGAAAATGGAGGCTATAATCCTTATGGCAGCACACAAATGCACCTTCCGCAGTATCCATTAGAACAAAATCAATTCCAGTCGCATCAGCAGTTCATTGGTGGCCGACCACCAGAATATGATGATTATCCACCACCTCATCGAACCCGGGATCCGAATTCGCCACAGTCAAATCAGTTCTATTTACATGAAACATCACCGCAGCCGACACAACGAAGAACATGGGCGCAATCGGCTGCTGCTCACCATGAACAACAACAGTATCAACCACAGCCATTGCAAATGGTCGACGTGAACGCATGGCAATCGCAAAATATGTCACCAAATGTTGTTGATACGCGTAATTGGAAATCCGCCGCAGCGCCTTCTACAAATTCTCAGAGTAACAGTAGTGGTGGAGGTTTTATGTTGCATCAAAATGGAAGCAATGAATATGGTCACCAGGAAAAATCTTATCAGAATCTGTTTCCTGTTCATTCGAGCCCACAACATAGACAAACTCCACCAAGGTCAACGATGGGTAATCACAGAGTAAGTTCTTTTTTTTTTAAATCATTTTAAAATGTGCTTACAGTTGAAATTTTAGGAAAGTCGACAATTGAAACCATCTCCAGCGCCTGCGCCGCCAGCAGATGATATGGCACCTCAAAGTATTTGCTTCATTGGCGATGAAGACGATGATGTTGATCAAATCGAAATGCATATTGAACCAGCCCCTCTTCGAAAAACGTTAGACATGAATCATAGTATGCGATCTCAGGCAATGCATGGAGACTACGACAATGACATCAGTTTCAATAAGCTTAACATAACGAGTGGTAATTTGACATACAGGATACCATCCCCATCGAGGCCATCATTAAATAAAAATAGTTTTCAGGTAAAAAACTGATTTCAAAATAAATAGCTCTCGCTTACAAGTACATAACCTTGTGTACAAATCTACATTTATACGGCCAAAGCAAAATTGTAACACTAGCCCTTCTTTAAAGGCATGTGAAACCAACCATATAATAATATATATATATATTTTGTATATACTTTTCTACTTGTTTGCTTAAGCAAATTTGGAGTATTCCATTGCCGCATTGTCCCAAGGTGAAGTAATACATGGCCGTGTTATCCAGAGCTTTCTGGCTAGATCAATATCGGTCTAACTATTCGCTGAAACTATTTCTTCAGACTTTATCTACCTCAAAGCGACTTCGAGTATTTCTGTTGCTGCAGCGCTACTCATGTGAACTGATTTTGAGAGCAAGGACACCTCTCTGTGGACTGTTGTCATTATTATGGATAATGATGTGGCTACACAGACTGGCAATATGCATCAAAACATGGTTTTTGGAAAAGCGCGGATATGGGGCCCTCTTAATGGCCACGTTCTAATTTGAGTATTTATCTAAGTTTGTATTAAATGTTGAAGTTTTAAATTTATATCTCATATGAAGAAAAATATATTTAGTTACGCTAGAAGTACTTCTTCTCATTCATTTTCAGCGAGGATATAATCTTAATGAATTCTGTAATCATGGATTTTTTTGCATTTTCTAAAAGAAGAATATTTCACAAGTATTCCCTGAAAATTTTACGAATATCGGACTATCATTTATAAAAATGAGTGACTTTGAATGGACCCGACATAAAAGAGCACTATGGAGCACTATGTCATAAACTAATGATCTCTTTTTGTTTTTTTTAATTTCACTTGAGCCAGTGCCGAGCTGCAGCTGTTATTTTGTGGACATCCCGCAAATTAGCTGCCATTTATTTCTCAATATTTAGACTTGAGTAATTTATAATAATTTCTTTAATTACATATCTGCTATGTGGTAAAAAATTCGTCGTTTATCATTTTAAGATGTGGCTTACAGAGCAGTTTTTTGACGTCCCAACTAGGTCTGAATAACACTCAGGATCTCGAATCTCCGCTGCTATGATTTTTCCTGTTGCCGATTTAGCTTCAAAAATGTCGGAAGAGTACACTGTACACAGAGTACAATCAATTGGTGTTGTTGCTTCCAAAATGTTTAAGCCTCTTTGCCGCTTTTGAGTTGGAACATTGGTTGCGTGGGCTCTTGACGTTGCATAAAAATCTCTCCTCTGAACATTTTTATATCGAGTGAGCCGCCCGTGCTTCATTTTTTTTGATTTTGCCTTAGATTGATTGAAGTTTTGAATATTTTTAATCATATACAAAAAATTATAACATTAAACGAATGAAAATAGTTAATTGTTAATTTTATTTATTTTTATAATTACAGGACCCACAAGAAGATGCGACCACTGAGAAAGGATTTTATATATCTTTTGACGATGAGCAACCCAAAAGGCCAAAACCGCCATTACGCGCGAAACGTTCACCAAAAAAAGAAAAGAGCTTGGATAACGTTGATAGGGGGCAGCCCAACAACAGCTTCAATCGAAATGGTTACTTTAAAATTTACTCTTTAAAAGTCTTAATTCTCATTCTTCACAATTTACTTCGCAGAACTTCAACGAAACAACAGTTTCGAAAATAACAAAGCTACATATAACAAATACACTGATGCGCCTATACAGTTGCGCCAGTTGACTGAAAATCAAGCTGTGAACGCATCAGATCGACGTCATCTGGAAGATGTTACTAACCAACAGCAGCAATCCCAGAGCCCAACTCAGCAGCAACAACATATTCAATTCCACAATACGATTAGTCTGTCGCGATTGAGTGAACCGAAGGAAAATAAAGCGTTAGTGATTGGAACGGAGTTGTCGAATTTGGATCCGGTAATTCAAATTATTTATCTTTACATGAACATTTATTTATTGACGATTGAGGTTTTTGCATAAATCGTAATGAAAGAGCGTTATTTTATGATTTTGTTATGATGACACAATCCTTTTTCATGTCTCAAAGAAAGAATGTAGAATGTTATGGCTCAGTGGTTATTGAAACAACTGTGTGCTGAAGATTCAAGTCATGTTTTCACGAAACTTAAAGTTGAAAATTGACTTTGCCATAAATCTAACCCCTGTTATAACGCTGAAAATCGAACCCGTACACGCCATGGATTCAGATATGGCTTTAAAAGAGTTATAGACTGTGTGTTTTTATTCTATGTCTATATATTGAAGATAATATAAGCATTTAAATCAGCTGCCAATAAACTTAAAATTTTGGATGTGACCCTTCGCGATACAATAAAAAATAAAATAAAAAAAAATACCTTTAGTTGAGTTTAATGACGATTCTTAAAAACAGTTCACTGTCTGAAAACAAAGTTTGGCAAAATTTTCAGTTATTTGTGCAAATATTCAGCAACATTTTTGTTCCCGTTTTGAATAAGCTGAGCGCGCACGAAATCCCACTGGCGATAAATCTTAGTTATTATTATTTTTTTTAAGGAATCTGTCGACGAAATGGAACGTAAAAAAGAAAAAATAATGTTGCTTTCGCTGCAACGTCGACAACAGCAAGAAGAAGCAAAAGCGCGAAAAGAAATTGAATCAATGCAGCGAAGAGAAAAAGAACGAGAAAAGGAAGAGGAACGCGCTCGTAAAAAAGAAGAACAAATGGCTCGTAGGGCTGCTATTCTAGAGCAGCACAGACTTAAAAAAGCTATTGAAGAAGCTGAGCGAGAGGGTAAAACGCTCGACCGATCCGACCTGCTTTTGCAAAAGCATCTCACAAGCCAACAGCAACAGAATTCTGTTGCACCTCGACTGCGTTCTCAAAAAGTTACACGCCCTCGTCCAAAAACAATTCACGTTGAGACCGGCTCAGTTGATATAAGTGAAGCGTCCAGTTTATCATCTAGTCGAGGAAAGAAAGGATCTAGTACGAACCTCACAGGTACGCTAGCATCACGTACGGGTAAGACTTTAAATTGTGTTTTTATGTTGTTTTTTTTTTTTTAATAATTTTCGTTTATTTTGTTTTTGTGTTTTCGTTTATGTTTTTTTTTTCAATTAATTTGTGTATGAATTGTGATTCAAATGATAGGCTATGGTCAATTAAGCTCGAATTCAATGAGAAGAGATTTGTATAGAGGCTCACAAGATTCCTTAGCTGTTAAAGGTAATTTTATTTTAATTTTTATTGTTTTTTTAATTATTCTTAAATTATATTCTTTTGTATATTTTTATTATCTACTAATATTGGTTCAATTGCTATTTAGTATAGTTATATGCATGTCTATAAATTTCTAAACAAGCGTTGGGTGTAGAAATGTATTCAAATCCAATTATCTGTGTGTGCTTTTTGTTAAATAGAAACAAATTAAAAAACATTTTTTCTACAGAATCACCGGATGAATATCCAAGTACAAGTTCCACACCTATTGGTCGTCGAGGGTCTTATAAAAACTCGAGAGGTTGGTGGAGGGTTACATTTTTCTAAAAAAAAAAAAATATATTCTTTTTTCTTCACCCCTTTACAACTCATACATATTTTTTTCACTTTTCGATGCGCTATTTGGTTTTATAAATAATATGGTTGAAAACGCTTTATTTCCTTTTAGTTTGTTGACAATATTACTAGCACTATGTAACAACGGTATGTTAGATGTTTGTTTGATGCTGTTTGAGCACAAAAATCGCTTGTTGTCATTCTGCATGGCCGAATACACTAAACATTTAGGTACAGAGGTACATTACAGAAAAACTTGAATTGAAAATGGAAATCCATAGCAGGTTCGTAAGCTAAACGAAACGTACGAGTCCTAAAATGCTGGGAAGAAATCTAGATTCATAAAATTAAAGATGTGTACGAAAAAATATAATTCAAGCCATGAAAATTTCATAGTTAGTATATTCACACGCAGAACGACTACAAATATATAAGCGGCCTAGGAAAAATATATGCAAAAGTATTTCGTTTCATCGTTCATTGTTTCATAGACACTTTTTTTGAGTTGTTTCAAGATATTATTTACCACACAACGAAATACACATTTATGTCTACTTACCTACTATATTTAACAATGGATAAAGGCCCAGGGATTAATCATTTAATAATAGAATAACGTTATTTTCAACGGGCGCGGTATTTAATGTTTAATTTGCAAACATATATATTTTATTTCTAAAATTGAATGAATTTCAATGGTAATGGTCCAATAATAATAATAGTTCATGTTAATTACATTTTGCTAACAAACCAACCAATCACTTTATTTTTTTCATATTTGCTTTTAACGTAATCTAAGCAACCAGATTTTAAATATTTGTATGTTTTCCTTTTTTAAGTTACTGTTTAAATAAGTAGGTAAAAGTTTTATATTATTTTCAATTATATGAAGCAAATTTATTTATAGATTTTTTTTTATATGATAAAATCAAACAAATTTTGCTTTAATAAACAAAACACAAAAAATGCATTCAATAGAAAACCAACGAAACAAACAAACTATGGGCCTTTTTCCAGAGCCAACTGTCGAACGAGGTCGCACAATGTCACGTATATCCGTTGCTAAAGGAAGCACCCTTAATTTTCGGGGGCGAAAATCGAATTCGCTTATGAATCTGTGCGGTAAGAGTGAAAGCGAACAATTTCTTCTTTTATAAATATTTTTTTCCATTCTTCTGTTCTGTACTAACATTGCATCGATCAATTTCAAGTATTTTATTTTTCTCTTTTTGGTTCAGTATCAAATGCTTCTGTGATATTATTTTCATGTATATTTATGTTCCGGAGTTGGTATAGAAAAATGTTTTATCTTATTTTCATAAAAGAACGCGATACACTTTCAAAAACATGTTCTAATTTATTTTGAAACTTTTTGTATCATCAACACAATATGCTTTATCTGTTGGGAGGTTAAAAGATTTTGGATTTTGACAAGCAAAACATTCAAGACTCAAGCTTTTTTCTTTAAATGATTGTTATCTTCTTATTTTGGTGAAGGAATCAGATAGTAGTCTTACCTTTCTGTCATCATCGGTATAATAATAATCATGTTAAGGCCATTATATTTTGATCATTAAACAACTTATCATCATAAAGTTAGGCGAAGGAATCGTCAAGTTATTTGAGTTCAAAATTTACAAACAAAAACGTAAGCGTAGAAATGGGATAACGTGAACAAACTGATTTCGAGCAAGCTGCCTTTTTATTTGAAATTTGTCTTTCTTGATGAACGATTTTGTTTTGTAGAGTTTACATTATTTTGCAAGTCATGGTCTGTCCTTCGTTGTTCTTTGCATTATAAGTTATTGGTTGTCTTTTCTTGGCCCCTAAACTTTTGTGGCTTTTATTTATTTAATGTACATAAACTCTTTGTTTATGTATACATATGTTATAACATTTTTTTAAAAAAGAGAAAAATGAACTAAAAGGACACTGATATAATAGTAACATTTTATTATATTTAATTTGCTTAAAAAAAGAACGTGAATAAATAAATGAATATCTACCGTAGGGTTGTTCTATTCTACTATTGAATTTCAACCTTCTCAAACGTAAACTAGCTTCGTTTTAAATTGTTTGCGTTAAAGAGAGTCTAGTGTATTCTCCCGAGATGATAGCAGCAATTCAGATCAATAGTAATGTATGGCATTTAACACTTAACTGTATTTGCTTGAGCTTTTCAACTGTTCTGCGTTTAAAGGAGGTCATATCATATTACATAAAACAAAGGAAATTTAAATATTTCAAAATAAAAAAAAATGAATTTAATTTTATTTTCAAAAAAAAAAATAAAAATGCAAACATTCAGATTTTCTTAATACCATGCCAAGCCCCTTTTAATTATTTTTGCTTTGAAACCCAAGCCCACAATTTGTTAATAGGATTGAGGCTTAGTATTTTTTTTTTTATAATTCACATTGGATTCTGAACGTGAAAAATTGATATTGAGTCATTGACAAAAATATCGTTAAATAAATTAGTTAGAACATTTTCACAAACTCTGTACTGCACCGATTTAAGCCTTTAGCCCTTTTTTATTTATATTAAAATCTAAGCTGGAGAAGAAGATTTCGATAACAGCGTTCTTACATATTCTGATCTAAACAGATGGATGGATGAGGATAATAAAGTTTATTCTTTAACTCTATTGTATAATAAATTGTGAATACGTTTTTGATTCTGAAATCCACTTAGTAACCGCTACTGCTTTGAAATTTGTAAAAATTACTAACTCTTATTCTTTAAATGAGCCGCAAACTGAAGATTGTTACTTTAATCCTTTTTTACTCCTCTTTCTGATCTCTCCTCCAGTTCAGTCACCTTCATTAAGGGCTCCTTGCTTATCTTTCTGGCACAGTCTTTGCGTATCTGGTAGTAAATGCTCGTATCTCCTAAGATGTGCCCATGTCTAAGATACCGGGCATACTTCTCTTGAAATTTGGATACCTATTCTCTCGTGAAGTAAATATTATGTATATGTTATATGAAGTATATGTTATTTTTAGTATAATTGCGAGAACTCGTCTGCTATATTAATTTTTTCACATTAAGCTTTTTTCAAGTTTGAACGATGTGTATATTCACATTATTCGTGAAAAATTGTTAATTTAAAGAGTTGAAATCCATCCACATTTTAATTATTTGTACAAGTTTCATAAAGTTCCCATGAGATAACCTTAAATCAATTAGAAAATGATCTGCTAAGGGCTTTCGTAGTTTTTATTGGCATTTGATTTTCATTTGATCTTCACGCACGTGATCTATATAGAACCAAATCAGTGCCGTGGTGGACATTGCATTGCATGACATTGCAGTGATGGTAAGGTCATGACGAAAACTCTACCTACGCTATTCCAGCTGGCTATTGGATCTGTATCTAGACCGAATGCAAAAAAAAAAAAGATGAAAACCTATAATCGGATGTCCACCATTTGTCAATAATAAGAAGAGAATAAAATCAGATCAACAAATTTGAAAAAAAAATATCAAAAAGATTTCCATAAACCGATAAAGGAATGACGAATTTCCATCACATTCGTTTCTTTCTGCATTTTCTACATTTATTAAAACTTTAACATTGAATAAAACACTAATAACTTAAGAATATTTAAACTTATAAAACAAGCTTGAAAATCATCCTGAAGCTCATCTTGATCGGCTAACCCGCCAGATTTTCTTTAATGCGTTAGTTTTTACTTCTTCGTTATACTTTCGATGGTTTTTTTTTTATTTTATTTTTCGTTTCATTCATATTCAGAGGTTAATATGTTTTAGGAGATTTTGTGCTACGAGTACACTAGCCGTTCTCAAATGAAATCGATTAGCTTTACTTTTTGACTCTAGTTTAAATATTATGAAGCAAATTGATTAAACTTGTGAGCTTGTGTTATTGTTTGAGCAATAATAATTGCAACAGCATTAACAATTATTAGAACACATTTTCTAAATAAGCCTTGGTTCATTATCGCTTTGCAATTCTTTTTTTATATTTTGTTTTGTCTTATTGCATTGGGTTATTTGTGGGCTTAAACAATAAAATGCATATACTTTGAGGAAGTTAACATTTTTTTTTAAATGCCAAATGGCAAAGATCACATACATTGTTCCCTCAAATCATTTTTTTTATCTAGTCGTACACTGAAATTAGATAGCTTTTTTGTTTTTAATAAAGTGCTTCATTTATGTGTGTAATTTATTGCAAAATCCTAACAATCCATTAAAAAAATATTCCTTACGAAAACTTAATTTTGTATTTCACTATTGCTTTTTAAATAATATAAAATTTGATTCAAACAACTTATAGAAAAATATATTATAATACAGCAGGATGGCCACTTTTTGGAAAACTGTGAAAGGTCATCCACAATGTCCATACTATTATGTGACAGACTCGACAAAATCACAGTAAAAAAATCTCCATCTTGTTCCGCTTCCAATGGAACAGTGTCGTTAATCTTTTTTCTTAATTTTCTTTTATCTTTACGCGGTTTTGTTGTATTAAATATTATAACTTTACTCTGTTAATTGGAAAAGAGGCAAGGAATTTCCTCCATTAATGTTTTTCCTATTGGAACTCTATTTTCACAGTCCCAAGAAGTCTTTGTTACTCATGTTTGTATTATGAAACCGTCAAATCCTTTCATAATAGAATTTTATTTATTTTGCTATAAATTTTTCATTTTATTTATTCATTCATTTTATAATTTCAAATTTCAATTTTAAATATAACAAAAAAAAAATGTATTGATTATTCTAAGTAAAAATAATAATAAACCTTGATCTCTTGAGCTTACTTGGTGCATGTTATTCTTAATGATGCCACACAGAAGCATTAATGTCATTACATACATTATTAATTTTGTTCTTCAGGATATCAGTTTGCGCTGTGATCTGTTATATCACTAGCCCTATATATATGGACTAGTTTTAAAGCTATAAAAGAAGATCTTCAAAGAAAACCACTTACTTAATTTGAAACTCTCATTCTTTCTGGGTTAAACCAGAAAAATCTTTCCAAATGTCTTCCAAAAAGTCATCACTCTGTATAATAATATACACAATGAGATATTACTCATCGCTTGAGATAATGAAACCCTTCATCTTATTAAATGTTGGAGTTTCGGAATTTCTTTTAATTCGTAAACATTCTGTTTAACAATTTAATAAAATAAAAAAAATTGTCTTATCAATTTGACACTAAAAACTTAAGAAACATAAACATTGCTTGCCCAATTTTTTGTGATACTAAACTGATAAACCATAAAAAAATATGTAAGAAGAAAACTAACAGCTTGATGCCTAACTCCAAAACATTTTTTCTTTTCTCTTTTTCATTCGCACACTTTCTTCAAATGAAATTAAAAAAAAAAAAAAATGCGCGATAAATTAATGCATCCATTCATGATATTTTATTAAACTGGAATTAATTGTGTATTGAAAAATATACAAATTAACGACGTGCCTCACAACATACAAACTGTACACAAATAAATTGTACACACACGCCTACAAATGGAATATAAATTATATTGATGGTGTGACCGAACAAAATGGTATACGCTTTTTCCGCTAGATACAGATTCTGGGCTTGGACGTGCTACACCACCACGACGTGCACCCTCACCAGGAATGGGCCCATCAAGTAGACATTTGCCTTCGCCATCAGGACCGGGTTCTTTGCCACCCGGGCTGGTATCGAAACGCCGCGTTTTTGACGATGGATCCAGTGATATATCTTCCTCTAATCAAAATTCTATGATGGAATATTCGGGTTTGTATAGCAAAATTGATTTCTTTCTCTTTGTTTTTTTGTTTATGCAATATATGCCCCTATTTTAAGTAGTTCGGTTGTTCACATGTTGAATTTTACAATTTCTTATATAGTTTGTTGTATGATTTCAAGCATTATTCTGTTGGAGTTACTCAAACTCTGTCCTATTCTGATTTGCCGTCTTGCTTTTTTAACATATAATTTGGATTTTTTTTTGTTTGTTCATTATTTGAAGTTGAACTGCATTTAATAGATCATAATTCATTCATTTTATCAATTTTAAATTAAAATTGTACATGCAACCAAAACGTAAACATTATTTTTTGAATTTTAGGACCGAAGCTTTATAAACAACCAGCGGCCAAATCAAATCGCGGTATCATACTAAATGCTGTTGAATATTGCGTTTTCCCGGGAGTTGTGAATCGTGATGCCAAACAAAAAGTCCTCGAAAAGGTCGCCAGGTCTGAGGCAAAACACTTCCTGATATTGTTCCGGGATGCCGGATGTCAATTCAGGGCTTTGTATAGTTATATTCCGGAAAATGAGCAAGTACTCAAGTTGTATGGTACTGGGCCTAGTCAAGTGGATGAAGTCATGTTTGATAAATTCTTTAAGTAAGTAAATACAAATTTCTTAAGAATATTTAAAAACAAATTATATTGATTTGCTGGTATTGTAAGGATTCCAAAAGACAAAAAAATGTTTTTGTTTACAGATTCCAAAAGAGTTACGAGCATTGATATAAGCATATATTTAAACATAGCTTTTGATGGCAATAATATTTTTTTATAACTAACATTACACGTTATCATAAGTTTGAATAGTATTTTTTTCCGATTCGTTTCGACAGCTATGCAATTAACGCAGTGATAATTCCATGTTGTACTTACGAAGTCCTCCCCGGTAGTCGAATGAACTTTTTGGACAAAAATACAAATAAGCTAAAGCTTGACCCAAATCGCTTGCAAATCTACTGGACAGGTCGCTTAAAATTCATTTCAATTTCACTCGGGATCTCAGATTGGAAAAATCCAGACGTTACCACCAACGCAGCTTTGATGCGACTGATCTTGTTCCAAAATCTCACAGATAAAAAAAAAATAATGAAGAAAATGCACCGTGAATTTAATGCAAAAACTTTGCCCGCTGTTAGGTGGTGCTAAACCTCAAATTATAAAACCATAAAAACCCAGAAACAAACAATATCCTTCATAATTTCGTCCTTGATCACAGGCGGTTATAGATTTTTGACTACATTGCATTGTGCAAGAGCTTCGAAATTTGTCAAACCCATTATAAAAAAATGAAACTCATGTGTGCAATTATAATTTAAAAGAAAAACAAAGTTGGGAAATGCATTGAAAAATTGAAGAAATAAATCTCACTTTTTCAATTTCTTACGCACCATTTACGTTCTCTTGAATCCTGTCTGCGTATACATCCGTTTGCCAAGATATTTGGTTCGCGCTAAACCTAGCTGTTTCATTATTTCTTTCGGGTATTGGTTGACCTCAGCCATATCGTTGGGATCATGCGTTCCTTAAATAAATGTAAGAAACAAACACCTTTCAATTGGATTTGAGTTTTGTAGGGCCTACCAGAGATTGAAAAAAAAACAGTACGTTATGATACAGTACCTCAAATTAAACACAACAATTATTTGCCCTTATGCAATTATAAAAGCAGAATGCTGATTCTTTTTTTTTTTTTTTCATTGACAAGGTTGTTTTATCTTAAAAAATCTTTTCCGATTTCATAATGCTCAGTTGAGAGGGAACTAGGTACTGTACGCACAAAATACAGAACAAAATACACTTTACGAATGCTACGTTTAGTGATCCTCATACCGACCTGAAAATGAAAAATCCTTTATTCATACTGCTCAGTCGAGAGTTAAGTACACTAAACGTGGCGTTCGTTTAGTGTATTTTGTTTTTGGTTTCATACGCAAACTCTAAAAGAGAGAATAATGTTTGTATTTTGGGTACCATAGGTTGTGTTTGTGTTTCCGTTCTTTTGGAATGGAAATACAGTACAGAACACTAAAGTACTGTTTGTTAAAGTTTTTTTTCAATCTCTGGGGCCTACATTTACATATACCCACGAAATATAGTGCACCGAATTAGTTTCATTTAAAAGCTATCAGGAAGTACGCTGAATCATTTTAAACAGACTTAAATACTAACAAATCAAAATTAAGTTTTCTAATTTTTTATTCAAAAGAAGACATAACAAGTCTTCACATATACATAATAAAATATTTGTTCACCAGAAATTGTTTTTCCATTTTTTTTTATTTACAGATATAACTCAGGCGGTAAATGTTTCTCACAAGTGCACACAAAACATCTAACGGTAACAATCGATGCATTTACAATACATAATTCATTATGGCAAGGGAAAAAAGTTCAACTGCCAAGTAAAAAGGACATGGCACTGGTTATTTGAACTAAAAGTGAAGGAAATAATAAATTATTACCAGAACAAAATTATTATAAAAGTTATGTTGCAATGGTGAACAAAAGAGTAACAGCAGCTTAAAAAGCGAAAATGGAAAAGTCTCTTATTGAAGATAAATACATTTATAGTAAATATGTATATTCAAAAATGTATACTTGCTATTTTCGACTACATTATAATTAATACATTTGATTCGAGATGAATCAGCTTCCTTAGCAAAATATAAAATAGGAGGTTTACAAGAAATATTAACAAATTTATAACTTAAATCTTTGTCTTTGGCGAAATTTCGACAAAACTAAGAAAAAATTTCCCTTTTTTTTATTGAAAATTTATAATAAAATTTAACTCCAGTTGAATGAAACTAATGAGAAGCCGTAGTTATGGAGGAATTTTAAATGGTTACACAAATAATAATATCATAAGTTTGTATTCATTCAAAAAGTAACTTGTTTAATTTTTTTTATCGATCAATTTACGAAATAATTATACAAATATCAAGTACTTCAGTGGAAGCATTTCTTTATTTACTTTTCTTAAACTTTATTTATACTTTTGCTTTCCCTAAGTTCTACAAAACAACCATCGTACATATATGTTTATTTATATATTTGTACGATTTTTCAATGTATTTTTTTTTTATTTTTTAATTGATTACCCAAACAATTATTTATTTTATAAATAAAACTATTTCTTTTTTAATTGGATACATTTTTTAAAAACTCAGTATATTTTTTTAACACTAATAATTGCAGAAATTTGCCTTCTGTTGACGAGAGGATTTAAGCTATTCGTAAATTCGTGAACCATAAAAAAAGGAACTGATCAAGATAATTATTGAGGGTGGCGGGAGTTCTCGTTATGCACTTTTCTATCTTATTTCGAACTTAATAGTGAACTTCATTCAATACTGAAAAAAATGGTTTGTAGTATGAAGAACACCTTTGCTTTGATTTGAAAATACGGAACAAATCACAGAAGGTTATCCATCGGATAATCTATTTAATTGTGGCGGGTATCAGGCTTTAAGTTAAATTGGCCAATTTTTATTTAAATTTGTATAAAAAGGTGATACAAGTAATTTAAACATTACCTGATATTCATCGGTTAGTTCGGTTGGCAAACATACTTAGATCTATCACACAATCACCAATTGTATTGCACAAGTTTTAGCAATTTGAATGCGATCGTCATCATTTTTGAGTATTCCCTAAAGGAACTTTTATGTTCAGTCTGTTGTTTTCATACATTAGGAAGAAGGGAGATGACATGAAATTTGTCTTTTATGTCAGTTTATTAAGTGCGCAGTGATAATGCTTCGTGTATGTCTTTCCGTTTTCAAAAACACGTTTTGAGTTTGTAAATTGTTCTGACAAACAAACAGCGTTGCAATAAATTCGAAACGCAAACATGGATTTGGTCTGCTTTCATATCATATTCGAGATGACGAAAAATACGTTACTAGTTGAATAATGAATTCATTTGACAAAGATCCAGATTTTCTCTTAAGGGAAAATTCTTTGCACTATTAAAGTATCTCATCGCAAAAGCCAGGTGTTATATTTGTAAAGTTCTGATCATGCAGCGAACACGTTTTATATTTTGTTTATTTGTTTTAATGATTTTCAATTCAACCATTCTTCAATGGTTTTAGGCACATGTTTTGTTGCACACTTTCAAGTTTTTAGCAGAAAATAAAACGCTTGCTATAACTAAAAAAATGTTTCCGTTTTTAGACTGATGCATCTTCAACAATGCAAAATGAGTTAAGTTAAAAAACTTCTCTATTTGAATCTTTTCTTTTTTGGTGTATATCTTTGCGTTATAGACTGCAACGAACCGGCCGTTAACAATTAAACCCATAGATATACAAACATTCCGTTCGAGTTCAATTAATTCGACGAAAAGAATATTGCAAAACAAATACTTTTTTCCTCATTAAGGGTTTCGCAACGCGTTTTACCACCACCAATATCCTCCTCTTAATGAAGTTTTTTAAATACGGGCAAATAAAGAAATGTTGAATAAATAGACATTTAGTTGTATGCTTTAGTTTACTTACCTTTAAAAAAATTATCATATTTTTTTTTTTTTGAGAAGTAAAGAAATAAAAACAAATTCAAAAAATTCAATATTATAGGTTCAAAAGACAAAACGATCGTTTTTATTAGTTAAGATGTATCCTTTTTTCTGTATCAAAATCTAAAAGAAAAAAAACTTCATTAATATGTATAAACTATATGCTGTACTGTTTCTAACTTAAATGGGTAATATAGAACTAAGTTTTAAATGAAAAGACTAATATTGGAATTCTACACATATATAAAAATAATTAATGAATTGTTTAACGAATAAAGAGATCGCTTTTTGTAACGTCTTTTAATTAAACTGTATTATTTTGTAATCTTTAAGTATCTGTTATTTTTTTATTTTTTATTTAACCTTTTATACTAATTCGATATTTTTTTATTTATAACAAAAATGTAATCTTATATCTCAAGATACATGTATACAATAAAACAATTCAGGAGTATAAAACAAATAATTTTTTTTTTACAACTTATGTTTAATTTGCAACTCAAGTGAAATATTTAAACAAAAAACAAAATGAACAGCAAAAACTAAAATTATAAGTGAATGAGTATTGAATGTAAAAAAAAGAAGAAGAGAAGAAACACTATCATAATATTATTTGTTATATATGCGAACTATAGTTTCTTTTCTCTATTTTGTTAAATAAATTAATAAATAAAAATAATTTTAAAAAAATCGACCGTTTTAAATGGAAAAGCTGAAGAACAGTGTGCCAGGAGATAACTTTATCGTTTTCAAGCTTTGGACGAATCCCAAACAACACGCATGTTGTCGATTGAATTCTAACTGTCCATCCGGGTGGAGCGGAATATTACTTTTGTGCAATTACAGTCTGTTCCTTTGGCACATTCAGAATAAAAAAAAAGTTTTTGCTTCAACATTGTGAAAGGACGACAAACCGAAAAGCATTAATTTAGTTTTGGAGCTTATTATTATTTATTACCAAATTGTGTTTCGTAAACCAGCTTCTCAATAAGTTAAGATTCCTATCAATATTACAAACAAGATCCAGAGAACTTTTCACAGCTTTAGAAAACCCTATATCATCCGTAAAAGCAGTAGGTGAGCGTCAAAAATAAGTTGCAAAAAATGAGTTGAAGAACTCAGTTTGGCTCCTGATCCCATTTGCGATCTATTTATAAAGTACGACCCAGCATGAAACCACGAAAACCAGTTCCAGTTCTCAACAAAATGTTGTGGCTGTGATATTACAGGCCTTTGTAATATCAATAAAGTGACCAGCCGTAGTCTTTTTCCCGTCAAAGTTAGACCTGATTTGAGCACAGAACTCTAAAAGTGCATCTTCAGTTAATATAAAGCCAAATTGACTTTGGTTAGAGAAGAAATTCATGAAATTCACCATTCTTTCTTTCACAAGTTTTTCAAAGATTTTACTGGAGACTTCGAGAAGTGATATGGGATTATAGTTGCACATTTCAATAACAGAACCTTTATTAAATTATGTTACACTATCTGCCATGACATCAACCAAGAACCATGCTACTTTTTTAAGAACCACATTTGAAGTGCCATCAGCTCCTTACGAATTAGAATTCTTATGGGTCCCAATAGCTTTTAATACCTTAAAGGAAGTTATAGAGTTGTTGTAGACAGTTTTTTCTTACCATGATTCAGCAGAACTAAAAATGGACGAAGCAATTAAATATAAAATGCATTTGCAATGACAAGTTTTTTTTTTATTTATTAACCAGACTATTTACTTTTTGCCATTCATAGAACGCCCGCAATACATCGTGTTCCGCGAATCCAACGATTATAATACTGTTACGAAAACTATTTGGGGGCTTTCTAATCGACAGAGGAATAGTGAAAGCTACGTATAACAAAGTTCCAGTTGGTTATTTAAAATTTATTTTATTATGTTCCACCAATTGAACAACCAATTTCCAGAAGACTGGGATCCAATAGCAGCAGCAGTTTTTTTTAAACGAATTTTCAGATTTCCAATTTTCGCGGCACATAAAAAAAACACACTGTACGTAGCTCTCCGCTTTTTCTACCCATACCAGGGGAAACATTTATGAATTTAGGTGAATTACCACAGGATGAAGATGTAAGTAGATTTTTATTAAATTTAAATCGGTTCCTTAATTTGTTTGTTATGCATGCCGTGTTACTTCAGTAAGCAACACTGTCCAATTTCTTATAGACTTGTTGGACTTTCTTCTTCTTATGATCTCATAGTTCTTTTAAGGCTCTTTTTTATTTTCAGTCTTCGAACCCAAATTAAATAAAAATAATTCTATTCTTCTCCTCTCCCTGTCACTTATTTGCTCACGGAAATCCCAAAGCTTTGGAGCAGAAAATGCTTGAAAACAGCGAAACGTTTACAAATTGTTATTTTTTATTTTTGGAATAATTTATTAAATAAACAGTGCCGGGTAAATTTTCGGTCCTATAATTAGAACATTAAAGCAATAGGTAAACATAAGACATAGTATAGCTATAATTGTATTCAGTTTTTGATTGGAATCGCATTTATACGCGTTTCAAGCTTTTCAACCTTCTTTTGCATGGTCTCTAAATTCTGAGCGACAGTCTCTTGAACGGAATGTAATAAACTTTTGTTGTTAACCAAGCTGTGGGTTATTGTTCCTTGTGTTTCCTCGATTTCTGCAATAATCTTCGCAAAGTTCATGGCTAAAAGAAGACAACAAAATATGAGATTTGTTCAAATTGTTTTAAATCAGTAGATACCATATTTATGCAACGATTCCAGGGCTTGCATTCTTTCAATAATATCCGGTAAGACCTCAGCGAACGTCTCAGTTTTCTTCGCAATGTCATACAACTCGCAAATTTTTTGATCTCTTTTTGCGTCATCAGTTGAACCGCTAGCTTTCTCCGCAATAGCATCCATTTTAGTACCCAAAGTGGCTATGCGCGTTTCTATTTGATCCAATTGATTTGGTTGAAGCAGGGCTGCTTTGGTATTCAATTGCCGAACTGCCTCCAAGAGGTTAGAAGTGCCAGTTGTGCCAGCAAGACGGCTTAATTTTTCTGGATGCGCTCCGACTGCTTGTTCCAACTCATGCAAACGATGTTCCAATTTGGCTACACGTGTAGAAGCTGCCAAGTCAGAACCAGGAGCCTGAATAGCGGTAAGAACGCCCGATTTTTTATACTCTTCGACTTGACTGATGAGCGCTTTTACTTCTTTATCAGTTGCGGTGGCGATCTGCTCCTTACCCAGAACCTGCTCCAAGCGCAACGTATCAAGCACTTTTTTGGCTGTTGCGATAACTGTGGCCACAGCATCGTAAGATGCCCTTTCTTCTTGTTCGATTTTTTTGTCAGCTTGCAATAAAGAAATCTCGTCCATCAATTCATTCATTTCACACTGCAAACGCCGACACTTTTGCACGGGGCTTTCCTTTTCTCCTTCTCCAGCGAGTTCGTACTCAGTCGACCAAGATTCATAGCCTTTTCGTAAATTTTTGCCAATTCGATCAGAAAAGTCAACGTTGCCTTCAAGATGCTTGCCTCGAAACTTGCCAAAAGATTCTTTAGCCGAAATATGTAGACGCTCAATTGACTCATTCTCGGGTTCTTCCTCATAGTAGTCAGAAGTATCTGCTTCAGGTACATCCGGGGTTTCGTAAACGTCGGGTTGATCGTAGGCCTAAAAGAAAGTGTTGTATTTTTTTTTTTCATACAAATAATGTACGAACAATGCCGGGCAAGTTTTCAAATTTGGGATCCGCCATTGAGTATTATTTAAGTACAAGAAGTTTTACAAAAAATATAAAATTATTTGATGTACTAGTCCAAGAAACAGCCGATGCAGCCAAAGTGAACAATACTTTACTTTCAATTGACATATATGTCAGAATGATGTCACTCGTTTTATGTGATGCAGGTGACATCTAGTGAGCCATAGTAAAGAGTTTAATTCAGATTTCAAGGATGATATTTCTATTTGAGAAAGCTTTTAATTTCGATTTCACACTGATTTGAATTTTTCTTACCGTAAAATTCGACAAACGAAATTAAAAAAAATAAATGCTCTTGCATCACTATTAATTTTTTTTTTATTAAAACGTTCCAAGTCCGTAAATGTTTGAGTGCACTTTAATAATTTCTATATGTTGGCTGAGTACGAAAATGTTAAAGCGCCTCTTAAACTATGTGAAATAGGCAAATAAGTGCATACTTTTTGTATGGAAACTGCATCCAATCATTAATTCTTTTTCTTCTTCTTGCGGCATTACATCCTTGGGCAGGAATTATTCTTCCATTCTGCTCTATCTAGTGCTGCATTTCTCCAATTTGGACCGTTTAGTTTTGGTATGTCGTCAGTTACACCATCTATTCATCTAATTCTTAATCTGACCCTTGTTCTCATACTTTCAGGAGTTGCCTTTGAATGTTCTCTTTTGTTTTCTTGAGTCATCCATCCTCAATAAATATCCGAAACATCTTATTCTTTATACTTTATATTATTTACACTTTATATTCTTCAAGAATTGCATTCGTACGTCAAATATATATTTCGATTTCCAATCTTGCACCCTTTCATTTATTCTGATAACTTTTATTTCATTAATACTCAATGACCACACTTCGCATTCATACGTTACTATTGAACCTATTACTGTTTTGTAAAGTGTAATTTTCAGTTTAGGGATAGAATCTTTTTATGTACAAAGTAACAGGCGTTGCGTTGAATGCAGTGATGCATACTATTGTCTTCTTAATACTAACCGAAGATATTTAAAATGTTCAACTCCTTCGTAATGGGCGATGGTTAAATTTTGGGGGCTCTGTTGTTTCTAGACATTTTCATATATTTTGTTTTATTTTCATTCACTTAGAGTCCAACTTGCTTTGCTTTTGACTCCAATATTTCCACGATGCTTCGATGTGTGTAAGCCGGTATCGCTTAATCATCTGCATATCATATAAATTGGCATGACTTGTTAAATATGCTACCACAATTTTCCAGGTGGCCTTTGGCAAGTCGGACAACACGTATTACCTTGTATTACACCATTGTTGACTCATTGGATTGAATCACTACTTTTGCCTTTGACCCGTTCATAGTCATCATTGCAAGTCTAGCTAGTTTTGAAAGAATTCCATGCATGTTTGATGTTTTCAAATACTTGCTTGATGCCGATGAATAAATGTGAAGATCTTTGTTATACTTGTAGCTTTTCTCTATGCTTTGTTTCAATGTAAACATCTGATCAGCAGTTGACCTTCCGCTTCGAAAATCGCACTCCTAAATAGTTCTTCAGTAATTGGTTTTAACCCTTTCACTTATTCTATTGGGTATTATTTTAAATGTGATATTTAGAACCGAAGTCCCTTTATAGTTATTACAATGTTTTTTCTCCTTTTGTTTTTGTTCAATTTTGTTCAATCGGCATCCTCTCCTCTTCCCATAGTTTACATAGCAGATTGTGAGGTTCTGATTTAAAGAAAATCATTAATAATTTAAATCAATCAAAAACATGGCATGCAACAAATAAATTGTTAAATGATTAATCGTTAAAAATCCTTTCTGACCACATTACTTTCAGGAATTTCATATTTTACAAACAATTTTTGAATCAAGATTTAAGGTTCTACTACACAAAATCTATTTTTTTTGCATTTTTCCTTATATTCTCAGAAATGATATTTTTTTAAAATTCGAGGAAATCGGTTTTGCCCTTCATAGCTTTTTCACTACTTTCTCAGTATCTTCTGGGTTATTTTAAAGAACGTTTGTTAAAATGCTGTACCTTTATAAAATGCCGCACTATCGAAAAGGAACTAAAAAATTTGATCCAAAAATTTGAAGAAAAATTTTTTTCGAAACCAAATTTTCCAAATCTCTTGATTAGCAATTTGGCCAAAAAGTAAAAAAAAAACTTTACCAAGGAAGAACAGCGAAAGAGTTAGATTTTTCAAATGGTAAATTCCGAAGTAAGAACCTTTCCTTTAAAAGATAGTTTAGATTTTTTTTGTTTAAGGTATCCCAATCCTGAGATAAATTGTCTGGCATGCACCGAGGATTTTGCGAAGTCTCAGCTTTGAACATAAGTAAATATTAAAAAAATAATTTAATATTAAAAAAATAATTTTGGCATACTTTCAATATTTTTATAATTATCAAAAAGGTTTCATGATAATATTTTATTAAGGAGCTAAGAAAAAAGGCTAATTGGAAATGTGTTTTTTTTAAGGCTTTTTAAATTTTAAGATTTAAAATTTTACTGGAGTCAAGAAACTGAACCGATTTGGTGGCCTTGACGAAACCTATTACTGCTTTCAAAGAGGCTTAAGGCTATATTCAGAATAGCCTTTGTTTATAGTATTCGTTGCTCAGGTCCGATATCGGGAGTTTTTATTTTATGGAGGCTGCTGAGTTTACCAAGGAATGTCTTGTTTTAAGGCTTTTTCCCTGGTTTCCATCTGCAATGTGTCCTCGGATTTTTTGTGATTCACTGCCCTTAAAATCGATCTTAAATTTGTGTTTCGGGGGGGCATTCGACTAAACGACTACGAATTTTGCATCTTGTGGTGGGAATTATACAGATTGGCAGGATATATTGTACTTCTATGTCACGTCTTATCTTCACTTTAATAGGACAGAGTCATTCTAAGTGCCAGCGAATACTACGGGGTACCTTTATTTTTTTTTAAAAAGCATTGTTAGGCATTTATGGTAATTATATACTGTGAACGTCCAAAAAAAGTGTTCAACTATGAACCAAATATTTCAAATCTTATAAAGGCATATAGATTGAATTTTAAGTAAAATGTTGATATACATTTTTAAGGCTATTAAGTTTCAATAAATTTTCATACAAATTTAAGCATAAAATGTTATACTAAAAATACGATAAAAAAATTAAGAAGAAATACTTCATTATTGTTTTTATTGCGTCAATAAAGTGTACACTTTCCAATTAGAGTAAAAAAAATTAAACTAGTACTTCGTCTGGTTTTCTTTCACCTTCGTGTCTTGGCATTGACTCCTTTAGCTTCTTTGCCACTCTTCAACTAGTATTGACTTAAGTAACTTATTCCTTGAAATGTCCCTCTTTCGGATCTCTTACGAGATACTTCTATAAATTCTCGATAGGGTTTAGGTCTGCGGATTGCGGAGGGTGGTCCAGTTGCTTAGGTAAACGATAAAGAAACAATTCGTTGACCAATTTCGATGAGTGCTTGGTGTAGTTGGAAGACTTAACCACAGTTTTGCAACACTACACGGCAAATCGTCTCTAACGTTTTGTTGTTTTATATTTTTTTTAAGTTAATTGTGCTAGTTTATTGAAATGTCTTACCTATTTTGAAAGGAAGTACTATTCAATTGTAAAAAAGCTATTTGAAAAATACAATTTGAAAGTGCACACTTTCTTTTGACGATCACAGATGTTCAAAAAATAACCCACATTCCATATAGTTGAACAAAACGGGAACCAGGGGATTTTGCCGATGTAGCACTAGTTAATGTGATAGGTGAAGGCTAACCCTTCATATGGATGTAGCCAAATGTTAGTTACAAACATTTTGTTACTACTAGAACTACTTGCTGCTTGCAAGCCTTTCAAATTGCTTTTTGGAAGTAGGGAACTCAGCTTTTATATGATCTGCACATGAAGTGCGGACTGCAATTATCGAAAAGTTTGTTTCCTGTGATACCTGCGATGCCCGAGTTCTAAGTGAGTGTTTAATTTGGCTTGAGTTAAGCCGGAGAGCCCGAATTTCGTTTTGAGTTGTAGAAACAAAAATAAAAAACGTCTTTTAAGAGTGGATATTTGATGTTTTCTTTATTTATGCTTTTACTAAACTGAACTAACCAAAATTAAATTATACATGGTTTGTTTCATGTTTCAAAGTGCAGCTTTTGCATTATCATCAATAAGTCAATGAAACAGAAAAAGAAAATGATTATTGCGAAAATTGATTAAATTTAAATAGTCGGCATTTTAAGGAAGGTAATTGAAAAATATTAATTTATGTGCCGGATGTGGTGGATCAGGTTGCGTCCGGGACGTTACATACCCGTGCCTGAACAAATGACACAAACCTCTCACGGGTATCTGAAATTTCGGCAGAGCCAGCCAAAAACGAAAACTTCCGATAGTAACTTTTCTTTCAGTTTTTATTTTATTGCATAATAAGTTGGTTAACAAGTATACATTTTACATTTTTATTTTTATATTTCTAAAAGTACAAATTCCCACAAAATGCTTACTGCACTATTAATGCTTTAAAAGCTATAGTAAATGTTTTAAGGGTTTACTCATATGCTTACGTTACTATTCCTATTTTTTGATTGTTTTGAAATTTTCGTGAAAATATGGAATATTATTGTGATACTTAAATTAAATAAGTACTTTTTCAAAAGCGTTTTACAAATTTTTTAAATGTACTAGTACCATTACATAAATTTCAATGCATATTTTTAAGTACACTGACTTTATTTAAGTTCATAATATACGCTAACAACTATTAGAATTTTGTATAAAACATTCTCCAAGAAGTCTTTGATCCCTAAAATCTCATATTTGCGTCACAAAAAAAAAAAATAACGAAAAAAAACTCCATTCACGTGACAATCGAATTTCGTTTTTTTTTTTTTAAATACAAAACCTATTGCTGTTGTTCCTTTTCAAATAAAAAAAAATATACAAAACGTAATAACAAAAAATATGAAATATATCTCAATCGAGTTTAACAATTACATTTAAATAAAATTGTAGAACGTGCGATATTAACATAAGACAAAATAATTAAAAAAATAACATTTCGTAATAAAATAAAACATCAAACAGATTAAACATAAACATTTTTTATATGCACATTTCTTTCAAAGCATATATATATTTTTTTCAACTTTCTGATAACTCATTAGGAAGGTTTTTCTTTACTAAACGCTTCTCTTGAGTCTTGAGTACCCACATATTAAGTACCGGTAAAGTATATCCTATGATTCATAAAGTAGCCTTTGATAGTGAGGTAGGATCTCGTGAATCGGAACATGTAAACTGAACTCCAGTGCAACAAGCACAGCGAATTCTGATGCAATCAGTTCTTTTCGGTTTAAACGGAACACACTTTCAGTTTTCTAAGAATATAGAGATTTATTTAATATTTCTACCACACTTTTTATTTTGAAATTTACCTCAATCAAGCTTTTAAGCAACTCGCCTTTTACATCATTCATTTTGGCGCTTAGCAATAAACATGCACCTGCACACAGTTTACGATTGCTCTTGTTGATTAAATTCGATAAAATTAATTTCTCAAAGTAAACGTAGGCTTGTGAGATTGTTACAAGGTCGACTCTAGGATCCATCTTGTTGATACGACGCATTTCACGCTTGATGCTAAATTTTTTAATCTATTAAATAAGATATGATATTAATGTGAGATTTCTTACCTCCTGAGTTTACTTAGTGTCAACTGGATATGGGGAAATTTTTCTTTGAATTTATCATTGAGCTCTTTTTTCAAATCCGATGGCCGAACATAATCGATAACTGAAGTCATGTATGAAGTGAAAGTAAGAAGAGTACGATGTTTACCAGCGATCAATTCAGGATCATCCAGGATGTTCGCGGAATATTGTTGGAACTAGAATATAGCAATGTTAATTAACTGTACACTTTAATAAACTTTTAATAATAGTAATAATAATAATAAATAAAAAAATGTTTAAATGAGGTCCATTCATTTGAAAAAATTGAGGAAAACAATTTTACCTGAAAAGTTCGGCTCATATCGCCGACATCGTCCAAGTCCAACGATTTGATGTCCGGAGACGGACTTGCCGCACTGTTACGGTTATTCATATGCGTATCATATGTGAAACACCTGTATAAAAAACAGAAAATAATTAAGTATTGATGCATAGAAAGGACAAGATGTTGTACTTAAAGAACTACACAACAATGTTGCACAATAAAAATGAAAGCATGCACAATTTTGACTAAAGAAATAAAAAATTGTGAAACTGAAACGTATGCACACATATGTATATGACTTATATGACAAAAATGAAATCAATCCATGACATAAAAACAGCTTGCCAATTTTCTGCTGTACTATGTAATCGGTCTTCGTTATATCTACTTATGTAAGGGCCAAAAAAAAAACTTCACGATAGTTTTACTCGTTAGTCTTTAGTCTTGCTGCGTTATATTATATAAAACAAAAAATTCATCGAAAAATTGAAACAAAAAAAAAGTAAAAAACATATTTTTAAGATATATATATTTATATAAATACTGTGTTTTTCGAAAAGAATTACTATGATCAAGTTTTGAAGTCTGACAATACTACGTTCTTCAGTACTGGTATTTGTTCAATAGCCAAAATTTTGGCTTTAGTATTTATTTTAAATCTTTATCATCTTCAGAGGGGAAGACAAATCAATGGCGGGTTTTATGCGAACTTATTGAGTGATATTTTGTTTCTTTAAGATAATGCATCTATAACTTAGGCAAAAACCAACGATCTAAAGCTAAGATTCGACGGATTTTGTCCCTCGGATTATTTTTTGTTAGCAAGCTGGACATATAGCACGGTGGTACAGGATTTGCTGGGAATGTGGAAGCAGAATATGCGGTTGAAGGCTATATCAAGGAGCTCGATGATTCCTATTAAAATACACGTTCAGGACGTCCAGCTTAAAGAAGAGTAAGAAGATCTCTTGTCGCTGCTTTTTTGTGTTTTTGTGTTGTGTTGAAGTTTTAGTAGTTTTCGGACTTCCCTCATATAGATAGATAGTACCAGATGCGTATTTTCTTTTCGCCCTTCAAGTTTGAAATACTCATATTTCAAATAAAGCCACAGAAATGTTTTGTAAGTATAGGACTTTCATCGTATTCTAACAAATATTTCTGCAGAATTTTAAAAGGATTTAGCTACTATCGACGGTCTCATGAGCAAGAAGCTTATTTAGATATTCAGTTGAAATATACTCTTCAGTTGTGTCGTTTCCAACAAGTATTTTCAAATTCTATTGATTTGTCAGAAAATTATTGATGTATTAATAATAATAGCAAAAAGGTTGATTTGGAGTTGAGTATTAAGAAACATCCGCGGTATGTTGATGAAATTTGATGAAAACGATCATGTTTTTACCGAAATGTGCTGGGCAAGCGATTTTATTCCCTACGTGATAATGTTCCTTCCTTCAGAGAAATGTTACGCTGCTAGTATAATGATATTTAAACGGTATCGTTAATTTTCAGCTCGCACCAACAAATCGAGTTATCAATTCTAAAAGATTGTCAACCGTAAAGCAATTGTGTTCCATTACTGTAATGCAAGACAAAAGACAGTGATTATTGTCAGATCCCCCATATTCGGTTGACCTTAACCCCTCGAAACTCCTTGTGTGGAAAAAAAGCTGGCGGCAGCTTAAAAACTGAATAGCAAAATTTTGTTTGAATTATTTATTAGGGGGTTTTTACTCGCACATAACAAAAATAAAACACGTTCAAATTTAACAATGAAGGTTCAAGACTAAATATCCCTGCCCAATCTAACTGAAGTAATTTGTTCACGATCAACAGAACAAGAACGAGGGTCTTGTTTTACAAAAATAAAATGTCCAGGATCAAAATATTTTCTATTGTTTTTGTCTAATTATCTCGAGAAATTCACTTCCGTTCAAGAGATAAAGAAAACAACGTTTGAAGTATTTAAAAAAACAAATTTTTTGATCCGTGCATAATAATAGAGATATTGGAGTTTGCAAATTAAAGTGAGTTTAACAATGTTGAGAAAATGCAGCAAATACAGCGGCGTTTCTATTATCGAGAGGATTGGATCCAAAAAATTAACCATTGGTCACCTTAATGGTTATTAAAATAATTATTTATACATATGCGTACATGTTTAAATTATTTAGCGATTACAAACTATTGTGTATGACTAAATACTTCATTACACATACTTTCCTATATATCCAAAAATTATTAGTTTCAAAACTAAGCACTGATACTTTGAACTGAGATTGTTTTATATAAATATAGAATGCTTATATTCCAACTCAATAATATACAATGTTAATTAATGAATTAAATTTACCATTTGCCTTTTTGCCAGCTTATAATTTTTGTCCTGGAAAAATGTTGTTATATTTATAAATTAATTGTTCATGTTTTATTTTTTATCTTTAAAGATTGTAAAAACCCATTAAATAAATTAAAACAGCAAACGAAATTCATTCTCATCGATAGACAGTATTTTTCACCAAACACGAACGTTAATTTTTATTGGTTTATTTGTTGACTTCAAAGCCCACAACACTATTGTGCAATATTTTTTATTTTTGTTGTGGTTTGAACTCGGGTGTTTTTTTGGTCCATGGGAGAAATAGTCCGAATAGGGACGGACAATTGTATATCGCCTTTTTTTGCGTTCGCAGTATTTTATTAGTTAATTTTTTTTACGATCATAGCAGACATATCAATTGATCTAAATCTCCTTAGATCCTCTTAACGGAGTAAGGAGGATATTACCTTATTACGAACAGAATTTCATGGTGCACGGATTGTAATCCGTCAATTATTCTTGCGTATTTATTTGATAAAATGGTCTTTAGAGTCGATGATTCTAAGTAGCTGCAGTAAGCGTACTGACACAATAAATTTAAGAAAAAATGTAAAACAAAAAATGTACAATTTCAAAAAAGTGTACAGCTTATCGGGAAAACAGCCTTTCGATTTATTTTTTTCTTGTTTTTCATAATTGATTGATTTTGCATCTAAATTCTTTAAAATTATTTAAGAAAATTACAAAAACTAAAGAAGCTGCAGTTCAAACACGAGTACTAATTATAAAATTAAGAAATGAAGGAAAAAACTAAAACTGAAGGCAGATATCATAACACGGTGAAAACAATTTTGGACAAATTTATAAAATTCAAAAACGTAAGAGATTGATCCCGTTCCGGAAGACCAAAGTGACTGTCGGTAAGTGATGAACGTGCTATTGTGAAAGAAGTTGACAAAAATCCAGCGGTAAGTGCAGTGAAGATTGCTGAAAGCATAACCCAATCTCCTGGAGTCAATGTTAGCGCGAGCACTGTTCGCCGGATCTTCCATAGTAATGGGCTACATTGCAGAGTCCCTCACAAAAAGCCATCTATTTCTGTCCTTAATGCTAAAGGAAACCAGACGAAGAACAAGTTTTAAGGGCTTTACATTATTTGAAAAATGTACACTTTATTTTGACGTCATGAGAAAGAAAATTTTTTATGTTTTTTTTTCCCCGCACAGTATGTCCTTTTTCATGCTAGGTAAGTATGCCACAACATTCGTTGCTCTTTAAATATTGAAGTTGCACGATTTATTGCAGGCGGAACAGTTAGCAAATTGCCTTTGTAGATAGTAAAATAACAAGTCTCTTCAAAAAAAGTTGTTTTAGAATAAAAAAAAAAAAAAAAAAAAAAAAATACGAAAACTTCCTTAATTCCATTTTAGGATTTAGGCCTTCATTCCGTTTGTTCTTTGAAAGTTTCAACGGCTTTGGGATATTATAATGACTTATATCAACATTTAAGTATTTCGTTCAGGCAAGTCCAACTCACATAAAAAATTTAAAATTGTGGAAAAAAATTGTTTTCCACATTCAGTTTTGAATGTGTTAAAATTTTTACCCTTGAGAATCATATTTATTTTTTTGTTCAAACACAAATAAAATAGATTTTAACTGCCAAAAGAATATTGATTCTATACTTTAACATTAAATTAGATTTCGTCAAAGGAAATGAACTTATGTACGTATTATTTTAAATCCTGCGGGTGTTTTTTACAATTAGTATTTCTATGCTATATGCACATACCACACTCATTTTTTTCAGTGTTTGTATACATAATTAGTTTATGAGTTGAATGTTGTGAAAACGATAATGAGTTTCTTTAAAACAAATTTTAAATATTTTACTTACCTTGCCATTCCATGATTTTTTAAAACAGCGGTGCTGGTGATCTCAAAGTTATTTTCAGGAAATGAGTTTGTCGCAATGCCAGAGTGTTTCTTGTCTTTACTATACTGACGTGACGGCACCAACAGATGACCATAAGATATATCCTAGAATAATGATATAATAATTATGTTAACAAAAAAAAGTAATAAATGGGTTGAATCATTAATACATAATTTGTCTTTTCTTTTATTTTTCTTATTTTATTGATTTTTTACATTCTGTAACAATTATTATTAAATGGAAAGAAAAATGAAAACCTTGATATTTTAGATATAGAAAAACACACTTTGTGGCCAAGTAGATGACCATTGACAGGAGTGTTGGTTAGCAATAAGTTTATAAAGTTAAGTTTAAAAGCCATAAGAAAATGAGAAAAAAACGCGTTTTAGACATTCACTGTGCGAAGTGGCGAACAAAGTTGCGTTAGGAGTTTAAGTAGGAAAATTATTTGAACGAGCATGGAAAAATTTGTTCAACCCCATTAACAAATTCATCTTTGAGTTTAATTAGTCACTATTATTTCTCATACCTAAGAAAACTCGTTTAAATCAATTAAAGTTCAAAAAGTGCCTATTTTTCTAACAGCATCAACGATTTTGTCTGACTTGAATATACTGAAGAGCTTATAATCTTTGAATTGATCTTGATCTTGATTATAGCATTTAAAAATATTTTATTTCAGGCTTGAACTAATAAGACTTTTCAATGACTAAAGCCATTTCACAGTCGTCTTTTTTTCTCAATTTCACTTTTATTCTTTAAATTTATTTACTTATTTGCTAGGCAAAAGCTGTTTGAATCTAGCTTAGTTAACTAAACTATTTAAAAACGAACTAACTGACCCTTTTCGGACGCTCTAAGCGTGTCCTAAGAATTTAATCTATGGCTTTCTACTTAATATTAGAGTTGTCCTTATTTTCATGCGAGTTGACTACCCGTGCGTCCTTTCAGAATCGGTAAATGTTCAACTTGCTAACCACTTTACTACTCGAGTAATAAACTGTATTTTTCATTTCAATTAAAAATAAATTTACTATTTTATAAAAAGGATGAGTTACCTGTCCGTTTTCAGCTTTTTCAATTCCTAACAAGTCGAATGGGTCGAATGGTGCATCGTTGATAGCTGATAATGGTCTTGATGCAGAGGTATTACGACGACGTCCCTCTTTTCTCAATTCATTTCTAAGTGAAAAAATTAACAAGTTAAATAAATGGAAAGGGTAGTTATTTGACTCACCTTCCATTCCTTCCTTTATAATATGGCAACGCTGAAAATATAAAGAATGGTACCTTTCGCGATACTATAACAACGCGCTCATCCTTGTATGGGTAGTTCTTATGCGCCGATGCATTCAAAAACTTCAAATCTTTTGTATCAGATATTTGGACGTTCTTCCCACGCCCGCCTGGAGTAAGGCTTTCGGTACTGCTGTCATCGGTAACATGACTTATGTTTGAACCTATGACATAGGGCCGTTTGCTGGCGACACTCGATATACTACTCCGAATAGGAGCTGTATTTAAACGTGCCCGCCTTTCAGGCACATACACTGCGTCATTGGCGCCATTGCTGAATGTTCTGCAAAATAAAAAAAACATTTTTGATTTTAATAAAAACAATTAACAACTGAAAGTCTAAAAACAACGGTGGAGCGAATTAGTTTTTTTGAAACACTGCCTTAACAATAAGAATCATTTAATTATTTTCTATAATTTAGTTGTAGAGCTCAACAAGGTCTATAAAAAAGACCGCGACGACACATCTATATATTGTTGAGATTTAGGTACAAATTGTAAAAATATAAATAAAATTTTCGTCAGGGGTTATTTAAGTTCATAATACGTTAAATTCTTATCAAATTAAATTTATTTATTGCCGAGGAAATTATATGTAGATAAAAATTGCCGTTTACACAAAATTGCTTGGACGTAAACTTTATTGCCAGCGGGCGACGAAAAGAATTCTACAATTCTATTCTACGTACAGGAAATCTGGGCAGACGAAGTCGCAGGTGACCGCTAGTATTTTATTTACTTTTAGGGCGTTTTTTATATGATTTCAATATTGATTTTTTTTATATAATTAGCTGCAGAAAAAACTTGCCAGCGTAATAATAATAATAATTGGAAAGAGGAATTAAAATTCGGCTTCTAAATTTTTTCTGGCTTCATTTTACAACTTATCTGATGGCTAACATATTAAGAGATCATCAAACATAATTGTGAAGCACTGAGCCTGTTGCGGAAACGTTTCGCAAAGGTCGCACAGATTTAATCCATAAATTTTAACGTTTCGGACATCTTAATAAAGTGTGACCGAGAATTCAAGCGGGTCTGGAAAGGGCCTATTTTCAAAATTATTGCATCCCATTTTGCACAAAGACCTTGGTCTACATGCCTATAAGGTCAAGTTAACATGAGAAAAGACCTACAGTAAGTGCGGCAGCAATAACACCAATTTAACAGCTGCAACTGTCGAAAAGTTGTTGCCACGGAAGGGGTTGTTTTCTCTTCACCAAAGGGACTGTAATTTCTTCAATTCGATTCATAAAAGCCCCGGTGATGGATTTTCCCATCCACAAGTAATCAAATATATGGTGGCCATCACCATCCTTTCGTCTTCTTTAGAGTTGACCTGCCTGATGAAATCAACTGATTCGAATCCGGTTACTAAACGACGCATAAATCCTATTCGAGGTCCAAGAACTTCTTTCAAGGGCTTGTTCTCTAGAGTGAGCAAACGCGGCATGAATCGCCTTGACATGGTTTTCGTTACATTTTCGACTATTGTGAACTCTAGTGCGCGTCACAAGATATTTCTTGAACCAAGTTCTCACGTTGGTCATCGAAGAAGAACTGCCGCCGTACAGGGCATCGAATCGGTCTATGTTTTCGTTAATTACAAAATTTATACATAACATTGATGAAGCCATTTACATTGATTAAATTTGAATTTCTCAAATGGAATCTTTGTGCGCGAATGTTTCGAGCTCTTACTACAACAAACAGAAGCTGTGAATTTTAAAACAGTGCATATAATAAACACAGACGTCAGTCAGTCTGACGTTGCTTTGTCAACAAAATCGTTATACATAAATGATAAACACAAAATATTATTAAGTGTTTACCCTGATAACACGACTAGGTGATTGCGAGATATAAAAGATAAACGAGGTAAGTGTTTTCTCAAATGCAGAGTGATAAGCCAAAACAAGAACTCTATTTAAGTGCCTCTGTTTTGTAAATTAACCTCGGCAACTGTCGAATTGATTTGGATTTTTATTTGTCTTTACTAAACCGATTCATGACCTATAGCATGGTCCACTGGTATTTTGAGGGCATACATCACTGAAAAGAGGGTTCACTTTTCAGCCGAGTTTGCACATTGATGCACATGATATCTCAAAGTTTTTCGACAGAGCCGGACATCAATTTCTTTTTCAATGAATTAGAAAATACTTTTCGGATCATTCGATTCAAGTAGTACCATTCAATGTGTCAAGTCTGCAATATACCATATAAATACTGGTGTTCCAAAAGGCTCAAAACGGATTTTTTTCTGTCTGTTACATTAAGTCCAATTCACGGCAGAGCAGAGTCTCGTGTCTCCAAAACTTAATGATGTCTACTATCAATCAAGCGGAATACAAATTTCAGTCCTTATACACAAATGAACTTGCACCGCTAAACTGATTTCGCCCAACATGCTTCGAAATGACTAGGTTTCCTGAAGCTTTGCAAGAAAAACAATCCCTTACCCTATCTGATCCGACTGCTTCGCCCCAAACTGGTATAAGTCCTATGTCTGTACTCCAAAGATCACCTTGAGCTTCAAAATCGTACAATAAAACAAACGAGGCACTCAGAACCGAGCATCGGCTGACAAGGGGCCATGTAACAGAGAGATGTCTGTTTGGGTGAGGGTCGTTGGCTATTATTAATCTCGCATATCTCAAGAACAAATAACGATAATTTAAGCCGACGCGTTGTTGATGATAATGAAAACCAGTTCTGAAATTTTAACAAAAACAAGAGTTGAACCAAACTAGGCCTAATTGATTCAGAAATGCAGGTCTTAATTTTATCGGACTGTAGGATTACCGTTTCTTACACTTATAAAGGATCATTCAGCAAAAAAAAACTGATCAGTTTGCAGTCTATGGACTTGACTTCAAGCCGACAAATTAGGAATACAATCATGAACAAAAATAGACTTACGAAGTCCTCACGGAGTACAACTAGTTTGATTGATAAATTTTTGGTGGGGCATCATACTTAAGTCTTTGATCACTCACATGTCAATAATTATTCAACGAAATCTAAACACCTCAAAGTTTCTTCATGAGACGTTTCACTGAGAGACCAAAAAAGTTCCGGCTACTCGATTTGAAAAGGCATAAAACGTATCAAAAAACCTTAATTACCAAATAAAAAGATAATGGCGAAGAGATCTTATAAGGTGAAAAGAAAACGCACTTGTTCGCCGGTCCGTTCACAGAAACTTTTAAGCCTTTAAGGCGGGAGAATGATACGAGTTTTAAAACCTGTAAAATTTAGCTTCAGCGATTAATGTCGAAAGTGCTTAAAAAGCTTATTTTTAAGTGCCTACCCCACATCATCGAAGAAAACCACCTAATTTATGAGAATCAACCTCATTTTAATATCACACGCCCACGATAAAGAACAGGCAGAGATCTGGCTCAAAACCAAAACAGAAGTGTTAAACAAAACGAGCCGATATTGCATAAAATCCGACAAAATAGCCAGGCGCCCAGAAAGACAAGAAAAGTAACAAGTATCCAAGCCACGCTGTAATATCACACGCTCACGATAAAGAACAGGCAGATATCTGGTTCAAAAGTAAAAAAAAAAAAAAAAAGTTAAACAAAACGAGCCGATATTGCATAAAATCTGACAAAATAGCCAGGCGCCCAGAAAGACAAGAAAAGTAACAAGTATCCAAGCCACGCTTAAATATCACACGTCCACGATAAAGGACAGGCAGAAATCTGGTTCAAAACCAAAACAGAAGAGTTAAACAAAACGATTCGATATTGCATTATATCCGACAAAATAACCAGGCGCCCAGAAAAAGAAGAAAAGTAACAAGTATCCAAGCCACGCTGTAATATCACACGTCCACGATAAAGGACAGGCAGAAATCTGGTTCAAAACCAAAACAGAAGAGTTAAACAAAACGATTCGATATTGCATTATATCCGACAAAACAACCAGGCGCCCAGAAAAAACAAGAAAAGTCACAAGTATCCAAGCCACGCTTAAATATCACACGTCCACGATAAAGGACAGGCAGAAATCTGGTTCAAAACCAAAACAGAAAAGTTAAACAATATTGCATAATATCCGACAAAATAACCAGGCGCCCAGAAACGCAAGGAAGGTAGCAAGTATCCAAACCACGCTTCGCTATCACACACCCATGATAAATAACAGGCAGAAATCTGGTTCAAAACCAAATAGAAATCCGACAAAATAGCCAGGCGCCCAGAAAGACAAGAAAAGTAACAAGAATCCAAACCACGATTAAATATCACACGCCTACGATAAAGAACAAGCAGAAATCTGGTTCAAAACCAAAACAGAAGAGTTAAACAAAACAAGCCGATATTGCATAAAATCTGACAGAATAACCAGGCGCCCAGAAACGCATGGAAGGTAGCAAGTATCCAAACCACGCTTCGCTATCACACACCCATGATAAATAACAGGCAGAAATCTGGTTCAAAACCAACTAGAAGATTTAAACAGAACGAGTCGATATTGCATAAAATCCGACAAAATAGCCAGGCGCCCAGAAAGACAAGAAAAGTAACAAGTATCCAAGCCACGATTAAATATCACACGCCCACGATAAAGAACAGGCAGAGATCTGGTTCAAAACCAAAACAGAAGTGTTAAACAAAACGAGCCGATACTGCATAAAATACGACAAAATAACCAGGCACCCAGAAACGCAGGAAAAGTAGCAAAGAAGCAAGTATCTAAAAAACACTTTTATATCGCACGCCCACGATAAAAAGCAGGCAGAAATCTGGTTCAAAACCAAAACAGAAGAGATAAACAAAACAAGCCGATATTGCATAAAATCCGACAAAATAACCAGGCGCCCAGAAACGCAAGGAAGGAAGCAAGTATCCAAACCACGCTACGCTATCACACACCCATGATAAATAACAGGCAGAAATCTGGTTCAAAACCAAAACAAAGAGGTAAACAAAACGAGTTGATATTGCATAAAATCCGACAAAAATAACCAGGCGCCCAGAAACGCAGGAAAAGTAACAAGTATCCAAACCAAGCTGTAATATCACACACCCATGATAAATAACAGGCAGAAATCTGGTTCAAAACCAAAACAAAGAGTTAAACAAAACGAGTTGATATTGCATAAAATTCGACAAAATAGCCAGGCGCCCAGAAACGCAGGAAAAGTAACAAGTATCCAAACCAAGCTGTAATATCACACACCCATGATAAATAACAGGCAGAAATCTGGTTCAAAACCAAAACAAAGAGTTAAACAAAACGAGTTGATATTGCATAAAATTCGACAAAATAGCCAGGCACCCAGAAACGCAGGAAAAGTAGCAAAGAAGCAAGTATCAAAAAAACACTTTTATATCACACGCCCACGATAAAAAGCAGGCAGAAATCTGGTTCAAAACCAAACAGAAGATTTAAGCAATACGAGTCGATATTGCATAAAATCCGACGAAATAACCAGGCGTCCAGAAAAACAAGAAAAGTAACAAGTATCCAAACCACGCTGTAATTTCACACGCCCACTATAAAGAACAGGCAGAAATCTGGTTCAAAACCGAAACAGAAGAGATAAACAAAACAAGCCGATATTGCATAAAATCCGACAAAATAACCAGGCGCCCAGAAACGCAAGGAAGGAAGCAAGTATTCAAACCACGCTTCGCTCACACACCCATGATAAATAACAGGCAGAAATCTGGTTCAAAACCAAAACAAAGAGTTAAACAAAACGAGTTGATATTGCATAAAATTCGACAAAATAGCCAGGCGCCCAGAAAGACAAGAAAAGTAACAAGTATCCAAGCCACGCTTAAATATCACACGCCCACGATAAAGAACAGGCAGAAATCTGGTTCAAAACTAAAACAGAAGAGTTAAACAAAACGAGCCGATATTGCATAATATCCGACAAAATAACCAGGCACCCAGTAAGACAAGAAAAGTAACAAGTATCCAAACCAAGCTGTAATATCACACACCCATGATAAACAACAGGCAGAAATCTGGTTCAAAACCAAACAGAAGATTTAAACAAAACGAGTCGATATTGCATAAAATCCGACAAAATAGCCAGGCGCCCAGAAAAACAAGAAAAGTAACAAGTATCCAAACCACGTTGTAATATCACACGCCCCCTATAAAGAGCAGGCAGAAATCTGGTTCAAAACCAAAACAAAGGGTTAAACAAAACGAGTCGATATTGCATAAAATCCGACAAAATAACCAGGCACCCAGAAACGTAGGAAAAGTAACAAGTATCCAAACCAAGCTGTAATATCACACACCCATGATAAATAACAGGCAGAAATCTGGTTCAAAACCAAAACAAAGAGTTAAACAAAACGAGTTGATATTGCATAAAATTCGACAAAATAGCCAGGCGCCCAGAAAGACAAGAAAAGTAAAAAGTATCCAAGCCACGCTTAAATATCACACGCCCACGATAAAGAACAGGCAGAAATCTGGTTCAAAACCAAAATAGAAGAGTTAAACAAAACGAGCCGATATTGCATAATATCCGACAAAATAACCATGCACCCAGTAAGACAAGAAAAGTAACAAGTATCCAAACCAAGCTGTAATATCACACACCCATGATAAACAACAGGCAGAAATCTGGTTCAAAACCAAACAGAAGATTTAAACAAAACGAGTCGATATTGCATAAGATCCGACAAAATAGCCAGGCGCCCAGAAAGACAAGAAAAGTAACAAGTATCCAAGCCACGCTTAAATATCACACGTCCACGATAAAGGACAGGCAGAAATCTGGTTCAAAACCAAAACAGAAGAGTTAAACAAAACGATTCGATATTGCATTATATCCGACAAAATAACCAGGCGCCCAGAAAAAGAAGAAAAGTAACAAGTATCCAAGCCACGCTGTAATATCACACGCCCACGATAAAGAACAGGCAGAAATCTGGTTCAAAACCAAAACAGAAGAGTTAATCAAAACAAGCCGATATTGCATAAAATCCGACAAAATAACCAGGCGCACAGAAACGCAAGGAAGGAAGCAAGTATCCAAACCACGCTATGCTATCACACACCCATGATAAATAACAGGCAGAAATCTGGTTCAAAATCAAAACAAAGAGTTAAACAAAACGAGTTGATATTGCATAAAATCCGACAAAATAACCAGGCGCCCAGAAAAACACGAAAAGTAACAAGTATCCCAACCACGATTAAATATCACACGCCCACGATAAAGAACAGGCAGAAATCTGGTTCAAAACCAAAACAAAGAGTTAAACAAAACGAGTCGGTATTGCATAAAATCCGACAAATTAACCAGGCGCCCAGAAAAACAAGAAAAGTAACAAGTATCCCAACCACGATTAAATATCACACGCCCACGATAAAGAACAGGCAGAAATCTGGTTTCCGACAAAATAACCAGGCACCCAGAAACTCAGGAAAAGTAGCAAGTATCCAAACCACTCTTTTATATCACGCGCCCACGATAAAAAGCAGGCAGAAATCTGGTTCAAAACTAAACAGAAGAGTCAAACTAAACGAGTTGATATTGCATAAAATCCGAGAAAATAACCAGGCGCCCAGAAACGCAGGAAAAGTAGCAAGTATCCAAACCACACTTTTATATCACACGCCCACGACAAAGAACAGGCAGAAATCTGGTTCAAAACCAAAACAGAAGAGTTAAACAAAACAAGCCGATATTGCATAACATCCGACGAAATAACCAGGCGCCCAGAAAAACAAGAAAAGTAACAAGTATCCAAACCACGCTTCGCTATCACACACCCATAATAAATAACAGGCAGAAATCTGGTTCAAAACCAAAACAGAAGAGTTAAGCAAAACGATTCGATATTGCATAATATCCGACAAAATAACCAGGCGCCCAGAAAAAGAAGAAAAGTAACAAGTATCCAAGCCACGCTGTAATTTCACACGCCCACGATAAAGAACAGGCAGAAATCTGGTTCAAAACCAAAACAGAAGAGTTAAACAAAACGAGCCGATATTGCATAATATCCGACAAAATAACCAGGCACCCAGTAAGACAAGAAAGTAACAAGTATCCAAGCCACGCTGTAATATCACACGCCCACGATAAAGAACAGGCAGAAATCTGGTTCAAAACCAAAACAAAGAGTTAAACAAAACGAGCGGATATTGCATATAATCCGACAAAATAACCAGGCACCCAGAAACGCAGGAAAAGTAGCAAAGAAGCAAGTATCCAAACCTCAGTTTAATATCACACGCCCACGATAAAGAACAGGCAGAGATCTGGTTCAAAACCAAAACAGAAGTGTTAAACAAAACGAGCCGATACTGCATAAAATCCGACAAAATAACCAGGCACCCAGAAACGCAGGAAAAGTAGCAAAGAAGCAAGTATCCAAACCACACTTTTATATCACACGCCCACGACAAAGAACAGGCAGAAATCTGGTTCAAAACCAAAACAAAGAGGTAAACAAAACGAGTTGATATTGCATAAAATCCGACAAAATAACCAGGCGCCCAGAAAAACAAGAAAAGTAACAAGTATCCAAACCACGATTAAATATCACACGCCCACGATAAAGAACAGGCAGAAATCTGGTTCATAACCAAAACAAAGAGTTAAACAAAACGAGTCGATAGTGCATAAAATCCGACAAAATAACCAGGCACCCAGAAACGCAGGAAAAGTAGCAAGTATCCAAACCACACTTTTATATCACACGCCCACGATAAAGAACAGGCAGAAATCTGGTTCAAAACCAAAACAGAAAAGTTAAACAAAACGAGCCGATCTTGCAAAAAATCCGAGAAAATAACCAGGCGCCCAGAAACGCAGGAAAAGTAGCAAGTATCCAAACCACACTTTTATATCACACGCCCACGACAAAGAACAGGCAGAAATCTGGTTCAAAACCAAAGCAGAAGAGGTAAGCAAAACGATTCGATATTGCATAATATCCGACAAAATAACCAGGCGCCCAGAAAAAGAGAAAAGTAACAAGTATCCAAGCCACGCTGTAATATCACACGCCCACGATAAAGAACAGGCAGAAATCTGCTTCAAAACCAAAACAGAAGAGTTAAACAAAACGAGCCGATATTGCATAATATCCGACAAAATAACCAGGCACCCAGTAAGACAAGAAAAGTAACAAGTATCCAAGCCACGCTGTAATATCACACGCCCACGATAAAGAACAGGCAGAAATCTGGTTCAAAACCAAAACAAAGAGTTAAACAAAACGAGCCGATATTGCATATAATCCGACAAAATAACCAGGCACCCAGAAACGCAGGAAAAGTAGCAAAGAAGCAAGTATCCAAACCTCAGTTTAATATCACACGCCCACGATAAAGAACAGGCAGAGATCTGGTTCAAAACCAAAACAGAAGTGTTAAACAAAACGAGCCGATACTGCATAAAATCCGACAAAATAACCAGGCGCGCAGAAAAACAAGAAAAGTAACAAGTATCCAAACCACGATTAAATATCACACGCCCACGATAAAGAAGAGGCAGAAATCTGGTTCATAACCAAAACAAAGAGTTAAACAAAACGAGTCGATAGTGCATAAAATCTGACAAAATAACCAGGCACCCAGAAACGCAGGAAAAGTAGCAAGTATCCAAAACACATTTTTATATCACACGCCCACGATAAAGAACAGGCAGAAATCTGGTTCAAAACCAAAACAGAAAAGTTAAACAAAACGAGCCGATCTTGCAAAAAATCCGAGAAAATAACCAGGCGCCCAGAAACGCAGGAAAAGTAGCAAGTATCCAAACCACACTTTTATATCACACGCCCACGACAAAGAACAGGCAGAAATCTGGTTCAAAACCAAAGCAGAAGAGTTAAACAAAACAAGCCGATATTGCATAAAATCCAACAAAATAACCAGGCAGACAGAAACGCAAGAAAAGTAGCAAGAATCCAAACCACGATTAAATATCTCACGCCACGATAACGAACAGGCTGAGATCTGGTTCAAAACCAAAACAGAAAACTCTTAACTCTTTGTTTTGGTTTTGAACCAGATGTCTGCCTGTTCTTTATCGGGGGCGTGTGATATAAAAGTGTGGTTTGGATACTTGCTACTTTTCTTGCGTTTCGGGGCGCCTGGTTGTTTTGTCGGATTTTATGCAATATCGACTCGTTTTGTTTAACTCTTTGTTTTGGTTTTGAACCACATTTCTGCCTGTTCTTTATCGTAGGCGTGTTATATTTAATCGTTGTTTGGATACTGGTTATTTTGTCGGATTTTATGCAATATCAACTCGTTTTGTTTAACTCTTCTGTTTAGTTTTGAACCAGATTTCTGCCTGCTTTTTATCGTGGGCGCGTGATATAAAAGTGTGGTTTGGATACTTGCTACTTTTCCTGCGTTTCTGGGTGCCTGGTTATTTTGTCGGATTTTATGCAATATCAACACGTTTTGTTTAACTCTTTGTTTTGGTTTTGAACCAGATTTCTGATTGCTTTTTATCGTGGGCGTGTGATATTTAAGAGTGGTTTGGATACTTGCTACTTTTCTTGCGTTTCGGGGCGCCTGGTTGTTTTGTCGGATTTTATGCAATATCGACTCGTTTTGTTTAACTTTTCTGTTTTGGTTTTGAACCAGATTTCTGCCTGTTATTTATCGTGGGTGTGTGATAGCGAAGCGTGGTTTGGATACTTGCTTCCTTCCTTGCGTTTCTGGGCGCCTGGTTATTTTGTCGGATATTCTGCAATATCGACTCGTTTTGTTTAACTTTTTTGTTTTGGTTTTGAACCAGATCTCCGCCTGTTCGTTATCGTGGGCGTGAGATATTTAATCGTGGTTTGGATTCTTGCTACTTTTCTTGCGTTTCTGGGCGCCTGGTTATTTTATCGGATTTAATGCAATGTCGACTCGTTTTGTTTAACTCTTTGTTTTGGTTTTGAACC